>SJYX01012897.1:14097-38542 GCA_006410675.1 Oreotragus oreotragus
TGGATGTGAGAGTTGGACTGTGAAGAAAGCTGAATGCTAAAGAATTGATGCTTTTGAACTGTGGTGTTGGAGAAGACTCTTGAGAGTCCCTTGGACTGCAAGGAGATCCAACCAGTCCATTCTGAAGGAGATCAACCCTGGGATTTCTTTGGAAGGAATGATGCTAAAGCTGAAACTCCAGTACTTTGGCCACCTCATGCGAAGAGTTGACTCATTGGAAAAGACTCTGATGCTGGGAGGGATTGGGGGCAGGAGGAGAAGGGGACGACCGAGGATGAGATGGCTGGATGGCATCACGGACTCGATGAACGTGAGTCTGAGTGAACTCCGGGAGATGGTGATGGACAGGGAGGCCTGGCGTGCTGCGATTCATGGGGTCGCAAAGAGTCAGACACGACTGAGCGACTGAACTGAACTGAACTGAAGTTTCTATTGTTTCAAGCCACTATGTTTGTAATTTGGTAAAAGAGTAGTAGGAAACTAATCTATCACGACTACCAAAACAAAAACTCTACATGTTAAGTCATTTATTCTTCCTCCCAAGTAAATCTGGATGAATAACTCTCAGGATGGGGGAATAATTTTACTCACTACAGCTTAGTGGGCTTTGCTGGTGGCACTACCGTAAAGAATCTGCCTGCAAAGCAGGAAACCTCAGTTCAGTCAGTAGTTGGAGAAAAGCCTTGATGGGGGCAGGTGACCTGGACCTTCCAACACTTTGATGTATGAAAGCTTTGCAATTTCCATCTGTGGGGTCCTAGATAAAGCAGAAAGCTTCACTTGAGGGAGTTACTGATTCAGTGAGATGGAAATTGGTTGGAATGAATCTGTCTCCTGTTGGGAATCTTCATGAGTTATTCAATTTCAGCTCTATGTCCTCTTCCTGTTTCAGGAATATGATCAAGCTTGCTCCACGAAGACTATTGAGTATTGAATAAGGTGATATTGAGACATTTACTGTTCTACTGAATTATTCCTTATCTCCTTCCCCCAGCCTGACTTTTCTATAAAGTTTAATATGATTTCTCACCCTTGGTAAAGGTAGGTGGCTGTTAGCAAAAGGGTGCCTCTTAGATGGAACAGTAGGAAGGGGTCAGGAACAAAAAAGTAACCATTGGGTATTTCTCAATGAGGTTTTTCCTCTCTAGGTTTCAGTCCAGGTAGATCAGGTTCTAGGGAGTCAACTCTGAGGCAGATATTTGTGTACAGCAAATTTTGTAAGAGTCTTATAGGAACAATACTTGTTTGAGAAGTAGGATTGGGCAGAAAGAGAGTTGAACTGTGATACAGTTTCAACAGAGCCCTCAGCTAATGCCACAGGAAACTCTGAAGCTTGACAAACCCTTTAGAGAGGTCCTAAATTGAGGTGAGGGGTGTTGTATTAGTCGCTCAGTCGTGTCTGACTCTTTGTGACCCCATGAACTGTGACCTGCCAGGCTCCTAATCCATGGAATTCTCCAGGCAAGAATACTGGAGTGGGTGGCCCTGCCCTCCTCCAGGAGATTGTCCCAGCCCAGGGACTGAACCTGGGTTTCCCACACTGCAGGCAGATTCTTTATCATCTGAACCACTAGGAATGAGGGGACTGGGCCTTGGTACTCCCATATTGACCAGTTGCTGGGTATGTGGCTGTCCCAGGGAAGTTTGCTTGATTTGGGGTGATGCAGCTCCCTTTTTCTGAGGGCAGTGCCCACAGCCAGCACATCCAGGGAGCAGGGGAAATGGGTGCTTCAGTCTTGAAGCAAGGAGCTGGGTGGTGCACCAGAGAGCTGTCCTTTATCAGTGAGTGAATGTGGAGACAGCAAAAGCAGAGGACTGAGATCAGCACCAAGTCAAGCACTCAGTTGGATTCTGGAAAAATGGTTTATAAGTTTCTATGTGCACACATGCACAGTCGCTTCAGTCGTATCTGACTCTTTCTGACTCTTTGCGACGCTATGGACTGTAGCCCGCCAGGTTTCTCTGCCCGTGGGGATTTTCTAGGCAAGAATGCTGGAGTGGGTTGCCAAGTCCTCCTCCGGGAGATCTTCCTGACCCAGGGATTGAACCCTTGTCTCTTATGTCTCCTGCATTGGCGGGCAGGTTCTTTACCACTAGTGCAACCTGGGAAGCCCATAGTTTCTATGCCATTGGCTTAATGAAAGTTGCTTACTTACTTAGTTTCACTTTCCAGTAATAACCCTTTTCATTGCTTCTGCATCTCCTTGAGGGTGAAAAATAGAGAACTGAGATAGTTGAAAGCCAAAGATAAACCTGACATTAAATCTCAAATTTCAAACTTGTTGGAAAAAAAATATCCATGTGCCTTGTTGCATTTACCTTCTTTGAACATTTTCATCTCTGCCTTCCTTTGTCTATCCTGAAGGAAATAGCATTTAGCAAAAATAATTGTACAAAGTTGGATAGCAGAAAGAAAATCAGTGCAATTAAAGGACCTGGATTCAGTGTGACATGTTTATGGAACTCCCACTAAGTCCAGACCATACACATCTTCATGAAAGATTTATTTTAGGTAATAGAAAATCCATGGATAAGACCTCCTTTTAAGTACAAGCAGGCAGCTGGGTTGGACTGATGGCACAATAAGGAAGTCAGGGGCTTCTCTGGAAATTAATTTTATGCAAGTTATTCATAGTTTGTTGCTGTCAAGTTGATGAAAAATCCATTTTCTTCTATAACTTAAGTAACATTGTGAGAGCTGTTGAAGGTAGAACTAGCTTAATTACAGAGTTTCCAGCATTTCTAAATGTGTTTTTAGCCCTTGTCACTTTGGTTGTTAGCTTTTTGTCTTTTTCTCATCTCACTTCTATATTTTACAAATATCAAGCCCATCTCCTATATCTTTATTATTAATTCATTCAACTTCTGTTACAAAGAGATCAAACATTTATTCCTTTGTGAACATTTACTTCCCGACAAGCTTAGAAATAGTTGACTGACAGCAAGAGCTACCCCCGTGGAGCCTGTGTAAACATGAGTTTATGGGCTGCTATGCAGGCACCTTTGGTGATTTACTTTCTGGTTATTGGAATTTATTTATTTTTTGATGGACTGATAAATTATGAGGCTGTGGACCTTGCCAGGCTTCCAGGTATCAACTCAAAATGCCTTGCTGGAAAAACTGGTTGGCATTGCAACACAGAGAATGACCAATGATGCATCATATATTTTTAATAGATATAATGTTTTAATAAACATTCTCCTCCTAAAGCAATGGGTTTTAAAATAGGCTTTTGCCTTGAGCCATGTAGCCACCCAGCTGTGAGTTTTATAAGGCAACAATCTCCACATCATTAGATGTTATGACTAATATTCCTGCAACTGAAATAATAGCTATTTACATGCGCATAAAAAGTTAAAATGACATTTAAGGTGCACCTACACCTAGAAAAGTGAAGTTCTAAAAGTTATACCACAAGTTCCTCATTCATTTTTCCCATATTGACTTATCCTGTAAAGATCCCTTACAAACCAAAAGGCAGCTTACAAAACTTACTCCATACTGATCCTTGGGACCTCTTCAACCTTGACAGCAAGGTGGGCTTGCCTTCTCCCTTCAACCCACAGCCCTTTAGAGTTCAGGCTTCCTAAAGGTATCTGCTAGTTTCATTGGCTCATGGGTGTATGGTCTGTTCCAACCTTTGTCTTCAGTGTTTGCAAGTCACTATTCTGTGCTTTTATTGGTTTCTATATGGAATCTGCTCACATTAAACATGTGGTGAGGTTTTGTGGGCTTTTTTGGTGCTTTAGGTGGTAAAGAATCTGCCTGCAGTGCAGGAGACCCGGGTTCAGTCCCTGGAGAAGGGAATGGCTCCCCACTTCAGTATTCTTGCCTGGAGAAGTCCATGGACAGAGGAGCCTGGCAGGCTGTAGTCCATGGGGTTGCAAAGAGTCGGACACAACTGGGTGACTAACACTCTTGTGGGTTTTACTAACAATTTGGAGGACTAAGTCACTTTGTGCACCTTACAGCCTTCTCCCATTTCTCTGGCTCTGCCTGCTTCCCTTCTAGCCTGGTGTCCCCCCATCACCGAAACAAACACATTTCTCTCCTTGTCTTTTTCAGAGCACAGCTTGCCCCGCTGGGAACTCATCTCCTATTCCAAGTACTTTTCAAGGTGTGTGTGTGTGTGTTTTTTTTCCCCTCAGACAAAAAGTCTGGTGCCAATTTAAGTGAAAAGTTATTTTTCCCTTCTCACTGAAGACTTGTATTTTCTATTCCTGCTAAGAATTTTGCTCACAGGCATTGCCAGTTATAATGAAGGGAAAGTTCTCCTGAGCTTCCCCCTGGTGGTCCCTCTTCTGGGCAAGTGAAGAAAGGAAGGCAGACGGGAAGGAAGAAGAGCACTGGCAGGGAGATTTGGATGGACAGCTGTTGGAAGGGGAGGTGCCAAGAGGTCTCTCCATAGCACTGCGTGAGAATGTTCAGTCAAGAGAGGTGATTTGTCTTTGCTCAGTCTTACTGGCTCAATCCTGGAAACACACAATCCAGTCTCATCTTTTTGTTTTTCTCTCTTTGTTTTAAAACTTGTAAATCTCTATCATCCAAATGAAACCAAGTGGCTTCATTCTATCTATCTCCCTTGCCACTTTGGCCCATCACAAAGAAACTTTTGAAAGTTTGTCCAAGGCTTTTGTCCAAGTTTGTCCAAGGCTTTTGTCCAAGTTTGTCCACAAGGCTTTTTGGAAATACAGAGCAGAGTGATTTTTTCCTATACCTACCGTTTTCTTCTCATATCTTGCTGTAGTGTGAATATCTGTGTTCCTGACAAATTCAGATGTTCATATCCTCATGTCCAGCATGATGGTATTAGGACGTAAAGTCTTTGGGAAGTAATTAGGTCATGAGAGCAGAGTCCTCGTAAATTACATTAATGCCCTTATAAAGGAAGCCCAAGAGAGCTTCCTTACCCCTTTCCCATATGACCTGAAAGAAGCCCATGTTGTGGAAGGGGAGGTGCCAAGAGGTCTCTCCATAGCACTGCGTGAGAATGTTCAGTCAAGAGAGGTGATTTGTCTTTGCTCAGTCTTACTGGCTCAATCCTGGAAACACACAATCCAGTCTCATCTTTTTGTTTTTCTCTCTTTGTTTTAAAACTTGTAAATCTCTATCATCCAAATGAAACCAAGTGGCTTCATTCTATCTATCTCCCTTGCCACTTTGGCCCATCACAAAGAAACTTTTGAAAGTTTGTCCAAGGCTTTTGTCCAAGTTTGTCCAAGGCTTTTGTCCAAGTTTGTCCACAAGGCTTTTTGGAAATACAGAGCAGAGTGATTTTTTCCTATACCTACCGTTTTCTTCTCATATCTTGCTGTAGTGTGAATATCTGTGTTCCTGACAAATTCAGATGTTCATATCCTCATGTCCAGCATGATGGTATTAGGACGTAAAGTCTTTGGGAAGTAATTAGGTCATGAGAGCAGAGTCCTCGTAAATTACATTAATGCCCTTATAAAGGAAGCCCAAGAGAGCTTCCTTACCCCTTTCCCATATGACCTGAAAGAAGCCCATGTTGATACCCTGATCTTGGACTTCCAGCCTCCAGAACTGTTAGAAATAAATTTCTGTTGTTTACAAGCTGTCTAGTCTGTGGTATTTCGTTTTAGCAGCCAAAATGGACCAAGACACATCTAAGTGATTTATGTTATTAGAATAATAAACTGAACATATTTGGCTTTGCTATTTCCTCTAAATGAAATACTCAAATATAGTGTGAATATCTACTTGGATTATGATATCAAGGGTAATTTATTTCCTAAACTTAATCTAGTTTTAGTTATGTAATGTTAAAGACTGTACTTGTTATAAAGGAACTGAATTTTATTTAACAATCAAGTTTTAAAAATGATAACTTAGGCTTCGGTGGATCTTCCCATGATAATTTGTTTTCAGTGTTTTTAAATGATGCTACTCAGTGGTGAAAAGCTAAAAAGCATTTCCTCGAGATCAGGAACAAGACAAGTGTTTCCATCCTCACTTATATTCAACATAGTTTTGGCAATCCTAGCCACAGCAATCAGAGAATAAACAGTAAAACTGTTACTATTTGCAGATGACATGATACTATACATAGAAAATCCTAAAGATGCTATCAGAAAACCACTAGAGCTCATCAATGAATTTGGTTAAGTTTCAGGATACAAAATTAATACACAGATATCTCCTGCATTCCTATACACTAAGAGATATTAAGGATACAGTTTCATTTGTCAGCACAACAAAAAGAATAAAACACCTAGTAATAAAACTACTAAGGAGGCAAAAGACTTGTACTCAGAAAACTGTAAGACGCCGATGAAAGAAATCAAAGGTGACACAAAGAGATGGAGAGATATACCATGTTCTTGGATTGGCAGGATTAACATCATGATAATGACTATACTACTGTAGTCTACAGATTCAGTGCAATCCTTATCAACTTACGAAGGGCATTTTTCACAGAATAAGAACAAAAAATTTACACTTTGCATGGAAACACAAAAGACCCTGAATAGTGAAAACAACCTTAAGAAAGAAGAATGGAGCTGGAGGAATCAGGCTCCTTGACTTCACACTATACCACAAAGTACAGTAATTAAAACGGTATGGTACTGGCACAAAAACAGAAATATAGATGAATGCAATGAGATAGCAAGTCCAGAAATAAACCCACACATCTCTGGACACCTAATCTATAACAGAAGAGGCAAGTATATCCAATAGAGAAAGATAATTTCTTCAATAAGTGGTGCTGGGGAAACTGGACAGGTATGTGAAAAAAAATGAAATTAGAACACTTTGTAACCCCATACACAAAAATAAGAGTAATGAAAATAAAAACAAAAATAAGCAAATGGGACCTAATTAAACTTTAAAACTTTTGCACAGCAAAGGAAACCATAAACAAAACAAAAGACAGCACTCAGAATGGGAGAAAATATTTGCAAATGAAGCAACTGGCAAGGGATTAATCTCCAAAATATACAAATAGCTCCTGCAGCTCAATATCAAACAAACAAGCAACCCAATCAAAAAATAGGCAGAATATCTAAATAGACATTTCCCCAAGGAAGACTTACAGATGGCCAACAAACACATGAAAAGATGCTCAACATGACTAAGTATTAAAATGCAAATCAAAACTACAGTGAGGTATCATCTCACACTGGTCAGAATGGCCATCATCAAAAATTCTACAAATAGTAAATGCTGGAGAGGGTGTGGAGAAAAGGGAGCCCTCTGTTGTTGTGACTGTAAATTGGTGAAGCCACTGTGAAGAACAGTGTGGATGTTCCTTAAAAAACTAAAGAGCTACTGTATGACCCAGCAATCCTGCTTCTAGGTATGTATCAAGGGAAAACCGTGCTTTCTTAGCGGCTCAAACAGTAAAGAATCTACCTGCAATGCAGGAGACCGGGTTTGATTCCTGGCTTGGGAATATCCCTTGGAGAAGGGCATGGCAACCCACTCCAGTATTCTTGCCTGGGAAATCCCATGGAAAGAGGAATCTGGCAGGCTACAGGCCACAGGGTTGCACCGAGTCGGACATGACTTAGCACACACAGCACAGGCACCCGGAAGTTCATTGTACCACAGTAGCCAAGACATGGAAGAAAACCACATGTCCATTGACAGATGAATGGATAAAGGTGTAATATATATCTATAATATAGATAATACAATGGAATATTACTCAGCCATAAAAAGGAATGGGGTAATGAAACAGTGCCATTTGCAGAGACATGGCTGGACCTAGAGTCTGTCTTACAGAGTTAAGTCAGAAAGAGAGAAAAAAAGTATCATATAATACTGCATATATGTGGAATTTAGATATATAGTATAGATGAACTTATTTGGAAGGCAGAAATAAGATTCACAGTAGTAGAGAACAAACTTATGGTTACCAAAGGAGGAAGGAGGGGTGGGATAAATTGGGAAATCAGGACTGACATATATACACTGCTGTGTATAAAATAGATCACTAATGAGAGCATATTGTATAGCTCAGGAAACTCTACTCACGGCTCTGTGATGACCTAAATGGGGAGGAAATCGAATGATGCCCTTTTCTCTACAGCAAGAAACTAACACAACATTGTAAAGCAACTATACTCCAATAAAAATTAATAAAAAATAAAAATAAAAGATGCTGCTATGTTTCCCATCCCTGGATAATGTGGAATAAGTATCAGTGACTATCTCAAGATTCTTGAAAGTGTTTATTTCTCTTAAACTATAATTTGTGGGTGTTTGCAGGGCCGCTTTGTTTTTAGGGTGCTTATATATGGAATAAATCTGACTGGATTGTTTTCCATCTTCTTTTCTACATTCTAATCTGAAGCTAATTACAGCGTTCCTTTAAGTGGTCCACTCCTACCCTCCATGATATGTGTAAATTTCTCAAGGGACTAAGACTGAGTCTCCTTTCTGCCCTTTCCCTCTTGTAGCCTTGCCCATAATAGGTGGTCACTTCTCTCTGTGGTAATTTGGTAAGAGAATGTTAACCTCTGAAACTTTTTCATGTGGTTGTTGGTTAGTACAGAAGAAAATATGGATTGGTCTCCAAATCTCCATGCTCATATACCAAAACCATCTTCAATCAGGCATCCAAGAATTTTTGACTACATTTGCTTAATTATAATTGGTCTTCCCAGGTGGCTCAGTGGTTAAAAAAAAAAATCTGCCTACCAAGCAGGGTCAGAAAGAACCTCTGGAGAAGGAAATGGCAACCCATTCCAGTATTCTTGCCTGGGAAATCCCATGGTAAGCTGCAGTCTGTGGGATCGCAAAGAGTCAAACATGACTTACTGACTAAACTGCAAAAACAATTAAAACAGTGAATATCACTGCACACATCCCTTCCTTCCTCAGTCATTTAAAACTGCTGAGACATTTTTTAAAGAATGGGGAAAAAAAGAGACTGTTTCTTAATGGCTATAATTTTTTTAAAATTAATATTCATGAAGCAGCATGAAAAAAGTTGCCTGAAGAGAAAACAAGAAAGCAGGCACTAGGTACCAAGAAAATGGAGTTGCCTTGTTGTCAGGTGATAACTCCTGTGACAATCTGGTTGCTTCAAAAATGAGGAGAGGTATTTCTTGTGATTTGATTGCCTCTCTCATCTTATCTGTAGGAATCCCAGGTTCCACAATAGAATCATCCTGGCATATGCTTTCTTTTTCACTGTTTTGATACTGAAAAAGGAATACTGCATTGCCTATCACAATATTTGCACAGCCTGCCCACGGCTGTAGCTGAGTCTTGAAAGACTTTGTGGGTTATGACATTCCCCTAAATGTGCTGAGCTTTCTTTAACCTTTCATAAAACATTGTGATCTTTATGGACTGTATCATATTGTGCAGTAATGTGCTTTATTGTCCACAGAATAAGCTTTTCTTAAAGATAATTGGAAAGCTGGAAATGGCTGCTATCGGCTGATTTTTTAAAAATACATTATTTCTGAAATGGGGCTGGTGTAATAATGACCCTATCTGTTCAAGATTTAAGATTTGTCTTGGCAGAGAAAATTGATCCATTTCACCTTTGTCTAATGGAAATTTTTATCTAGGATTATCTGTTTATGTAAATGAATGTTCCTCTGAAAAGGGAACTTGAGGGACTGTAAATCTTGGTGACACTTCAGTTTCATAGGGGAGAAATTGGAAAGGATTCTAGTATTTATCTGCCTGAAATTGGTTATAAAAACAAAATTATCTTCATGTACCTGCAGCATCTGATGTTTCCTGGAATTTCATTATATTTTTGAATAATTCAGGGCAGTTGTAAGAATGGTGTTTCTGTATTACCTCATTCAGAAGTTGTTTTGACTTTTTCTATTTTCCAGTTGGTTTCTGATGCTGACATTAATAAGGAAGTGAAGCCTTTTGCTTCCCTACTCTTTTAGGGATGAGATTTTTTCCTGCATAATCTTAACAGTCTTCAGCTATTGTAGGCTTGTTATCTGCGGTTGTGTGAAATGTGTTAGCAGAACAGCCATGATTTCTCTTTTTAAAAAACTGTGGTTTAGATGAATTCTGATCTGTTGACTGAATTCTGAGGTATCAGAATCGCTCTAAACAAAATAAATTGACTCTAAACAAAATTGCTCTAAACAAAATATTTTGATTCTTTAAAGTGATTTTTGGACCAAGCTTACTCTATTTATTGTACTTGGAAGTTGTAAGGTGATAACTTTGAAAAACCATCATGTCATAGCAAATTCTTTTTCGTCACACTGAGGGAAAATCAGAGAGAGAGCGATCAACTCATTTAAATGTCAGCTCATCAGAAAGTGAAAGTCACTCAGTCATGTCTGACTCTTTGTGACCCCATGGATTATACAGTCCATCTAATTCTCCAGGCCAGAATACTGGAGTGGGTAGCCTTTCCCTCCTCCAGGGGGTCTTCCCAACCCGGGGATAAAACCCAGGTCTCCCGCATTGCAGGTGAATTCTTTACCAGCTGAGCCACAAGGGATGCCCAAGAATACTGGAGTGGGTAGCCTATTACTTCTCCAGGGGATCTTCCCAATTGAGAAATCAAACCGGGGTCTCCTGCATTGCAGGCAGCTTCTTTACCAACTGAGCAATCAGGGAATCCCAGCTTATCAGAACACAGGCTCAGTAGTTGTGGTTCACAGGCTTAGTTGCTCCATGACATGTGGGATCCTCCCGGACCAGGAATTGAACTCATGTCTCCTGCACTGACAGGAGGATTCTTTACCACTGAGCCACCAGGGAATCCCTGCATTAACTTTTCTAAGGAAATGAAGTATTTCTCTATAGAGACTATTATTATCGGTAGTTATCAGGATTATGCTATTTTTATGTTTCTCTTGTACTAGGAAGTCTTTTCTCTTTAGAAAATATTAGAGTTATTTCATCAGGATTTTTGGGAGTGTAATGGCTTTATTGATATATAATTCACATACTATATAGTTTACCCAGTTCAATTGTACAATTCAATGATTATTTTCAGAGTTTTGCAACTATCACTGCAATCAAATTTAGAACATTTTCATAGCTATTTCACCAGAATTTGAAAAAGAAGAATATATTCGCAACATGTGGCATTCTGAAGGTGACATGAATGTAATTATTTAGCTGTGTGACCTAGGGCTGAAAATTAGTATGATATTTTATTTTTTTCAGTCTGAGTCCATTTATAACACAGAATAGAAAGGGTCAGTTGGTAAAGAATCTGCCTGCAGTGCAGGAGACCCAGGTTCAATCCCTGGGTGGGGAAGATCCCCTGAAGAAGGAAATGGCAACCCACCCCAGTATTCTTGCCTGGAAAATCCCATGGACAGAGTGCCTGGCAGGCTACAGTCCATGGGGTTGCAAAGAGTCAGACATGACTAAAGCGACTAAACCACCACCAGAAAGGCAGCAACCAGGAGTGGTGTTTGCTGCCGGGAATATTATAACAAATCATATTTTGACATCCATATTAATCATTGCAGCTGCCTTTCAGTTTTAAGTGCACATGAGCAACAAAGGGTATAAGAACTACCTTTCTTTTTTAGGAAATTGAAGGAAAATCTAGCAGTACGGGATAAAAAGCAGAGCACCAGCTGGGAATCACAGGTCTGGGTGGCTAAAGAATTGTGCAGCTGTGGAAAGGGCATTGCAGTTTTCTAAATCCCCGTTTCCTCCGTTTTAAGACAAAATGCAGCTGTTCTGTGAGAAGTCAGGACAGGAATTACTGGGTGTGGAAGTGTCGGGAGCCACTTGAGTTGTTGTGGAGCTTCTGGGGTGCTGCCAGTGGTCTCTTACTTGACTGGGGCGTGATTTACACAGTTTTGTTTCCTTTGGGAAAATTCCTCAGGCTGCATGATGCCCCAATAATCTGGGTACTTTCCTGGTTATATTTGTAGCTCACTTAAAAACTTCCCTCAAATGCCTGCTATTTCATGAGATCACTGGGAGAAGTGTATTTAAAAACATTAAAAAAATGGTAATGTGCATTCCCATTTTAGATAGAAGTCTTTGCAAAAATGTGCAGCTTTTTTTTTTTTTTGGTATGGATGACATGTATTGCTTTCCATATACTTCTAACCTGATATTTTATTTATTTACCATTATGAAAGTCCAGTAAGTTTACTTTCTAATCAACTTTATCTTAATTAGAGGATTGGTTAAGAAGAAAGGCCTGCAGGTGCTATCCTTTGCAAACTAGTGACATTATCACAATCATGATACTCGTTAAATATTTCCTTTGACTTGGAAGATGCCCTGAACCCTCAGTCATTCATTCCGGATTCACTCATCAACTTTTAAGGACACAAAACAAACTAACTGCACCTGTACTGACTTGCAAGTACTCACTGTATTCCCTACACAGGTGGCGCTAGTGGTAAAGAACCTGCCTGCCAACGCAGGAAACATGAGACTCCTTCCCAACTCATCAGACTGAAAAGTAACTTAGCCACCCGGCAGGAGGTGAGGGAGATCAGAGATGTTACATGAATGAATGTGCCTCCACTGGGAAGAAAATGTCAGCAGTGAAGATCAGGATTTCCCTCAACACAGGCACTGGGGGTGTGGTGCAAGGTATCTAAGAAATGCATGTTTGACAGATAAATGAGTTTGCATTTATCCCTAATGAAACAAAATTTTGTTACATGAGGGCCATCATTTCAGGTCGTATAGAACACTTTAGATTCTGGTTTTCTCATTTATGGTAAAAATCATCCTATTTTCATGTGATAGTTAGAGTCAACATAATCAATACACTATCAGTGTGCTAATTTGAGGTGCCAAAGGCTGAATATTTTACAATGTAGGGTGGCAGGGTGGGGGTGTGGCTTAGTCCAGTCATTAGGGATCAACCTGCCTTTTGGACTTCCCAGGTGGCGTAGTGGTAAAGAATCTGTCTGTCAGTGCAGGAGATACAAGAGACTTAGGTTCAGTTCCTGGTTTGGGAAGATCCCCTGGAAGGAAATGGCAATCCACTCCAGTATTCTTGCCTGGAAAATTCCAAGGACAAAGGAGACTTGCAGGCTACAGTCCATGGGCTCGCAAAGAGCCAGAAATGATGGAGCGACAGAACACACACAAACTTGCCTTTCAAGGTACCATCCCTTCATCAGTTGTCACCACTACTCAACCAGTGGATGGTGGTCTTAGCTGCACTAACTCTCTGTGTACATCTCCACTGTAACCACAAATGTATCATGAGATTTTTGGTGAGATGCTTTGCCAACAACCAATTATACTATGAGACAGACAACAGTTTGGTGTAATAGAGAATATAGAGGTGAATTCACATTACTTATTTTGCCTTCGCTTCTCTTCTTTTCTCAGTTATTTCCAAGGCCTCCTTAGACAACCATTTTGTCTTTTTGCATTTATTTTTCTTGGGGATGGTCTTGATCACTGCCTCCTATACAATGTCATAGTTCTTCAGGCACTCTGTCTAACAGATTTAATTCCCTTGAATCTATTTGTCACTTCCACTGTATAATTGTAAGGGATTTGATTTAGGCCATACCTGAATGGTCCAGCATTTTTCCCTACTTTTCAATTTAAGTCTGAATTTGACAATAAGGAGTTCATGATCTAAGCCACAGTCAGCTCCCAGTCTTGCTTTTGCTGACTGTATAGAGCTTCTCCATCTTTGGCTACAAAGAACATAATCAGTCTGATTTCAGTGTTGACCATCTAGTGATGTCCATGTGTAGAGTCTTCTCTTGTGTTGTTGGAAGAGGGTGTTTGCTATGACTAGTGCGTTCTCTTGGCAAAAGTCTATTAGCCTTTGCCCTGTTTCATTTTGTACTCCAAGGCCAAATTTGCCTGTTATTCCAGGTATCACTTGACCTTACTTTTGCATTCCAGTCCCCTGACAAATTTCTGAGAAAAGAAGAGAAGCTAAAGGCAAAGGATAAAAGAAGAGATATATACCCATTTGAATGCATAATTCCAAAGAATAGCAAGAGAGATAAGAAAGCCTTCCTCAGTGATCAATACAAAGAAATGGAGAAAAAAATAGAATGGGAAAGACCAGAGATCTCTTCAAGAAAATTAGAGATACCAAGGGAACATTTTATACAAAGATAGCACAGCACAGGACAGAAATGATATCTACATAAAAAGAAGCAGATGATATTAAGAAGAAGTGACAAGAATACAGAGAAGAACCCTACAAAAAAGATCTGCATTACCCAGATAACCACGATGGTGTGATCACTCACATTGAGCCAGACATCCCGGATTGTGAAGTCAAGTGGGTCTTAGGAAGCATCACTATGAATAAAGCTAGTGGATGTGTTGGAATGCCAATTGAACTATTTCAAATCCTAAAAGATGATGCTATGAAACTGCTGCACTCAATATGCCAGCAAATTTGGAAAACTCAGCAGTGGCCACAAACCTGGAAAAAGTCAATGCTCATTCCAATCCCAAAGAAGGGCAAGGCCAAAGAATGTTCAAACTACTGCACAATTGCACTCATCTCACAGGTGAGCAAAGTAATGTTCAAAATTCTCCAAGCCAGGCTTCAATAGTACATGAACTGTGAACTTGCAGATGTTCAAGCTGGATTCAGAAAAGGCAGAGGAACCAGAGATCAAATTGCCAGTATCTGCTGGATCATGGAAAAAGCAAGAGAGTTCCAGAAAAACATCTATTTCTGCTTTATTGACTATGCCAAAGCCTTTGTGTGGATCACAATAAACTGTGGAAAATTCTGAAAGAGATGGGAATACCAGACCACCTGACTTGCCTCTTGAGAAACCTGTATGCAGGTCAGGAAGCCACAGTTAGAACTGGACACAGAACAATAGACCAGTTCCAAATAGGAAAAGGAGTATGTCAAGGCTGTATATTGTCACCCTGTTTATTTAACTTATATGTAGAGTACATCATGTGAAATGCCAGGCTGGGTGAAGTGCAAGCTGGAATCAAGGTTGTGGGGAGAAATATCAATAACCTCAGATATGCAGATGACACCACCCTTATGGTAGAAAGGGAAGAAGAACTAAAGAGCCTCTTGATGAAAGTGAAAGAGGAGAGTGAAAACGTTGGCTTAAAACTCAACATTCAGAAAACTAAGATCATAGCATCTAGTCCCATCACTTCATGGGAAATAGATGGGGAAATGAAAACAGTGTCAGACTTTATTTTTTGGGGTTCCAAAATCACTTCAGATGGTTATTGCACCCATGAAATTAAAAGACATTTACTCCTTGGTAGAAAAGGAGTACCTAGATAGCATATTCAAAAGCAGAGACATTACTTTGCCAACAAAGGTCCCTCAAGTCAAGGCTATGGTTTTTCCAGTTATTGTGTATGGATGTGAGAGTTGGACTATAAAGAAAGCTGAATGCTGAAGAATGATGTTTTTTAACTGTGGTGTTGGAGAAGGCTCTTGAGAATCCCTTGGACTGCAAGGAGATCAAACCAGTCAATCCTAAAGGAAATCAGCCCTGAATATTCCTTTGAAGGACTGGTGCTGAAGCTGAAGCGCCAACACTTTGGCCACCTGATGCAAAGAACTTACTCATTGGATAAGACCCTGATGCTGCAAAATATTGAGGGCAGAAGGAGAAGGGGACGACAGAGGATGCGTTGGTTCAATAGGGTCACTGACTTGATGAATATGGGTTTGAGCAAGCTCTGGGAGTTGGTGATGGACAGGGAAGCCTGGTGTGCTGCAGTCCATGGATCTCAAAGAGTTGGACACAACTGAGTGACTGAACTTCCCATTACTTATTTAAATTTTAAAATCAAACATAGGTAACAAACCGTCCACTTCTCATGATAACAAAAGTTTATTTTAATCTCAGAAGCAGTCTAAAAATACCTCATAAAATTTCAACCTACTTTTTCACTGTCGACAGACAATTGGCAAATGTATTATATCTACGTATACATCTCTATGGGCTTGCTGCTAGTGGTAAAGACCCTGCCTGCCAATGCAGGAGACACAAGAGATGCAAGTTGGATCCCTGGGTTTGGGAAGATCCCCTGAAGGAGGGCAATGGCAACCCACTCCAGTATTCTTGACTGGAGAATCCCCTGGACAGAGGAGCTGAAGGGCTGTGGTCCACTGGGGTTGCAAAGAGTTGGCTACTACTTAAATGACTTAGCACTCACGCACTCATCAGCTGTTAAGGACATAGTTAGAAAGCAAACTTTGATTGCAGCTGTACTGACTTGCAAGTACTCACTGTATTTCTTACACAGAGCACCAGATGTTTTCAAATGCTCCTTACTTATTCCCTGAACCCCTCCAGCTTTGGCTTTTCACTCATTCCTCCCTCTGTACAGGATGGCTTGGGACTGTGCTTAGAGGATGCACAGAGAACCCTGACTGCAGGTGTTTGTATGGGAGGAAGGTGCAGTTAGGGCATCAGGGCAGGTGGTATAAGTTATTGGCTTGATTTGATCATGTTGAGTATCGATCCACATCTGGCTTCATGTTTCTGATTTCAGCTTCTTCCTTGGGGTACAGCGTCTCCCACACCCCTTAAGACACACACCTTTCTCCCCCACACACAAGAACAGTCTCTCAGCAGCCTGACTATTGACCATCTAATCTTAGTATCTAAGTCAATTGCAAGCACTGAGTACTGGTAAAGCTACATTTCTTTGATTGTTGGGTCTCTATAGACCCAAAATTCAATACATAAATTTCTATATGGTGGAAAGATCTGGGTCTAGGACCTGAAAATGGTGGGCTCCAGGCTCTTCTATGCTGTAATTCAGACCACATTGCAGAGTGGGTTGTAGCATGTTATCTCTTGAGGATTGTGGCGATAATAAGTGCTCTCTGCCTAGTCAGACATATTGTCAGGATTCAATGAGAGAATACATTCTAAAATGTTTTGACAACTATAAACTGCAGAGTTCAGAAATTAATAAATATAATTTTCATGCTGGATGCAACCTTTTAAAACATCTAATTCAAGTCCAGCCTTCTAACTACAAAGATGAGAACAGTCTAACACTATTAAGTTTTTCATAGCAAAAGAACTATGTGTTATAACTACATATACTTCTCGGTGGGATCTCTGGGTTGGGAAGATCCTCTGGAGAAGGAAATGGCAACCCACTCCAGTATTCTTGCCTGAAGAATCCCATGGACAGAAAAGCCTGGCGGGGTGTAGTCCATGGGGTCGCATGTGATCAGGCACAACTGAGCGCACACATACATACAACTCTAATACGGAGAAAGCAAAGACCCAGGCAAATTTCTCTATAGATGGGAACTCACAGCAGGAGTGCTATGAAGATCCTCTGGAGAAGGAAATGGCAACCCACTCCAGTATTCTTGCCTGAAGAATCCCATGGACAGAAAAGCCTGGCGGGGTGTAGTCCATGGGGTCGCATGTGATCAGGCACAACTGAGCGCACACATACATACAACTCTGATACGGAGAAAGCAAAGACCCAGGCAAATTTCTCTATAGATGGGAACTCACAGCAGGAGTGCTAGAGGCTAGCCTGGGTGAGAGAGACACACTCTGCACGAACTCTTAATTTTAGTCAGCCGTGCTGAGAACAGAAGTCACTACCAACTGGTTAGATATAAAATAAACTAATATTATGTGCTTGGCAGAGTAGAAAAGTCATGTGCTGCAGTAATAGAACTCAACATATGTGTCACCCCAAATAAAAAGGGCACAGTCTAAAGCTTGAGGTTTGCCAGGTTGGAGGGAGCAGAGAAGCTTCCTACTTGTTAGTGTTCCCTTGAGGCCACTTTTAAATGACATGAGGCATAGCCCTGCTGGATTTTGGCATGTGACGTTTATCCAGTGTCCCCTTGGCCGAATTTTCCTCAGAATGTCCTTCTGAGTGTAAAGAAGAGTTCAGGGGTACAAGTGAAAGGACAGAGGCCACGAACGGTCTTGAGTTTTCTCTTCTTTTTCACTTCTCAAGCCCTAGGGAAGAACCTCGCCGTTTGAGGTCTGTCTGGGGAACTCTGCTCACTGCTGTCTCCCAGAATCCCTACATCGTGGTGGAAAGTGACTTCCTGTTGCCTGTTCATCACATGTAACCTCTGGATTTGGAATCGCTCGGTCTAGCCTCCCCCTCTTAAAATGAATGGCAAAATATTTAATTTATATCAAAATGATAATTTATAGAATACATTTGTACTCATCATCCAGTTGAAGCAATAGAATATTACAGGCCCCTGAGTATCCCTCCTCCATTGCATTCTTCTCTTAATCCCAAAGGTGGCTACAGTTCTGAATCTGAGGTTATTTTTTCGATACAGTTCATCACTTTTACAACAAGTATGTTTATCCATATGATATGTGTTTATTTTTGAGTCTTTCGGGGCCAGACCTTCCTTGCTCTGTGCGGGCTTTCTCTGGTTGCCGCGAGCTGAGGCTACTCTTGGTGCCCACGTGCAGGTTCTCTTTGCAGTGGCTTCTCTTGTTGCGGAGTCTAGACTCTTAAAGGCACGGGCTTCAGTGCCTGCAGCACGTGGTTTCGGTAGATGTGGCACTGGGCGCAGTTGCCCTGAGGCATGTGGGATCCTCCCAGACCTTGGACTGAACCCGTGTCTCCTGCATCAGCAGGCAGATTCTTTAGCACTGAGCCACGAGGGAAGCCCCCACACTTGCATCCTTTAAAATTTAGTCATTGTGCCTAATGTTCTAAAACCTAAAAATTCAGTTTTTCCCTTTTATCTCTATTTTTTTCCCACATTCTGCTACCCCTCGTTTCAAATGTTCCTTTCCTTCAGTCATTTCGTTTGTGTGGTTTCCTAATTCTTACTTGTTTCTCAAGCATATGTTTGTCCTTTCTTTTAATTCCTTTTACTCGATTGTATTTTTATCTCTTTTGTCAACATACATTTCTGGCATGCTTTCTTTGATTATTTATTATTATTTTTTCCATAAAATAACTTTCCATAAAAGAAATTTGAGCATGACTCTTTACTGCTGCTNTTGGCAAATGTATTATATCTACGTATACATCTCTATGGGCTTGCTGCTAGTGGTAAAGACCCTGCCTGCCAATGCAGGAGACACAAGAGATGCAAGTTGGATCCCTGGGTTTGGGAAGATCCCCTGAAGGAGGGCAATGGCAACCCACTCCAGTATTCTTGACTGGAGAATCCCCTGGACAGAGGAGCTGAAGGGCTGTGGTCCACTGGGGTTGCAAAGAGTTGGCTACTACTTAAATGACTTAGCACTCACGCACTCATCAGCTGTTAAGGACATAGTTAGAAAGCAAACTTTGATTGCAGCTGTACTGACTTGCAAGTACTCACTGTATTTCTTACACAGAGCACCAGATGTTTTCAAATGCTCCTTACTTATTCCCTGAACCCCTCCAGCTTTGGCTTTTCACTCATTCCTCCCTCTGTACAGGATGGCTTGGGACTGTGCTTAGAGGATGCACAGAGAACCCTGACTGCAGGTGTTTGTATGGGAGGAAGGTGCAGTTAGGGCATCAGGGCAGGTGGTATAAGTTATTGGCTTGATTTGATCATGTTGAGTATCGATCCACATCTGGCTTCATGTTTCTGATTTCAGCTTCTTCCTTGGGGTACAGCGTCTCCCACACCCCTTAAGACACACACCTTTCTCCCCCACACACAAGAACAGTCTCTCAGCAGCCTGACTATTGACCATCTAATCTTAGTATCTAAGTCAATTGCAAGCACTGAGTACTGGTAAAGCTACATTTCTTTGATTGTTGGGTCTCTATAGACCCAAAATTCAATACATAAATTTCTATATGGTGGAAAGATCTGGGTCTAGGACCTGAAAATGGTGGGCTCCAGGCTCTTCTATGCTGTAATTCAGACCACATTGCAGAGTGGGTTGTAGCATGTTATCTCTTGAGGATTGTGGCGATAATAAGTGCTCTCTGCCTAGTCAGACATATTGTCAGGATTCAATGAGAGAATACATTCTAAAATGTTTTGACAACTATAAACTGCAGAGTTCAGAAATTAATAAATATAATTTTCATGCTGGATGCAACCTTTTAAAACATCTAATTCAAGTCCAGCCTTCTAACTACAAAGATGAGAACAGTCTAACACTATTAAGTTTTTCATAGCAAAAGAACTATGTGTTATAACTACATATACTTCTCGGTGGGATCTCTGGGTTGGGAAGATCCTCTGGAGAAGGAAATGGCAACCCACTCCAGTATTCTTGCCTGAAGAATCCCATGGACAGAANATTAATAAATATAATTTTCATGCTGGATGCAACCTTTTAAAACATCTAATTCAAGTCCAGCCTTCTAACTACAAAGATGAGAACAGTCTAACACTATTAAGTTTTTCATAGCAAAAGAACTATGTGTTATAACTACATATACTTCTCGGTGGGATCTCTGGGTTGGGAAGATCCTCTGGAGAAGGAAATGGCAACCCACTCCAGTATTCTTGCCTGAAGAATCCCATGGACAGAAAAGCCTGGCGGGGTGTAGTCCATGGGGTCGCATGTGATCAGGCACAACTGAGCGCACACATACATACAACTCTGATACGGAGAAAGCAAAGACCCAGGCAAATTTCTCTATAGATGGGAACTCACAGCAGGAGTGCTAGAGGCTAGCCTGGGTGAGAGAGACACACTCTGCACGAACTCTTAATTTTAGTCAGCCGTGCTGAGAACAGAAGTCACTACCAACTGGTTAGATATAAAATAAACTAATATTATGTGCTTGGCAGAGTAGAAAAGTCATGTGCTGCAGTAATAGAACTCAACATATGTGTCACCCCAAATAAAAAGGGCACAGTCTAAAGCTTGAGGTTTGCCAGGTTGGAGGGAGCAGAGAAGCTTCCTACTTGTTAGTGTTCCCTTGAGGCCACTTTTAAATGACATGAGGCATAGCCCTGCTGGATTTTGGCATGTGACGTTTATCCAGTGTCCCCTTGGCCGAATTTTCCTCAGAATGTCCTTCTGAGTGTAAAGAAGAGTTCAGGGGTACAAGTAAAAGGACAGAGGCCACGAACGGTCTTGAGTTTTCTCTTCTTTTTCACTTCTCAAGCCCTAGGGAAGAACCTCGCCGTTTGAGGTCTGTCTGGGGAACTCTGCTCACTGCTGTCTCCCAGAATCCCTACATCGTGGTGGAAAGTGACTTCCTGTTGCCTGTTCATCACATGTAACCTCTGGATTTGGAATCGCTCGGTCTAGCCTCCCCCTCTTAAAATGAATGGCAAAATATTTAATTTATATCAAAATGATAATTTATAGAATACATTTGTACTCATCATCCAGTTGAAGCAATAGAATATTACAGGCCCCTGAGTATCCCTCCTCCATTGCATTCTTCTCTTAATCCCAAAGGTGGCTACAGTTCTGAATCTGAGGTTATTTTTTCGATACAGTTCATCACTTTTACAACAAGTATGTTTATCCATATGATATGTGTTTATTTTTGAGTCTTTCGGGGCCAGACCTTCCTTGCTCTGTGCGGGCTTTCTCTGGTTGCCGCGAGCTGAGGCTACTCTTGGTGCCCACGTGCAGGTTCTCTTTGCAGTGGCTTCTCTTGTTGCGGAGTCTAGACTCTTAAAGGCACGGGCTTCAGTGCCTGCAGCACGTGGTTTCGGTAGATGTGGCACTGGGCGCAGTTGCCCTGAGGCATGTGGGATCCTCCCAGACCTTGGACTGAACCCGTGTCTCCTGCATCAGCAGGCAGATTCTTTAGCACTGAGCCACGAGGGAAGCCCCCACACTTGCATCCTTTAAAATTTAGTCATTGTGCCTAATGTTCTAAAACCTAAAAATTCAGTTTTTCCCTTTTATCTCTAATTTTTTCCCACATTCTGCTACCCCTCGTTTCAAATGTTCCTTTCCTTCAGTCATTTCGTTTGTGTGGTTTCCTAATTCTTACTTGTTTCTCAAGCATATGTTTGTCCTTTCTTTTAATTCCTTTTACTCGATTGTATTTTTATCTCTTTTGTCAACATACATTTCTGGCATGCTTTCTTTGATTATTTATTATTATTTTTTCCATAAAATAACTTTCCATAAAAGAAATTTGAGCATGACTCTTTACTGCTGCTTTTTTATTGTGTATTCTTACAATTTCAAGACATTATTATGTACTTGATATCTGTTCTAACTTCACTGCTCTGACAGTCTGTTTTTTCTTACTGTGATCTTTCCATACTTCCTGAGTTCTTCTGCTCATCTGCCACACTTTTATCTTTTCCTCCTTAATTTTTTGCCCTTATTATCTGTATCCTGCTCAGTTAGAGTCTACTCCAAGCAGTTTTTCTTGATGTGGGATTTTTGTCCTTAAAAGTGAGATTCGGTATACTAATTTTGATAGTTTGTTGAGCCAAGACTGTTTTAGCACCACCAGAACTTACTGCTGTCTGTTTGCATTCACCCTTGAGTTGGATTCTGTAGCACATGCTTCCAGTTTCAGTGGCTGTTCTCATCTTTCCCCGCTGCATTTACTGCTGGGAAGGTCTGAGAGTCTGGCCTTCTGAAGCTCTGAGAATCCCTACTGCCTTCCCTCTGCTTCTCCTTAGACTGCTTTTGATTCCACAGGGATCCTGTACTGATATTAAGTGATGGCGGCTCATCTACGCCCATTCATCTGTTGGAGTTCCCGAGCATACCTCACCCCCTAGTTTTGTTGTAGATGTTGTCTATAGGCCTTATGGTTTTGCCATTCTATTTTCTGTGTCTGTTTTCATGGGAGTGGGGAGTGGATTAAAAAAAATAAAAACTGTCTTGCTTCATCTTCTTTCTTCCCAGTGTCTTTCTCATTCTTCATGTATAATTATTTAACATCTTTCCATCATTCTGAGAAAGTGATGGCTTTCTTTTAGAAAGTAATTGCTTATTTTGAAAAATTCAAATGTACAGTAAATTTGAAGCTGTACACACCAAAGATAAAGTAACTGTCTGAGGTGATGGATGTGTGTTAGCTTGACTGTGGTAATCATTTCACAATGTATGGTGGTTTAGTTGCTAAGTCATGTCGGAGTCTTCTGAGCCCGTGGACTGTAGCCCTCTGTAACCAGCCTCCTCTGTCCATGAGATTTCCCAGGCAAGAATACTGGAGTGAGTTGCCATTTCCTTCTCCAGGGGATCTTCCTGACCCAGGGATCAAACCCGCATCTCCTGCATTACAGGCAGATTCTTTACTGTTGAGCCACCAAGGAAGTCTATTAAATCATCGTATCGTGTACCTCAAATATATGCAATTTTTGTTTGTCAATTATACCTCAGTAAAGCTGAAAAAGGTAAGTATAATTAATACAACAAACTCCTGTAGAACTTTTCCCCAGTTTTACCAATTGTTACCACTTGCTGCTTCTATTTTACTACTCTGTCTACACACACACACACACACACACACACGTACACATATGCACAAGTGTACATGTGCATTTTTATTACTGCTTGTATTATTTCTGCTGATCAATTTGAAAATACATTACAGTTATCATTCCTCTATATTTCTTAAAATGTCAACCTCTTCTTTTGAGGAATAAGAAAAGTCTCTTAGAAAAATACAGTACAATGATAAAATTCAGTGCATTTAATGTTGAAACAATGTTGTTATCTAGCATACACGTTTTGCCAGCTAATTAAATAATAGCCCTCATTTTTCAAATTCAGGGCCTAGTTCAAAATCTCTCATGGCATTCAGATATCAGGTCCCTTCAGCTTGGTTTAATCTAGCATAGATTCAGGATTCAGTCTTTATCACAACATGGGCATTTATTTTGAAGACGGAAGTCCAATTGTTTTGAAGGATATTCCTCAAGTTAAGATTTATCTGACTGTTTTCACATGTCAAAGTTATGCATTTTTATCGAAAGTTGTTTTGTCCCCCACTGTATCACATTGAGATGCACAATGTCAGTTTATTTCATTATTGCTGATATTAATTTAATTGGTCAGTTAATGTGATGTTCATTAATTTCTCCACTGTGTAGTTATGGTGTTCCCTTTTTTAGTTAATAATTTATCTGTGGGGAGATAATGTAAGACATTGTAGATATTCTATTCCCCTTTAAGCTTTCACTTCAGCATCTATTTATGGTTCTTATGTGTATCAGTCATTTCCATGATGTCTGTAAAATAATATTTTATAACTAAATCAGTCTTTTAATAGTTACTAACTGGCATTTTAATACATAGAAGAATTTTCCTTCTATCATCTTATCTCATTAGCAGTATGATCTTACAAATTTTTAAAGTTAAATTCGTGATAATCAACTGCTATCACTATTCATTTTAATGCTCAAATTGTCCTGGATTTGGCCGATGGGTGCCCCTTTAAGCTGATTCCTAAGTTCTTTTCTTTTTCATGTTTCTATAGTTTTTGAGAACTTCACTTTGTGGAACAAAAAAGGCATTCTTGGAATGCTATATTCCAAGGATCTCTGGTTCTTGTTAGTAGAGGAAGATACTTGTAAACCAAGATCTAGGTACTTGCTATACTTATGGCTATTGCAGTGTCACTTATTTTTAAATGTATGTGTGTGTGTGTGTGTGTGTGTGTGTGTGTGTGTGTGTGTGTGTG
>SJYX01012897.1:52945-82572 GCA_006410675.1 Oreotragus oreotragus
GGAGATCCAACCAGTCCATTCTGAAGGAGATCAACCCTGGGATTTCTTTGGAAGGAATGATGCTAAAGCTGAAACTCCAGTACTTTGGCCACCTCATGCGAAGAGTTGACTCATTGGAAAAGACTCTGATGCGTGGAGGGATTGGGGGCAGGAGGAGAAGGGAACGACTGAGGATGAGATGGCTGGATGGCATCATGGACTCGATGGACGTGAGTCTGAGTGAACTCCGGGAGATGGTGATGGATAGGGAGGCCTGGCGTGCTGCGATTCATGGGGTCGCAAAGAGTCGGACACGACTGAGCGACTGAACTGAACTGAACTGATACATTTTTATATCCTATATCATCTTTTCCCCACTTAACATGATAGACAACAGATCTCTTTCTATAAGTTCATAGAGACCCTTCTTATTCCTTTTTACACTCTGTGAATTTATCATAGTCTAATATTTTCCTATATATGAGCAATTAAGGTATTTCCACATTGCACAATTATAAGTAAGGCCATAAATTTTTATATATGTATTTTTGTAGTGCTAAAAGTGTGTATTCTGGGCAAGTTTCTGAAAGTATGATTACCATGTTAAAGGTTAAGTGCATATGTAGCTTTTTTCGATATTGTTAAACTTACCTTCTAATAAAAAAACATTCTGCATTCTCAGCAGTAATGTGTTAGAATGTCCATTTCCCCTTACTCTAACCAATAGGATATTTTGTCAAACTTTTGAGAAATATTCAGTGTAATTTTAATTTTTTTATATGAGAATTGAACATATTTTCATATGTTTATGAGCCACCTTTCAAAAATTTTCAAATGATTGCTTACCTATTTGTTTTGTCTATTTCTTTCTATCAGGTTTCTAGGTCTTTTCCTTGATTTTGAGTTCTCTATTTATTAGGGACATTAGCTCTTTTCCCATTTTATGTATTATAAATATTTTCCTCTGATTTTTATTTGGTTTTTGATATTGCTTATGATATTTTCTTAAACTCATGTGCAAATAAATTTTATCAGTATTTTCTTTTAGTGAATCTTGATTTTAAGCCATAGTTAGAAAGTTTTTTCCCATTTACTTTCTAGAAGGCAATGGCATCCCACTCCAGTACTCTTGCCTGGAAAATCCCATGGTCAGAGGAACCTGGTAGGCTGCAGACCANGGTTTTTGATATTGCTTATGATATTTTCTTAAACTCATGTGCAAATAAATTTTATCAGTATTTTCTTTTAGTGAATCTTGATTTTAAGCCATAGTTAGAAAGTTTTTTCCCATTTACTTTCTAGAAGGCAATGGCATCCCACTCCAGTACTCTTGCCTGGAAAATCCCATGGTCAGAGGAACCTGGTAGGCTGCAGACCATGAGGTCGCTAAGAGTCAGACACGACTGAGCGACTTCACTTTCACTTTTCACTTTCATGCATTGGAGAAGGAAATGGCAACCCACTCCAGTGTTCTTGCCTGGAGAATCCCAGGGATGGGGGAGCCTAGTAGGAGGCCGCACAGAGTTGGACACGATTGAAAAGACTTAGCAGCAGCAGCAGCAGTGTGTGTATAGCTTAAATTTTTCAATATTAAATCTCTGATTTATAATTTACTTTTGTATATGATGTGTATGATCATATACATCATATACAAAAGTAACAAACAGATATTCTGTTTAACCAAAGCAATTTATTAAAAACTGTATCTGTGCTCATGATTTGAGATGTTACCTGTATTATATAGTAAATATCCATGTGTATTTGAATCTGTTTCTGCAATTTCTATTCTGTTCGTCTTGTCTAAATATTCATGTATTAGGGTCTTCTCTTTTATTTATAGTATTTGTAATATCTCATGTCTTCTCCCCAGATAGCTTTTTTTTTTCCAATATGTTTGTGATTATTTTTACATGCTTGTTTTTAAAATGTGAAGTTTCATATAAACTTGTTTAGTTCCATAAAAAGTCTTGTTGGTATTTTTCTTAGTATTGTTTTATCAATTTAAGGCCATCTTGAATTCTAATTATTGTTAAATAACCATCACCTAGCATGTTGCCAGGATGATAACAGATATTTAACAAATACCTGTTGGATGGACAAATAAAGGCATGAACGAACACTTCTATCATTTACAGGTTTTATAGCTTGACTCAAATAGTCATGTCCTTGAATATGTTATATTTTAATTAAAAGTTAAAAAGTACCTTCTTGGGATAAAAGGCTCAGTCACAATGTTGACAAGTATATTTTTCTATCCTAAAAAGGTCTTTATGTATAATTATTAAAAAACAATCACTAACTAGCTCCTAAAGCAACTTTGAATATATTAAAAACAGCACCCTTTGTTCAAAAACTTTACTACCATTTGATGAAAAATTATCATAATACCCTGACTTCTTTTAAAGGATACATTACTTTGTTATTTAAATAAATACGCAGATATATGATCTGTTTCATGTGACTAGTTTCCCTTCATGTTGTCCTGTGTTCGACACTCATAGTCGTACAGGGCTGTCCCATGTAATAGTGTTTAGAACAGATTTAATAATGATATGAGCAATAATAAAAGTGTCATTTTCACCTGAAGATAACAAACCTAAACACTAGAAGTAGATACACTGTTCTGAGATTTTCTCTGTAAGAGTTTCCATTAGCTTGTCTGCTCTTTCTTAAGACATAATTCCTTTATCTTTGTAAGAAAAGGTTGATTTACACCCCTTTTCTATGTGTACACACACATACAACTCCTTTCATTTGAAGAAATCCCAGTAGACTTTTTCGTCTCTTTGTACTTCTTTCTCTGCTGAAATGCAGCTGCCTTCGTTATGGAAGACAGCCGCCAACTGGCACAAAACAAAAAGTACAACATTTGGCAGAAAGGAGATTTTGTTAATGACACCAACAATGTGAGTCAGTTTTCTTGTGAAAAACGGCATGACTAAATATTTGATGGAGAAATAGCAAACTTTTCTTCCAGTTATCTCTTAGCATAACATGTTAGTCCTTAGTATATATAATTTTTCAATATCAGTGATAGTTGTTTTTTAAACAAGAGCAGGGGAAACCACCCACCAACCAAAAATAAAGCTGTAAACATTGTTTGCCAAACATTTTTGTGTTTATGAATGTAAACTATTGTTTTTTGCTGTGCCAGGTGAACAATTAAGGATTTCCCTGGATTTATGGGAAGTCTTCCTCACTTGCACATGTTTCTGGGTAGACTTAAAAGTATCAAGTTTGAGAGCCAATGATTGGTGTAGCTTCTAGAGCATGTTTCTCTCTTGCATCATAAACTCCACGGAAATATAAGAAATCACAATACAGGTGTGCTCATCGATGCATTGTTTGGATACGCTCTCATAAGTGTTCATAAAGCATCTAACTCAGCAAGGGACAGTCTTCCATAGTTGCTAGGGGCAGTGTTGTCACAGACCTGGCTCCTGGCTTGGCTATGCTGAATTATTTTAATAAGTTAATAAGCTAACTTCTGTCAATGTTCATATTCTCTTGAATAAAATTGGGATGTGGCAAGATAAAAGCAATAAACCCATGTTGTGAGGATTAGAATAGGGGATGCTTAGCATTCCACTAGCCATTCTGTTCATTAAGTAATGTAGAACAGGAAGCCCTTCTCAGTCAGTTGTTTGTAAATGTGAACTGGACAAAGTAGAGACAGTTACTGGAGCAATACCATTGTTCCAAGTCTACATGTCATCTCAAATTCTACAGAACTATCAAGAGTCTAAAAATCTAGTATTCCGTTTTTTTAATTGTGTGGAGACAGTCACCAGAGGTTTGCAAGATATTTTAGGACAGTCATTCTGGTACCTCCCTTAAAAAAATAGAAGCCATCGATCTTGCTGTAAAAATATCTTGTAGGATATTTGTGGGACAGGAATAAAAGCACTGGGCAAATTCAGAGGTGTTAAGACTCAATAAAATTATAGCAAAAATATTCACTGTTGATAAAGCCATTTTCCTCAGAGATAGCACTATCCAATAGAAAGTTCTGTGAAAGTAGGATTCTGTTTCTGAGTGGTCCCGTATAGCAGCCATGAAGCACATGTGGCTATTGAGTACTTTATGTGTCTAGTCTTATGGAGGAACTGAATTGTTAGTGTATGTAATGTCAGTTATTTTAAATAACCAAACTTGGCCGATGGCTGTTGTATTGGAGGTCAAAGCTTTATAGTGTCCAGGTCATAATTGGAAGTGTACATTATTCTGAAGGGAAAGCATCCTTTCAATCAAAACTTTTTAAAGTTCAGTGATGTGCACTGCACCCAAGATGACTTCCTATGAGGTAGCATTTGCATATATCCACAGCAGAATTCCTGGGACATGGTTTGCCAGCACTGAGTAAGTATAGCCCTATGAATTTCTTTTTTGGATGCACTGTAGTTCAATAGGACTGAGTGCTCACCTGACTGGGGTAGCTTGGCTGCAAAACCTTCACTCTCCCCACCCCCACCTCTAAGCTGTTATAAACACTGGAAAAAAATTGTGGACCATCTGTAGCTGCAGATGGGGATTTGTGGACGGTGTACAAGTTGCAGTCATGGAATCAGCAGAGATGCCCAAAATATGTCATCCAAATTGACCAGTCAAAATGGTGAGGAGGACATTATCTTGTTTGGATACTCGGTCTCACAAACACTCTATGGTGAATGGGCCCCTCATGGGGTCATAGGCTCGCTCCCTTTCCTCAATTCTCTGATAACACTACTGCTTTGACTTGCCGCAGTCTGGACTCACTCAGGGACAGTTTTACTGCACCACCATCTGAAGCACCACAAAAGGCATTGCTATTGGCATTTTCTACCATTTGATTTTTTTCCTGCACAAAATAGGTTGTGAGTAAGTGATCTTTGGACTTGTTTGAAGCAGTAAGTACTGTGGACAATGGATTATGTTGATTTTATTATGCTAGAGAAGTAATTTTTTAAAAAATTTATCATCCTTGAGTTTTTTTTGCATGGTGTCTCTAACATATATCATTTTGCCATATCAAGCTTAAAAATCACATTGAAGTTAATACGTTGAACTGTTTGAGTTTGCTGAGAAGGCCACAGTTAAATAGGCAGTTGTCAGTGTCAGACCACAAGGGCCATTTAAGGTAACTTGGTTTATTTGTGAAGCCAACAGTCCCTTTCTCTCAGCCCTAGAATTTTATACATCTCTAAGGTTTGATACATTCATATATTGCATTTGAAATGCACTGTAACGATATTGAACATGAGCCAGTTTAAGCCTATGGATTTGGTGAAATGATCCAATAGAGAATGCCAATGTGGAGGAAAATAAACTAGAGCATAATTGGCCTGGGTCTTTATTGAGGATGTCGGCTTGGAGAGACTCTGATGGGGCATTGTAACTTGGAGAAAGATGTGGAATGTTTTGTAGGGCTTCAGCAGGAGGGGACTAGCAGAAGTTCAGCCAGTTTCTGGAATGCTTGGTTCAGGACAGTTCTCAGAGGAGACAGAATTTATTCTGTGGATGAGCAGTGATTACTGAGCAATTTGGATTTTATCGAGAGGGCTGGAGTGGCACAGTTAGGGGCTCAGCCCGTGTACTAAAGGGTGGGGAGAATTGACTGCCTGAGATGAGGAATGCAAGGACTGCCATGAAAAATCTGCAGTCCTTCAGTATGTCTCACAACAAATTATACAATTCAGTAGTATAATAGTGCTGTCTTTCAAAAAAAGGAAAATTAGGCTAATGAATACTATAGTTCCATTGTTTTTCGTGGAAATACATATTCTGAAGTAGGATACGCAGCAGTTGAGGCCATGCTAGGCAGGAACTCTTACCCCCGACTCCTGTCTCCAGGCAGAAGCTTGCTCAGGATCTGTGGATCCCTACTGGCTCCTCTCTACCCTGGAGAAGGAGGAGAGCCTGGCTTGAAAGGTGACGTGGGAGGAGAAGCAAAGAGCATGGCCCAGACCCTCCCAGGTCTGCACAGAGGGTACAATCCACTCAGCTCACACCACTTGGCAGTGCAGCTCTACGCTGTGCTCGTCCAGCTGCCCATACCCAGGGGTATGAGTCTGATTCAGGGGCACACAAGCCAGCTTTATGGCTGAAAATCTCACTTGTGTTCTCTAGCACAATTTTACCAGTAAATGTTTTACGGTAAATGTTTTGATCTCCATCTGTCTGAATTATACATGTATTTTTCCTTTAGTTAGAAACTCAGAAGGGGGAACAGGATGCTTTTATTACTGACCTCTCAAAGACAGGTCAACAGACCTAGGAATTCTTGGGATACATTTTATTTTATTAAACAATTATTTATTTATTTTAATTGGAGGCTAATTACTTTACGGTATTGTAGTGGTTTTTGCCATACATCGACATGAATCAGTCATGGGCATACATGTGTTCCCATCCAGAACCCCCCTCCCACCTCCCTCCCCATCTCATCCCCCAGGGTCATCCCAGTGCACCAGCCCTGAACACCCTGTCTCATGCATCAAACCTGGACCAGAGATCCTTTTCACATATGATAATATACACGTTTCAACGCTACCCTCTCAAATCATTCTACCCTCGCCTTCTCCCACAGAGTCCAAAAGACTGTTCTTTACATCTGTGTCTCTTTTGCGGTCTTGCTTATAGTGTCATCGTTACCATCTTTCTAAATTCCGTATATATGCATTAGTATACTGTATTGGTGTTTTTATTTCTGACTTACTTCACTCTGCATAATAGGCTCCAGTTTCATCCACTTTATTAGGACTGATTCAAATGCATTCTTTCTAATGACTGAGTAATATTCTATTGTGTATATTTACCACAGCTTTCTTATCTATTCATCTGCCGATGGACATCTAGGTTGCTTCCATGTCCTGGCTATTATGAACAATGCTGCGATGAAATTGGGGTACATGTCTCTTTCAATTCTGGTTTCCTCAGTTGTGTATGCCCAGCAGTGGGATTGCTGGGTCATATGGCAGTTCTATTTCCAGTTTTTAAGGAATCTCCACACTGTTCTCCATAGTAGCTGTACTAGTTTGCATTCCCACCAACAGTGCAAGAGGGTTCCTTTTTCTCTGCACCCTCTCCAGCATTTATTGTTTGTAGACTTTTTGATAGCTGCCATTCTGACTGGTGTGAAATGGTACCTCATTGTGGTCTTGATTTGCATTTCTCTGATAATGAGTGATGTTGAGCATCTTTTCATGTGTTTGTTAGCTATTTGTATGTCTTCTCTGGAGAAATGTCTGTTTAGTTCTTTGGCCCATTTTTTGATTAGGTCGTTTATTTTTTCTGAAATTGAGCTACAGGAGCTGCTTGTATATTTTTGAGATTAATTCTTTGGNTTAAGGAATCTCCACACTGTTCTCCATAGTGGCTGTACTAGTTTGCATTCCCACCAACAGTGCAAGAGGGTTCCTTTTTCTCTGCACCCTCTCCAGCATTTATTGTTTGTAGACTTTTTGATAGCTGCCATTCTGACTGGTGTGAAATGGTACCTCATTGTGGTCTTGATTTGCATTTCTCTGATAATGAGTGATGTTGAGCATCTTTTCATGTGTTTGTTAGCTATTTGTATGTCTTCTCTGGAGAAATGTCTGTTTAGTTCTTTGGCCCATTTTTTGATTAGGTCGTTTATTTTTTCTGAAATTGAGCTACAGGAGCTGCTTGTATATTTTTGAGATTAATTCTTTGGCAGTTGCTTCATAATCAACAAATAATCAATATCCATACTGTATAATATTTATAAAGTGAAAGTGAAGTCCCTCTGTCATGTCTTACTCTTTGCAACCCCATGGACTATAGCCTACTAATTTCCTCCATCCATGGGATTCTCCAGGCAAGAATACTGGAGTGGGTTGCCATTTCCTTCTCCAGGGGATCTTCCTGACCCGAGGATCATGAGAAATGCTGGGCTGGAGGAAGCACAGGCTGGAATCAAGATTGCCAGGAGAAATATCAATAACCTCAGATATGCAGATGACACCATCCTTATGGCAGAAAGCGAAGAAGAAATAAAGAGCCTCCTGATGAAGGTGAAAGAGGAGAGTGAAAAAGTTGGCTTAAAGCTCAACATTCAGAAAACTAAGATCATGGCATCTGGTTCCATCACTTCATGGCAAATAGATAGGGAAACAGTATCGGACTTTATTTTTTTGGGCTCCAAAATCACTGCAGATGGTGACTGCAGCCATGAAATTAAAAGACACTTACTCCTTGGAAGGAAAGTTATGACCAACCTAGACAGCATATTGAAAAGTAGAGACATTACTTTGTCAACAAAGGTCCGACTAGTCAAGGCTATGGTTTTTCCAGTGGTCATGTATGGATGTGAGAGTTGGACTGTGAAGAAGGCTGAATGCAGAAGAATTGATGCCTTTGAACTGTGGTGTTGGAGAAGACTCTTGAGAGTCCCTTGGACTGCAAGGAGATCCAACTAGTCCATTCTAAAGATCAGTCTTGGGTGTTCATTGGAAGGACTGATGCTAAAGCTGAAACTCCAATACTTTGGCTACCTCATGCGAAGAGTTGACTCATTGGAAAAGACTCTGATGCTGGGAGGGATTGGAGGCAGGAGGAGAAGGGGACGACAGAGGATGAGATGGCTTGGTGGCATCACCAACTCAATGGACATGAGTTTGGGTGAACTTTGGGAGTTGGTGATGGACAGGGAGGCCTGGCAGGCTGCGATTCATGGGGTTGCAAAGAGTTGGACATGACTGAGTGACTGAACTGAGCTGAAGTTGCTTCGTTTGTTATTCTTTTCTCCCATTCTGAAGGTTTTCTTTCACCTTGCTTATAGTTTCCTTTATTGTGCAAAAGCTTTTAAGTTTAATTAGGTCCCATTTGTTTATTTTTGCTTTTATTTCCATTACTCTGGGAGGTAGGTCATAGAGGATCCTGCTGTGATTTATGTCAGAGAGTGTTTTGCCTATGTTTTCCTCTAGGAGTTTTATAATTTCTGGTCTTATGTTTAGATCTTTGGACTTCCTTGGTGGCTCAGATGGTAAAGCGTCTGTCTACAATGCGGGAGACCTGGGTTCCATCTCTGGGTCGGGAAGATCTGCTGGAGAAGGAAATGACAATCCACTCCAGTACTATTGCCTGGAAAATCCCATGGACAGAGGAGCCTGGTAGGCTACAGTCCATGCGATCGCAAAGAGTCAGACACAACTGAGCGACCTAACTTTCCTTTCCTTAGATCTTTAATTCATTTTATTTTTGTGTATGGTGTTAGCAAGTGTTCAAGTTTCATTCTTTTACAAGTGGTTGACCACTTTTCTCAGCACCACTTGTTAAAAAGATTGTCTTTTCTCTATTGTATATTCTTGCCTCCTTTGTCAAGGATAAGATGTCCATAGGTGTGTGGATTTATCTTTGGGCTTTCTATTTTGTTCCATTGATCTATATTTCTGTTTTTGTGCCAGTATCATACTGTCTTGATGACTGTAGCTTTATAGTATAGTCTGAAGTCAGGTGGGTTGATTCCTCCAGTTCCATTCTTCATTCTCAAGTTTGCTTTGGCTATTTGAGGTTTTATGTATTTCCATAGAAATTATGAAATTATTTGTTCTAGTTCTCTGAAAAATACTGTTGGTAGCTTGATAGGGATTGCATTGACTCTCTAGATTGCTTTGGGTAGTATACTCATTTTCACTATATTGATTCTTTTGATCCATGAACATGGTATATTTCTCCATCTATTTGTATCATCTTTGATTTCTTTCATCAGTGTTTTGTAGTTTTCTATATATAGGTCTTTTGTTTCTTTAGGTAGATTTATTCCTAAGTATTTTATTCTTTTTGTTGCAATGGTGAATGAAATTGTTTCCTTAATTTCTCTGTTTTTCATTGTTAGTGTATAGGAATGCAAAGGATTTCTGTGTATTAATTTTATATTTTTCAGATAAATTTTAAATAATACTGTTGTGCTGTGCTTAGTTGCTCAGTCATGTCTGACTTTTTGTGACCCTAGGCTCCTCTGTCCATGGGGATTCTCCAGGCAAGAGTACTGGAGTGTGTTGGCAAGCTCTTCTCCAGGGAATCTTCCCAACCACACTGCAGGCAGATTCTTTAGTCTCTGAGCCACCAGGGAGGCCCAAATAATACTGTTAGTACATGGAAAAAATAAATGGTTGTTATCTGGGCTACTTTCTGAATTAATTTCAATTGAATAATAACAATATTAATAATGATAATCAGTGTTATTCATTAAACACTTAACATGTGCCAAACAATGGCCTACTCACTTTTTGTATGTTACTTCAATTCTTACAACAAATGTATTATGTATACATGATGATTGATTCCAATCTTTTTTTTTTCAGGTAAGGAAGCTGAGGTTTAGAGAGGTTGGGTAGCTTACTCAGGCTCTTGCCGCTATGGGTGGTCATTAATGCCACACGGCTTCTCATATGTCTGAATGCTGCTTCTGTCTCCTTATGTTGGTTCGACTCACACCCTCAGTGTTCCCTGGTGACTTATACACAAGGCCACTCTAGGGTATGGACTTGAAACTGCCTTCACCTTCCTTCTGACTTCCTAACACTTTGTTTGGCTTTTATTTTTCTCTGGTTCCATATCCTGACTTGGATAGATAGCTCCGATCCCATTCTGTTTCGGTGATCCTCTGAATTCTCCTTATCGTGTTTTAATACCTTGGCTTTCCCATGCAGTATTTTACTTTGCTCATGTCCTTGGCTGTGTGGTCCCAGTTACCTTGGTTATAAATATCAAGTGCAATTTTAGTTCTTTAGAACTTTGTCTCTTTCTCTCTTCCCACCAGAAGAATAAGATTCACAGACATTGAAGGAGGGGACTTAGACAGTAACTCTTATATATTCAGTGCTCAAAACAGCTATGTGTTCCTGTGATCCTGTGATCCTCTGAAATAGCCTTTCAGTTTTTGCTTTACTACTCAGGGATGCCTTTTGGAAAGAAGTGCCTAGATGATCACAAGTTGCTGTCAACACACACGGAGAAGTCATCTAGGTGAGGCTGAGATATCTGAGCACAGAGTCAGGTTCTGGGAGAACACAGAGGACACCAAACAGCCATGTCAAGGTGTAAGCAGGTTAGACACTGTGTTGGTGGATCCCCTAGAGAAACCTGCTTCACGTGGTATTGATAAATATGAGGACAAAGCTTTGGAAAATGTGAAGTCAGAGTCAGCAGGGGCACATGAAGAGGAGAAGATTTGGGGAGCTGGGGAGGCCCAAAGACTCTTGAGATCTGAGGTCCACTTTGTCTTGAAGTCACAGCCCTCTCCCTACCCAGTCTTGACAACTTAGGTACTAGGACTAGGATTCATTGTGAATTTTAATCCATTTTGCTCATCTGGGCGAGCAATGAAAATCTATCAAGTCTTCATCAGGTGCACAGCACTTGCAGGAAGTAGACCATACACTGGTGAACAGACTTTATATAGCAGTGAGGGAATTAGGGAGATTAGAGGTTGTTGTGGGAAGGGCTGGAATTGTAGGGCCCCGCTGGGACAGCAAGGAGGAAGGGACACCCAACCAGCTGTCCTTGAGAGGTCAAGGAGAGCTTCCTGTCTTGAGGTAGTGTTGTCCAGTCTTGGATTTGCAGGATAAGTAGGAGTCAGCTAAGTTTGGGGAGAGGAGTAAGAGTATTGGAGGCAACATGCATGAGAACCCAAAAGGTAAGAAAGAGCACAGGATGCTGTCCGAGGATGTTCATAGAGTGTGGTGTGGTGGATATTGGTAAGTGACCCTGAGAGAAGGACAGCAAAAAGCTCATGTCCGGGGTTCTGGAAGCCACTGAAGGATTTTGAGCAGGAGAGAGATCTGGTCCAGAGTTTATTTTAGAGAGATTGCTGTGGCTGCTCTGAGAGCAAAGTGGAGAAATATAAGTTCAGACACCAGCAAAACCAGGGTACAGGCTGTGGAAAAGTCAAGGTGAGGTGTGATAAAGTGCTTTGAATTGGCATAGTATTAATAGCTGTAAGGCTACAGCAGTGGATGGACTACAGGAAGATTTAGAAGGTAAGATCTATAGGATTCCGTCATTTATTGGTGCAGGAATTGAAGGTAAGGGCTAAGAAGGCATTAAGGATGATTTCTAGGGTGGTGCCTGGGTGTTTCCAGTGACAGAGAGCATGGGAGGAGAATCGGGCTGGAGGGGCCTTTGATGAGTGTAGGTACTGCCTGGGCTGTGCTGAGTGTGAGCTGCCTGTGAGATTAGCAAATGGACCTGTGCAGTAAGCAGGTGGATGCTGAGTCTGAAAGGTGGGCCTGGCTGGAGAAAGGGTTGTGCCATCCAGAGTATGCAGCTCTCAGCTGAGGTCACAGGAGTGGATAAGATGGAGAGCTAGTAGGTTTCTGGAGGGGTAAGATAATTTTTAGTGCCTTTAGTAATGAAAAGTGATAGTCACTGAATAAAGCTTCAAAGTTTTCTATGCTTTACTATGAACAGAAGATCTCTAAACTCATTGATTTATGCAGCTTCAAAAGATCAGTCTATCAGTCGATTTCTTTCATTGCCTGTGGATGACTGAGGTCTTGTTTATCATTTGAATACTTTGAACATGCCTATTCCAATAAAAGGGCTTCCCTGGTGGTTCAGATGGTAAAGAATCTTCATGCAATGCAGGAGACCCAGGTTTGAGCCCTGAGTCGGTAAATCCCTTGAAGGGAACGGCTACCCACTCTAGTAAGCTGGCCTGGAGAATCCCAAAGATAGAGGAGCTGATGGGCTACAGTCCATGGAGTCTCAAAGAGTCAGACATGACTGAGCGACTGAGCATGCACATATGAATTACAGGAAGAAGGACCCCTTTCAATCATGAGATAAACTAAAAGCTGCTGTGAATAAACTTTATGTTTTATCAGAAGACAATGATGATTATTTATTGGCTCCACCGTGGGTGCTGACGTAAGAGCACTTAGCAGGAAGTATGCGTCTTGCTCTTTAGCAATCAGTCTTCAAAAGTATATCTGTTGTGGAAACTCAAAATGCAGATTTATCAGCAAGAAGATAGAAAAGCATGTGGGAGGGCCGTATTTCTCCCTGTCTCCCCTCTCGGACATCCCAGAGGCTGGCCTTACCCAGCAGTCAAATGTGTTTCTGGACAACAAACGACATGCAGTGGTGGATGCTGGTAAAAGTTAAACAACCGACTTTCTGGGAAAAGAAACAGAGATAAAAACAAATATCATATATTAATGCACGTATGTGGAATCTAGAAAAATGCTACAGATAAATGTAGTTCCACAGTGGGAATAGAGTTGCAAATAACCGTAGAGGACAGATTTATTGGCAAAGGGGAGGGTGGGATGAATTGGCAGATTAAGGTTGGCGTGTATACACTACCTGGCTTCCCAGGTGGCCTGAGTGGTGAGAACCTGCCTGCCAGTGCAGGAGACATAAGAGATGTGGGTTCGATCCCTGGGTCAGGAAGACCTCCTGGAGGAGGAAATACACCCCAGTATTGTTGCCTAGAGAATCACATGGTTAGAGGAGCCTGGTGGGTTACAGTCCATAGGGTCACAAAGAATTGGACTCGACTGAAGTGACTTAGCACACACGCATACACACTGTCATCTGTAAAATAGACAGCTCGTGGGAACTGTGGTAGAGCACCGGGAGCCCAGTTCAGTGCTCTGTGATGACCTAGAGGGCTGGGATTAAAGTAAAAAGAACCCAGCAACACCAACACACACACAAATCTTGGTTTATAGCATTCCTGATTTCTGTGCTATCAATATTCCTATGTTGGTTGATTTCAGGATTTCAGCCTGACCTCCCTCACCACAGAGCTGGGAAGAGACGTGTAAAATTAGCACCTGCCAGCTGGTGCACCCTCTTCACATTTCTGCAGACATTTCAGTCAGCTTCAGCCAGGCATAGGATATTCTGTAAGAGGTGTTATAATTTTGAATCTTGTTTTCTCCCAAATATGTTGGGAGTAGTTCCCAGCCAGGTGGAAGGTCTTAGATTGGCCAAAAAGGTTTTTTTTTATAAGATGTTACAGAAAAAAACGCAAACAAACTTTCTGGCCAACTCAATACTTCCAAGGGAACGTATGTGAAATCAAGGAGAACAGGAGCTGTGGAAGGAAGCAGGTTGAAAGAGGAGAGATTAATTATGAAGATCAAGAGATAGAAGGACCATATGGAAAGGAATATGAAGAAGAATATATATATGGCATCACGGACTCGATGAGCGTGAGTCTGGGTGAACTCCGGGAGTTGGTGATGGACAGGGAGGCCTGGCGTGCTGCGATTCATGGGGCCGCAAAGAGTCGGACACGACTGAGGGGCTGAACTGAACTGATATGTATATGTATAACTGAGTCACTTCGCTGTATGGTAATAAGTAACACAATATTTTAATCAAACTACACTTTGATTAAAAAAAGGAAAAGGGGCAGGAGCATGCTACAGTTTTTCCCTTGGTTTTGTTCACAGTGCCTTGCATTGCACCAGAAGGGGAGTGGGTGGGTGCTGGGTCTTGCCCCTCTTACTGGTGGGTTAACTTCTGTGAGGCTGTGGAGGCTGGAGGAACACTGGTGTGGCTGTTAGAGCCCCATTCTCAGTGTGTTGTTACATGTGGTGTCCAGACTGCAGGTGTTTGCCCAAGTTGCTACTTAACTAAAAAGTATCAATGCCTCAACCATCAGTGTCAGCGTTTCTGTTGATGTTTTATTATTTTGTTTAATTGAGGTATAAATGACAACTGTTGGTGTTCTTTAAGTCTTCAGGTTTTGACTTTCAAAATCTTGAGTTAACTAGAATTCTCAATCAAACTTTCCCTTCCTGGATATTGAAGTTTGGAATTATTTTTGTGTGTGTGTTATTTGCTCAGTTGTGTCTGACTCTCTGCAACCCCATGGACTGTAGCCCACTAGGCTCCTCTGTCCATGAAATTCTCCAGGCAAGAATACTGGAGTGGGTTGCCATTCCCTTCTTCAGGGATCTTCTTGACCCAGGGATCAAACTCAGGTCTCCCACATGGCATGTGGATTCTTTACCATCTGAGTTACAGGGAGCCTTTGGAATCATGTGATTAACTACAAAACATGCCAAGCCAATCCATACTCCCCCTAACAGAAAACAAAGCAAAATTGATTTCAATTTAAAGGATGTTCAGGAATTAACTTTTAATTCTTATAATTAAGTTAAAAATTCCCCCAAAGCTTTGATTTAAAGTCTACCAAATAAACAGTCAGAGGAACTGAGTGGCTTCCTAGAACTAGCTTTGATTTAAGATAATATTGAGAGCTTTACATTCATATTCTTCAAGCAGCAATCCACGTAAGGCTCTACTAAGACCATCTGGCTACAGATGATAAAAACATTTTTTAAACAAATTCCAAAGGAAACTTTTTTTTGTCAGTGCAATCTCAAATACACAGAAAGATAAGAGAGAAAATGGTTATTTGCTTTGTTTAGTGAAAGATTCTTCGTGCCTGGATAGTCTATGTATTATTGTTTCTTAAAATATTATATTCTCTTTTACAACCTAAGTTTCCTAGGTAAGCGTTCTTGCCTGTGAAAGGTTTGTGCATTGAGTCATAAGTGTCTGTTTAAACACATGTGAATTTCTGTGTGTTTAAATATAATACTCAGATAGATGTAAAACATAAGTATGCTCAGGGGCCCTAATTAAAAATTGATTAAACAACATAGTGGAGAGGAGTGTATGAGGTTTTCCCTCTGCCTTCTCTCTGCTCTCCCCCTCCGTCTCTCTCTCCCTACTATTCTTTCTCCCCACACCTCTTACCCTTACCACTGGTTCTGCCCTGCCCACTAAAGCCTCTGCACCTTCCTGCTTGTAATTTGTCGCTAATCAGCTGTCACTGTCATCGCCATGATGAGAGGTTCTTCTCTGGCTGAGGGTAATGGCCTTAAAAGTCACAGAGTCAATGTCAATGGGATCGCTCCAATTCAATCACTGAACTGAATGAGGGATGGCACCTGCTGACATTAGCACTCATTTTGAGCTCAAGCATCTGGGCCCCAGTAAATAACCATCAGTGGGTGGGTCTGGGGGACAGGTCATTAGCCCCACGAAAAATAAATATCGCTTCCCTTGATGGCTGCGAGTAATTTAGCTCAGACGAGGAAATTTCACCCTAGATTAAGTATGATGAGCCAATATCAGTCAGAGGAGGCCAAACAGTGAGAGCTTGATGAGATAGAGGGAAATTTATATTCAGCTGGCTGCATGTGAGATGAGCTCAAAGAAACGACTTACCCTTCCAGCCCATCTTCCTGTGCCTGCTGGGTGGTGGGTTTAAGCTTATTGCTTGCCTTTTCTTGTTTGATTTGTTGGGGGGTGTTTGAAGTAGAGATTCGAGGCTGCACTAGGAAGAAGGAGGCCAGGATTCAAATTTTTCCCCGTTTTGCGTTTGTGAATTTTGTCCTCTAGCACGTAATGTCACAGCTTAGCCCTCGTGCCAGCACTTGGCTGGTGGAAGGGCTTCGCTGTGCCCGCCGGCTCTCACACACAGACCTCCCCTCCTGAGAGAGCAGACTCCGCTTTAATTGTTTTGGACGCCCTGGAGCCTCCTTTCCAACAGGAGTAAATAAGCCAGAGAGGGAGGTAAGGTGGGACTAGGTCCCTCCTTTTTTGATTCTTGGGAAGGAAGAACTCCCACCCTCAATTCACAAGAACATCTTTTTTATTTGTCCCACTGATGTGATCCATCAAATCCAGAAGGATTATTAATAGAAGGTCCTTATTAGAAGCAGTTTAGCTCACTTTAGAATCATATTTTATATCTGTAGGGATCTGCCCTCGGCCCACCCTCTACCTCATGGAACTAGAGGTATCTGAAAGCCGGGTGGATCAGGTTCCCAAGCAGTCTCTTACATTAGAAACTGGAGAGGATGTTATTTCTTTCACTGCCCCCTTTGATAACAGGGGGCCTCCCTTGTGGCTCAGATAGTAAAGAATCTGCCTGCACTGTAGGAGACCTGGGTTTGATCCCTGGGTTGGGAAGATCCCCTGGAGAAGGGAATAGCTACCCACTTCAGTATTCTTGCCTGGTAAATCCCATGAACAGAGGAGCCTGGCGGGCTACAGTCCACGGGTTATAGTCAGACATGACTGAGCGGCTAACACTTTTACTTTCTTTTGATAACAGACCTCGGAAGGGCTTTCAATAGCCGTATATATCAGCTACTAAACCAATTTCTAAGTCACGCATACTTCATAATTAACCAAAAATCCCATAGCAGTTTTTTAAAAGCAAGGTTTTGTTCCGTGACTCGGATATGTGAATTTTGTTTTTATAGTTCTGGAAACAGTTTCATTGCAGACAAATGGGTCCTGGAGGCAACAGTCATGGAGACATGGAGGATGGTGAAGCATGGGTGCACGGATAGTGGAAGGGAGGTACTGGATAGACTCAGGGGGTGTAGGATCTGAGATTTCTGTGAAAGCTCTCACTCTTATAAGAGCTCAATAAATACTTCTTGACTGAATTCATAAACACCTGCTGAGATAACTAAACGCCTCTCATAGAGGAGCTCCTGGTGCCTCTCATATTCAGAGGAATGATCACAATTGTAAATATAAAGATATTTGGGTATTTATTTGTTCTTGACCTACAATGAGTGCTCAATGATGGATGAAGGTTAAACAAATATATGCTTTGTCTCCCCTTGCAGGAGACAGATTCAGTCCCTATGTGGAGAATATTCCCCTGGAGGAGGAAATGGCGACCCACTCCAGTTTTCCTGCCTAGAGAATCCCATGGACAGAGCAGCCTGGTGGGCTGCAATCCATGGGGTCACAAAAGTTGGACACAACTGAGCAACTGAGCACAGATACATGCCCCTTATAGACTGTAAAGTCCATCGGAGCAAAGCCTATGGACGGTCTTAGGCCACTGTATTCCTGAGCAGAGCTCAAGGTATTCCATGCAGTAGGTGCTCAATAAATATCTGACAGATGAATAAAATTTTTTTGAGCACTTCTTATATCAGGAACTACATGAGGGACTAAAATGTATGGTATATATAAGACGGAGTTTGTTATTTCATTGCAGAAAAAAGATCTATATATAAGAAGTTGCAAAAAGAAGCATGTGCCATACACAAATGTCTTCTATGAGATAATCTGATGTTGCTTCTGTTTTTACCAAAATGTGGAATGAGTTAAAGAAGGAAATACCATGGTACAACGAAGGCTTTTGAAGAATTCCTATAGGAAAGAAAATGTACTCCTTGATCTATAGAAATTCAAATACAGTGATTTTATGTTGGTTCTTGCTAGGCAAATGCCCCCAGGATATATTCTTGTTGAACATGCAAGACTATTAAAGCTCTCCTACCCCTTTAGCTGGTAGACATTTTTCAAAGTGAGTTGTGAGATTCACAATTTGTGATATATATTGAGAAGGTATTTTATCAATTGTACAGATGAGAGAAGAAGAGGGATAAAGAGATTTGCTCAATATCTCAGATAAAGCCAAAATAGATCCCAAGTCTTTATCACTAAACAAGTAAGGGAATAAGGAGGGCAGCCTGAGTGTTAAAGTCTTTAATTTATCCACACAGTACAATATTATCATCATCCTCAGTAGAAGACCTTCATGGACAGAAATGCAAAATGAAATTTATAAATAGTTCTTTTATTATGGGTTTTGTTATAGATACTTTTGTATGCTTCTAACAGAAAAACAAATACTTATGGTCCAATACTTCTGGGAACTACAGGGGATAAACTTTTCTGAGTCAGGTTATTTTAATATACTAGGTATGCTCATGGCAAGCTAAGCAAAGAGATAATTTAAAAAATTACTCCCATGATCTCTATTTCAGTGATCTGAAATTAAAGAAAATTTCTTTTGTGGAGAATCTTTGGTATAAACAGATTGTTAATCAGGTCACTTTCATTTTTACTTTTGAGAGAAATTAGATAACTCTGATTCTATACTTTCATTGTTTTACAGACTAAACAATGTTTAGAGTTGGTGTTTTTAAAATGTACAATGGTTCAATTATTTAAAAAATATACTAATTTTAGGAATTAGATTATTTCCTTGTTATTGGACAGAATATTTCCATGATGAAAATTCTCACTAACAATATTTGTCTTACAAATGTTTATCTTATCTTGTGCTAATGTTTCAGAAGATGTATTTGCATCGATTCGTATATTTTCTATATCAACGTAGGAATTGTTTTAGAATCAGATGCTGCTGTTTTTGTGACTAGCAGATAGTTTCCTCTGGTTGTTCTCTCTCATTCAAAGAAGCTATATTAAAAATATTGCTGTCTTTCTGTGTATTACTGTGCCTTGAAGTGAAATCTATAAAGGTCCAGGGATTTAATTTCTTGAATATTTATTTTTGACTTTTAATACTCTGTATAACCACGACATGGTTTCGCCTCACTTGGTAGCTGAAAGGTGGTTTTTCCCACTTGGTGTTCTTATTTTGAGGTTTTGTTGCTAAAGGTGAAAGGTGGTAGAGCCAAAGGTTTAAGGCTGCTGACAGGTGTACATGCAAAATTTGTGATGCAGATTTGGTTGCTTTGATATCTAGGCCAGTGTTGTAGCTAAAACAGTCTTATGCTGGTCACTTGTTTGAATGAACTGAAGTATCCAGTGTGCATGAGAGTGTGTGTGTGTGGTGGATGGAGAGAAGAGGAATGGAAAATTAATTGGCTGTTTCTTCAAGTTTTGAGCATTTCCACCAACCTTCCTCATTGTTGCCACAGTCTTCCCACTTTCACCTGGGAGAGCAAGATTTGGGAGTGGGTGAAAAAAATAAGGAAAAGAAGAAAAGAAAGAAAAAGGCAGACTAGTGAAAGAAGGAAAAGTGTAATTAAGCATAAATATATGATTAAAAAAAAAAAAAAAACCAACGACAAACCAACTGGTGCAAAGGCTTCTATAGAGGACAGGGTTACTCTGTGCTAAAAATCAAGGAGCTGAAGGGTAAGCACTTTATGGACATCATTCCATTTAATCTTACAATGATTATTTATTATTTACATATTATAAATGAGAAAAGTGAGGCTCAACGAAGTTAAATAAGTTTTCCAAGCTCACACTATAATAAAAGGTCATGTCACACTTGGAACTCGAGTCTCTCTGATTTAAAACCCCTGCTTTTAACCACTACATTTGGGAAGTGCTTGTTCAGTTAAACTGAATGTATAGAGATGCAGATTTTGTTTTAGGCTATGTGGTGTGTGTGGCCAGCAATGCAGAGCATGGATGGAATAGGCATGTCAGAATGACTTTGGGGAATACCTCTTTTAGGCCTTATCACTGGAAGGAGAGACAGGTGTTTTTTGGTTTTGGTTTTTTAGGAAAAGTAGAATGTATTGTGTTTTGAGAATCTGGCAGAAAAGTTAGTGCAAATGGTAACTGTCATGATTTCAAACCGTATGAAGGCACACCATCATGATGGAGGTAAAGACTTTTTCCTTTAGTTTTAGGTAATAAGGGACTTCCGTTCTCCTTCTTTTTGAGGAAATGCACACTCTTTTTCTAAAGCCCCTCACTGAAGGCTGAGAATTCAGTAGAGCTGTGTTCTGGAGAGCCTACTAACATGTGGCCACCACTAAATTATTTTCACTCCTGCCCCGGCATTTAGGGTGTGTTGCTTTTGTTTTTGATTTGTCATCGCTGAATAAGGATTAACATTTGGCTTTGCTAGTTAGCAGGAATTAATAGCAGATGACAAAGTCACATTCCATGGTTAAAATGAAATTTAAAAGTAAATTGTGTATTAAAATAGTCCATGTTTTTTTCTCTTCTCTGTAAGCATAGTTCAGAATACTTTGTACGTTTGAAAATAAGCACTAAATGTTTATCAGTCAACACTTGTAAGCATATGTATGTGTGCACACACACACCCAATAACAACAGCCCTTTGTCCTTCAGACTCACTTTACAAGACAGAGCTCATTAAATTTCCAGAGCTTGTCTGTCTTTCCTTGATCAAGTAGGCAAGATTGCTATGATGAAGTGATGAGGTGGTAGACAGGACCTAGGTCAGAGCTAAGTAAACCTGTAGATAATTGGACTAAATTGGGAATTTTAGTATTGTAGGTTTCAATAATAAATGTTTCCTAAAAAGTTATATTTTGAAAGTTTTTAAAATTAAACCCTATACTAAATCCACTGGGGTGATTTTTCTATTAAGAGCAGGTTCCCCCTCCCGCAAACCAGTATGTAAATATCATAATTTTAAAGGATATAATCTCTAAATCTATTTGTTTTAGAAGTACCATTTCCATTTATTTAGATTTTGTTTCAGTGGAGCGTCCTGTAAAGACGATGATATTGATGATAATGGTGGTGGTGGTGGTGGTTGTAGTCGTGACGGTAAAGAAGAAGATAAAGATGAACAGTATTAATACAAGGTTCATCAGCAGGATAGTATTAGTAATAATAAATTACTGAAGCAATTTTGCTATAGGTTTTTAAAATGAGATTTTGCAGTTGTAGAATCCAAAAGGCTTTATCAAAAGGAAAAGATTAAAAAATTAAAAAATTTCTAATTTTTGCATCCCTTTTTGATTTGGAAGTCTTATATACATTGTCCCTCCTATTCTGTAATAACTGGCATTTATTATGACTTGATATCTGTCTGCATTGTTTGTGCATGAGAAACTAATGAACAGTTGGCAAAGTCATCATGATGAAGGGGTTGATGACGAATTGATTGCCATCACACAGGCATTATGTACATTCTACCAGTTGACATTTTGAACTTCTTCCCTAATGCAGGTTGCTTTCTCTCATCTAAGAAACAGATCAAAGGCAGGCATTCCCAATTAAGCCTGGTGAGGTCCTATACCTCCTAATTACAGGCTAACTTACTGTGTTTAACTGTAACAGACATTTTGTTAGCAAAGCGCTTTGAACACCCAAGTATGCCCAATAAGGCAAATAGGAAAATATTACAGTTACTAGTGAAAGTGTTCAATGTGTTGAATTTTACTGCTGAATAGTCTATAGTGATATTTTAGGGTCATGTACTTTTTTCTTTTGCTTTTCTTTTTAGAAGATGTTGTAATTTGAACATTAATAGTAAGACTATGAATTAAAAATGATACGAAGGGGAAAAAAAGACTTGTCAATTAAAGGACTTAGAAGAATTTGCAAGAATATCGTAGGAGGGAATTCAAGTTTGTAGTGTTTAAAATATCGTGGGAGGAGACTGATAATATAAAAAAGAATCACATAAATTTAGCCAAATGTTATAATCAGATTGTTGTAAAGAGTGGATTGGAGACCAAGTCTGTGTAAATAAGAAAAAAAGTTTTATTTTACTTTTTCAAACTCTCCCTTCTGTTGCAGTTTTTTTTTCCTTTAAAATTCTACATTGACAGTAAGCCAAATGATTCAGATTTATATCATTGTAATAATGATATAATGGCAAAATGTGAGATTACAGAATGTGGAGCTCATAAATGAACTATATTCTGGTTGTTTTATTTCAAGACATTTTCAGAGACACAGATGAAGCAGTTGATAAACTAGAGAAAGACTCTTGCTTAGCCATCTATTGTGCAATGTAGTTTTTCTTTTACTTCAAAAATATTTCATTAACATTTTTTTTCCCCAAGTTCTCTTTACACTTCTTATTAGGATCAGGGATACCAGATTATCATCTACTCCAGACATCTTTGACAAGTTAATATTCCTTGGATCCCAACTGTAGAAATGGGGTTAAATTCTTCCTTTTGTTTTTCGGTTTAAAATTTGTTCAACAAACTCTTGGCAGTAAACCTGAGAGGGGTTCATTGTAGACTCACTGTTACATCTGTAATACCCTTGTTCTGCATAGCTTTTGAACCCAAATCCTTTGGTTCGCATAAGTTGAATTTAACTAACGCCCATTGAACACTTACTCCTCTTTCTGTTCTTTAGTTTACAAGGCAGTATACAGAGCCCTTTATAGTCTACCAGGATATGGAGTCTGTATAACTTTTTACAGTTTCCAAGGAATTTTGGTCCATATTTTCTCCCATGAAATTGGCTTTGTATACAGGTGGCGCTAGTGGTAAAGAACCCGCTTGCCAGTACAGGAGATGTAAGAGACACAGATTCGATCCCTGGGTCAGGAAGAGTCCCTGGAGAAGGGCATGGCAACCCACTCCAGTATTCTGGAGGCTTCTCCATCCCCATTGACAGAGGAGCCTCATGGGCTACAGTCCACAGGGTCACAAAGAGCCGGACATGACTGAAGTGACTTAGCATGCAGCATGCATACATAGATGAATGACATGATTCCTACTCTGGAGATGCTTCCAATCAAATTGAAATGGAAACAGGAACATAAAGGACTTACTACTCCATTATGGAGCTTCAAAATTAACTCTGAGTAGACATTTGAAAAAGATAATAAAGTATAAGGACATACCAAATTTGACACTTGCCTAAATAGAAATACATGGCCTCTCTGTTAAATATTTGGAAACTTTAGACTGCTTTTTATTTTAGAATTCTTACATCAGATACTTTGTATCAATAATGGAGATAATAATACCTACCTCTCATAAAAGCATGTAATACTTTTTGAAGAGCTTTTAAATCCTAGATTTCATTTTATCCTCATTAATTTGATAATCTGCTGAGATTCTTTTCTGTCCATTGATTTGATTACAATTGCTACACAGCAAAAAGAGAGATGGAATCCCAGTATATTAGATCCTGAAGGAAGTATAAAGATAATCTAATCTAATGCTTTTATTTTAAAAATGAAGCTCAGGTCAAGGTTAAGTGACTCGTCTTAGGTCACACTGCTAGTTAAAACCAAATCTTCTGACGTTAAATCAATCACGTTTTCCACCAAATCACACTGCTCATGTCCACTATAGGTTTTTTGAGCTTTGTGCTCCAGAAGACTGATGGGCTCAGGGGTGAATTATCCCCAGTTTGACTCTCTGGTCCACCCAAACGCACCGTTCACTGCTTGCTGCCTCTATCCTGTGCGTCTATTTCACTCTACCTCTTCTCGTTCTTTCTCTCTTCTATTTATTCAGATAAGCAGTCATTCATTTACATTAGACAGTCTGTTGGATCTGTTTCGCCTGTGCTTGCCAGTGTACATGCTGGCTGAAATGATTGGATCCTGATACCATGGCATCAGACGATACCAAAATGCCTGTCCCTGGATATTTGAATATTAAATTGAGTCCATTTCTAGAGCTAGAAAGTAGCTTTTTCTACTAAACGAGAAAGTAGGCTTATGAAATAGAGAGAGAATTTGTAACACTTCACTGAGTTCCCAACAAGGTTTGTTGCTTAAAAAGCGTATTAACAGCGTCGGAAATATTTCTGATCCTGGTCATTCTAATGCGGTGTTCTCTGTCAAGGATACCAGTAGAGTCCCATGGTAACCTTTAAAAAGTAAATGTAGACCAAACTCTATCTCAGGGGTGGGAAGAGGGCACTCTGGGCTCAGATCTCAGAAAGGCCCCAATTTAGTTTTCAAGATTAGTTGTATAGAGTCTCAGAGATGTGCCGACATTGTCTCTTGACCTGACCTCAATACCTATAAAGCCCTATGTACTTTTAAAAAATTATTTATTTATTTTAATTGGAGGCTAATTACTTTACAATATTGTGATGATTTTTGCCATACAATGGCATGAATCATCCATAGGTGTACACGTGTTCCCCCCCGCCNTGCTTACAGACTAATTACATTAGCTCTCTGATCCCCTTAGCCAGGAAATTAGTGGTGCCGGAGTGTTGTCAGTGGAGAAGGCACTGGTGACCCACTTCAGTGTTCTTGCCTGGAGAATCCCAGGGACGGGGAGCCTGATGGGCTGCCGTCTATGCGGTCGCACAGAGTCAGACACGACTGATGTGACTTAGCAGCAGCAGCAGCAGTGTATTCAGCACATTTTCAGATTATAGAATTGCTTCCCACCCCAGACAACTGACTCCAGTCACACTGTTGTGGTCCTTAAAACGTATTCTCTATTATGTGTTTGAATTTCTGGACCATTGCAGTCTGACTGTGGCGCTCCTTTTATCACAAGGCATTAGATAATGTCCACAGCGCCCTGATGGGTCTTTGATGGCTCTTCCACACTGCCTACCATCCCCAGGCATCCAGTATTTTTGAGTACTGGAAAATTTTCTGAACACCAGCTCATAAAGATTTCTCTCTACTTTCCTCCCTGCCTCCTAATCCACACACCTGCTTATGGCAGTTTAGTCATTAAATGAGCATCTAATGATCAGAATGAATGTTGTGGGAGGATGTGTAAACCTATTTTGAAAATTAGGGACTCCAGTCTGACCAATCCTGAGCATTAGGCTTCTTTCTTTCCCTTAACAGAAAACTGAAACTGGAAGAGGTAGTGCATTCTCCTAGTTACAACTGAACCAAGAGAAGTCTTAGAGGATTTGAACTGAATTCTGGCCCAGTCGCCTGGATTCTCTCATTGAATGTCCATAGTTTTAACACGTAAAATAATGACTCTTTGTTTGAACACACTAGACAACAAACCCACAAGGCTAAAATAGGGAGTTTCCTGGGTCTCTGAAGACTTGATAGAAATCCTAAAACCCTGACACTCTTGTACCAGATCCCCTCGGATGATAGCAGCTGCTGCTGCTAAGTCGCTTCAGTTGTGTCCAACTCTGTGCGACCCCATAGACGGCAGCCCACTAGGCTCCTCCGTCCCTGGGATTCTCTAGGCAAGAATACTGGAGTGGGTTGCCATTTCCTTCTCCAGTGCATGAAAGTGAAAAGTGAAAGTGAAGTCACTCAGTCGTGCCCGACTCTTAGCAACCCCATGGACTGCAGCCTACCAGGCTCCTCCGTCCATGGGATTTTCCAGGCAAGAGCACTGGAGTGGGTTGCCATTGCCTTCTCCAAGAGGATGGTTTAAAAAAATAAATGACTTTTCAAAAACTGTGACAGCACGTATAGGTTTTAAAGTAGCAGAATGAATGCAACAAACCTGGCACCTTAGGAAGGAATACCTTAGACCTGGGAGGTGTGAGAGAGGGAGGGATCTTATGATCATTTATATTCAGAATTGCCCTTGAAAGCTTCTCTGTAAAAGATAGTGCCCTGTCACCAGTCTCCCAGCTGTTTGTGAGCAACTTGAATTTAACTGACTCCTGAGTTTTATAGCCATACCAGAGATCTTTGATGATTCTTTAATCATTATTCTACTTAACCATGCACGAAGTCAATTGCGGATAGCAGGAAAAGGTCCCATACCCCACAGATCCCTCATAAAATGCTTGTCAGTCTTCTGGGTCATTCCTACCCTCATTTTTGTAGCTGTTCCTCTAATGCTCCATAAGGCACAGATATCCCCCAACTGATGGCATGCAAGAAAAAACAGATCAGCCAAACTGCCTCTAGGGAGTGTCTCCAAAACCAAGAATTAGACTCAACCATTCAGAATGAACTGGGAGCTACATCATATGACTGGGACATGCTCTGAGAGACACTGTCAACTTGTGTCCCCTGGCCCACATAGGTCTCACTGAGGGATTCTTACAATTATAAACAACACTTTGTTTCCAAGTTTACTTCCCACTCCATGGCACTTCTTAAACAAAAGCCACCATTAACTTTCTTCTCTCCTTCAAGGGTCTAAGAGAATCCTTCTATAACTGATATAGCTTTCAGAAGACTGTGGCGATCTCCCCAAAATGGCTACCCTCAATACTTAGAGGAGCTTCCCAGAGGGATAGCTGACTCATATTTCACGAGTACTAAGGGGATGGTTTTACCTCCAGTGAGAATCATTCCTTTAGAAAACATGGCATAGATTTGTAAGATTAAACTGCCGGGTGTAGGGTTGTTCATATCTCCTCATAACCAGTCAGCAGAGTCTAATATAAGTCACTACTGACTGTGTCCTTTTGTGAGTATAGGCTTGGCAATCAGATGGTCTCTTTGAAAGACACGGGTATAATTCCAGATGTGCCACTTAAAAATGAAATAACTTAAGAAAAAGAGATCACTTTAGTCTTTGAAATTTTTCTGCCTCTGAAAATGTGAAAAATATTACCCAAACTGACAAGGTCATGAATTCTTCTGGCACATTCACTGGCTCAAATAAATGATGGTTCCTTTCTTTTCTTTGATTCACTTAGAATTTTTAATGATACAGTTGAAATATTTTTTCGTTATTTTCCTTTAGACATTTATTCTTTGAGACTTTAAGCTTCTGACTTTCCTAAAGAGAAAAAAAATCTTGCCTATACTATGTGATGTGCTAAAAGAAAAACTGGACTTTGCAATCAAAGTATCTAGTTATAAATTGAGGTCCCATCACTCTTTTTTTTAAATTCATTTCTTTATTTTAATTGGAGGCTAATTACAATATTGTGGTGGTTTTTGCCATGCACTGACATGAATTAGCCAAGGGTGTACATGGGTCCTGCCGTCCTGAACCCCTCTCCCACCTCCCTCCCCATCCCCTTAAACCATTTGATTCTCTTGTGAACAGCCTAGTCTACACTATATGCTTTTCTACTAAATGTGCTAATTTGTCGAATGTGTGCATTGTATATGTATGTGACAATCCTAACTGTGCTGGCTTTTTAAAAAGATTTTTCAAACCTCTTAGATCCTCAATAAGACGTGGCAGAGATTGTTTTAAACCTTCAGAATCCATTTATTTTGTATTTAACTTCTTTTACATCATGTTACAAATTTTATTTTATTTTTAAAAACTTTTACTGGAGTATAATTGGGCTTCCCTGGTGGCTCAGATAGAAAAGAATCCACCCACAATGCAAGAGACCTGGATTTGATTCCCGGGTTGGAAGATCCCCTGGAGAAGGGAATGGCTGTCCACTTCAGTATTCTTGCCTGGAGAATTCCATGGACAGAGGAGCCTGGCTAGTTACAATCTATGGGGTCTCAAAGAATTGGACACTGAGCAACTAACACACATTTGTGGTTGCTTTACAATGTTCATGTTAGTTTCTGCTGTACAGCAAAGTGAATCAGCTAAATGTATACATATAGCCATATATTCCCTCTTTTTTGGAGATTTATGATGTAAGTTGATCTGAACTGTTTTTTGTGTTTAGATTGAATTCTCATATGTTCTGCCAAACATATTCTCAATAACAGAGGTTACAGTGCTACTAGCTATGTTGAAATGTATCTTATTTATAATAAAGGTGTCTTCCTTTTGCCTTTGGTGAGATTCAGTCCTGGTTTTTCAGGGTATGGGATTGAATCAGTGGTCACCTAGTTATTTATACCTCTTGTGATTTTATAGATTTAAATGATATGTCCTCTGTGCTTCTTAGTTACAGAATGGAATATGCCAGTGCCTCTGGCCCTTGAGATATCCATTCCTGAAACTTTAAAAATGTCATTAGGTTTACTTTGACATTTTTTGATCCACAGCCACAAACATTGCCCTAGAAATTAGCACACCATGACTACAGGAGAGCGTCTTTTGTTAATTATCCTTTTTCATTGTGTGAAAGTAAATCAACCTGGTTTGGGAAATTATCAAGAAAATTTAAAAAGTTTAAAAACAGCAAAAATCTCAGAAGTCTGATGTTTGAATTTCAAAGTTGACATAATTACAAAAGTCAGACATAGGTATTACAAAAATATGCAAGGTAAAATATTCAAGTTGTTTTCCATTCCCCAGTTTTCATCATTGATAACTTGGTGGATATCTTGCCACATTTTTTTCTATGTCATATAAACACTTGACAGGATTTGCCTTTCAGTTATACTTGTTTGAAAATGGTCAAAATGGAATGTTGTGTAAGGCAAGATTTCATTACTTTCAGTTCAGTTCAGTTGCTCAATTGTGTCTGACTCTTTGTGACTCCATGGGCTGCAGCATGCAAGGCCTCCCTCTCCATCACCAACTCCCTTTACCCAAACTCATGTCCATTGAGTCGGTGATGCCATCCAACCATCTCATCCTCTGTCATCCCCTTCTCCTGCCTTTAATCTTTCCCAGCATCAGGATCTTTTCAAATGAGTCAGCTCTTTGCATCAGTATTGGACTTTCAGCTTCAACCTCAGTCCTTCCAATGAACGCTCAGGATTAATCGTCTTTGGGACGGACTGGTTGGATCTCCTTGCAGTCCAAGGGATTCTCAAGAGTCTTCTCCAACACCACAGTTCAAAAGCATCAATTCTTTGGTGCTCAGCTTTCTTTATAGTCCAACTCTCACATCCATACATGATTACTGGAAAAATCAGAGCCTTGACTAGACAAACCTTTGTTGGTAATGTCTCTGCTTTTTAATATGCTGTCTAGGTTGGTCATAACTTTTCTTCCAAGGAATAAGAATCTTTTATTTTCATGGCTGTAGTCACCATCTGCAGTGATTTTGGAGCCCCCAAAATAAAGTCTGCCACTGTTTCCCCATCTATTTGCCATGAATTGATGGGACCAGATGCCATGATCATAGTTTTCTAAATGTTGAGCTTTAAGCCAACTTTTTCACTCTCCTCGTTCACTTTCATCAAAAAGCTCTTTAGTTCTTCACTTTCTGCCATAAGGGTGATGTCATCTGCATATCTGAGGTTATTGTTATTTCTCCTGGCAATTTTGATTCCAGCTTGTGCTTCTTCCAGCCCAGCGTTTCTCATATGTACTCTGAATATAATTTAAATAAGCAGGGTGACAATATACAGCCTTGACATACTCCTTTTCCTATTTGGAACCAGTCTGTTGTTCCATGCCCGGTTCTAACTGTTGCTTCCTGACCTGCATACA
>SJYX01012897.1:91313-134373 GCA_006410675.1 Oreotragus oreotragus
GACTTCACTTTCACTCTTCACCTTCATGCATTGGAGAAGGAAATGGCAACCCACTCCAGTATTCTTGCCTGGAGAATCCCAGTGACAGGGAAGCCTGGTGGGCTGCCGTCTATGGGGTCACACAGAGTCGGAGACGACTGAAGTGGCTTAGCAGCAGTTATTTTCTGAATGCTTTTCTAAAATTATTATTTTTTTACCTACTGTACCCCTGTAGTGGTAAAAGGGGCAAAAACTCAATGAGATGAAAAGAATTGGGTATACGGCAGACACTTTTGTGTTTATGTCTAAGACAGCCAGGTCAACTTTTGACCTTATGTATATTGCTTAGTTGGCCACAGTCTCTCACTCACCCCAACATCTGAACTAGTGTCCTGAGATGATCCATGATCATCTGTATTTCCACACACCCTTTTAGGAAGATCCCCTGGAGAAGGAAATGCCAACCCACCCCAGTTCATCTCTGGAGAATTCCATGGACAGAGGAGCCTGGTGGGCTACAGTCCATGGGGTCACAAAGAGTTGAACACGATTGACTGACTAACACGTTCACTTTCCTATCATTTTGCTCAAAGTCTTAAATCATTCTCCTGTTAATTCCTTTTTCCTCATTCCCATTGCTGCTTCAATTTTTACACATTTGGAACCACATGGTTTTTCTCTTTTTGTGAATGAACAAATATTTATATTATTAAATATCTTTCAAAACATGATGTTTGTATCTCTGTGCTACTTTATTATATGATTCTACCCAAGTAAAATTTTCCTTTAACTTTGGTTAGATTATTTCCTATTTTTGGTTATTATCAATGATTTTTTTCTTATTTAGAAACCTATCTGGTCATTTCCTTGGGCATGATTTCTAGGAATACAGTTTCTGGGCTACAAGTTCTCAAAATATTTTAAATACTCTAGAAACATAGCAATATACTTCTTTTCAGAAAGGTTACCAATCTACTCTCCCATCAGTACTGTGATAGAATCTGTCTCACTAGAACCTTGATTATTCTTATCTACAACAGTTTTGTCAATTTAATAGATAAAAATGTTATCATGATATAATTGGTGATTTTGTACACTAGTGAAGTAGTGTACTTTGTGTGTGTGATTTGAATCTTTAATTTCTGTAGTTTGTGATGTTTAAATAGACATTTCACATTTTAATGTAGTAAAATCTATTTTTCCATCATAATTTTTGTCGGTTTTATACTGATAAAATAATTTTATAAGTTAAACATTTACTTTATTTTATTCCTGCTTTGTGCATGCCTGGTCACTCAGTCCTGTCCAACTCCTTGCAACCCTTTGGACTGTCGCCCACCAGGCTCCTCTGTCCATGGGATTTTTCAAGCAAGAATACCGAGTGGGTTGCCGTTTCCTCCTCCAGGGGATCTTCCCGACCTAGAGATTGAACCCATGTCTCCTGTGTCTGCTGCATTTCAGATTCTTTTTACCTGCTGAGCCACTGGGGATGTTCCTGCTTTACAGAATTTTAAAAATCATTTAACTGTTTAATTAATCTGAAATATATTTTGGTGTACTTTGTATAATGAATATCAAATTCAATTTTTTCAAATATGTAATAATTTTTTCTCTGATTATTTAATGTTTTCTTTACATATGTATAAAGAGATGGGAATACCAGAGCACCTGACCTACCTCTTAAGAAACCTATATGCAGGTCAGGAAGCAACAGTTAGAACTGGACATGGAACAACAGACTGGTTCCAAATAGGAAAAGGAGTACGTCAAGGCTGTATATTGTCACCCTGCTTATTTAACTTCTATGCCAAGTACATCATGAGAAACGCTGGGCTGGAAGAAGCACAAGCTGGAATCAAGATTGCCGGGAGAAATCTCAATAACCTCAGATATGCAGATGACACCACCCTTATGGCAGAAAGTGAAGAGGAACTAAAAAGCCTCTTGATGAAAGTGAAAGTGGAGAGCGAAAAAGTTGGCTTAAAGCTCAACATTCAGAAAACGAAGATCATGGCATCCGGTCCCATCACTTCATGGGAAATAGATGGGGAAACAGTGGAAACAGTGTCAGACTTTATTTTTTGGGGCTCCAAAATCACTGCAGATGGTGACTGCAGCCATGAAATTAAAAGACACTTACTCCTTGGAAGAAAAGTTATGACCAACCTAGATAGCATATTCAAAAGCAGAGACATTACTTTGCCGACTAAGGTCCGTCTAGTCAAGGCTATGGTTTTTCCTGTGGTCATGTATGGATGTGAGAGTTGGACTGTGAAGAAGGCTGAGCGCCGAAGAATTGATGCTTTTGAACTGTGGTGTTGGAGAAGACTCTTGAGAGTCCCTTGGACTGCAAGGAGATCCAACCAGTCCATTCTGAAGGAGATCAACCCTGGGATTTCTTTGGAAGGAATGATGCTAAAGCTGAAACTCCAGTACTTTGGCCACCTCATGCGAAGCATTGACTCATTGGAAAAGACTCTGATGCTGGGAGGGCTTGGGGCCAGGAGGAGAAGGGGATGACCGAGGATGAGATGGCTGGATGGCATCACAGACTCAATGGACGTGAGTCTGAGTGAACTCTGGGAGTTGGTGATGGACAGGGAGGCCTGGTGTGCTGCGATTCATGGGGTCGCAAAGAGTCGGACACGACTGAGCGACTGAACTGAACTGATGTTATAATCTGTTTCATGGCTGGTTAATTATTAACAGTTCCATTGATCTGTTGATTTTTGCACAGGTTATCAATTTGTTTGGGCTTTCCTGATAGCTCAGTTGGTAAAGAATCCTCCTGCAATGCAGGAAACCCCAGTTCGATTCCTGGGTTGGGAAGATCCCCTAGAGAAGAAATAGGCCATCCACTGCCATTTTCTTGGGCATCCCTTGTGACTCAGCTGGTAAAGAATCCACCTACAATGTGGGAGGCCTGGGTTCGATCCCTGGATTGGGAAGATTCTCTGGAGAAGGGAAAGGCTACCCGTGCCAGTATTCTGGCCTGGAGAATCTCATGGATGGTATACTCCGTGCAGAGTTGGACATGACTGAGTGACTTTCACTTTCAGTTTGCTTGAAATAAGTTTTAAATTGCATCTTGATATTTGATGGAGGGAATGCCCCTTCACTGTTTTTATTTTTCAAAAAACCTTTGTGTTTGTATAGTCTGCTCATCCAGAGGAGCTTTAGAATAATTTTTTCATGTTTTTCCCACTGAAAAGAACTCATGCATTTAAACTATTTTGTGTCTCTTCATTTAGTTAGATCTTATTTTACATTTTCAATAGTTGTCTAGTTTTAGTCATACAAGTTTCACACATTTTTTGTCATAGTTATTTGTCATCATTTTGTATTCTTGATTGCTACTCTGAATACTATGATATTTTCCAGCTCATTCTACTGGCGTATATCTTTTAAATAGTTTTTCCAGTTGCTTTTAGTAGTTTACACCATCAGTTTTGGCACCAGAGGGAGCTGTGGTGTAGTGGAAAGAGACCTTGTCAGTGATAAGGCCTGAGTCTTGACTCTGTAAATTATTTCCCCTGTAGCCTTGACCAAATCATCTATGAAATGGGAAAATCCCTCCCTCCTCTCACAGGGTGTTGGGAAAACTCACTGAGAAACATTACGGTCCATAAGCCCCTTGGCAGATGATCTGAAGGGATTGAGATTGGGAACCCTTAGAGGGTGAATAGGCATTCAAATTATATACTGTGGGCACCTTATGCGTGTTAAGCACTACCTAGATGTGAGGCATCACTTAATGAGAAATATCCTATCTCAAGATGAGGAAAAGAAAAATATCATTAACAGCATTTATAGGACTTGATATTAAAGTTAGCTTTCTATTTTTATGCATTTAAACATCACATGAGTTGAGGGGATAGATTATTAAAATGGCATCATGGTGATGTGAAACTAATAGTGATGTGGAAGCCAGGGAATGTGGGTCCTATTCCCCACTGTGCAACTTTGTTGGGTGATCTGAGTGGTTCAGTCTTTTAGGACCTCACTTTGCTAATAAGTAAAGCAGAGGATCAGGTATGAATCAAGACAGTACAGATGGATTGAAGATTCTTTCTGCAAATCGAATGAAGGTACTAAGTGGAATGCCTGGTTTATTCTGCATGTACTTGATGGTTCTCTAGAGTGAGTTCCAGTGACTTAGGCAGATATATGATAGCTGATTTGAGTGGGTTTCATGCACTGTCTAAAATTATCATCACTGGTAGATTAAAATCCATGAATCTATGAATCTTCCAGGAAAGAAGGAAAGCTTTTTTTTTTTTAATGTAAATAACAACTGTAAAAATGCTGCAGGATTTTTTAAAAATTCAAAAACATTTTAAAAACTCTTCAAACTGTTCATGTTCTTTTTTTTAGACTATTAAAGTGTTGACAGACTCTTAACTAGAGCCTTGGGAGGGACAGTGCTGTAATCCAATGAATAACATCCACGCATACAGGATCATGTTGGATATGATCACTCATTACCATTGTGAGAGAAGGATGATTAAACTAATAGTTACTGGGAGACATTTCTGGTGACAGGAGGCAATGATGAAAATAAATGGACTTCAATATACATTTAGAATCGGGAATAATGGGACGTGGCAGGAAGCCAATAAATGAACATGGCCCTCCGCTCTGATCAATGAATTACTTTCCTCTCTCTCTCCCTCCTCTTGAGAGCAGCACAGGAACCTTAATGAAAAATCAATAGCCCTCTGTAATTCAAAACTGGAATCAATGGTTTGACCTGACTTTTTTTCCCTCCTAGGAGAATCAGCTCAAGACAGAGTTCAGTTGTAAGGAGCAGTTCTTCAAAAAGCCTACAGAAGAAACCTGATGGCAGTCCCACAGCAATTTATGCCTGTTATGGGCAAGGCTTTTCTTCTTTGGCAATGCGAAAAGGATTGAGACTTCAGATTTACTTTCCCCATCAGTTCTTCCCTTTAATCCCTATCTTAAAAATTATATGCAGACATCATTAGTTTTGTTCTCTTAATGTTTCTATGGCAGTTAACTGCTTTCAGTGCTGCCTACATTTAAAACACAGGTTTATAGCTCAGGGTGCTGTCTTTAGACCCACCTGGGATCCAAAAGGAACCAATTTTTCCAGGGTGAATACCTTCTCCAGCATCTGTGAACTGTTATGTCTGTGCTCAAAACAAGGCAGAGCCCACACGCCCTCATCCTAAAAGCAATCAGTACAGGCCAAAAGGAAATTAGGATATAGGTTTTAAATTGTGTTTTCCGCTTTTTGAAAAACTTTTCATTTTATATTGGAGTATAGTTGATTAATGGAGCTTCTTGGTGGCTCAGACAGTAAAGAATCTACCTACAATGCAAGAGACCTGGGTTCGATCCCCAGGTTGGGAAGATCCCCTGGAGGAGGGCATGGCAACCCATTCCAGTATTCTTGCCTGGAAAAATCCCATGGACAGAGGAGCCTGGTGGGCTATAGTCCATGGGGTTACAAAGAGGTGGGCACAACTGAGCAACTAATACACACATACACAGAGTTGATTAAGAAAGTTGTGTTACTTCCAGGTGTACAGCAGAGTGAGCAGTTATATATATATACGTATATCTATTCTCTTGCAAATTCTTCCATTTAGGTTGTTATATAACACTGAGCAGAGTTCCCTGTGCTATATAGTAGGCCTTTGTTGGTTATGCATTTTAAATACAGTCGCGTGTACATGTCAGTCCCAAACTCTCAATCTAGTCCTCTCCCCGACCCTTCCCCTGTGGTAAACATAAGTTATTTCTCTAAGTCTGTGAGTCTCTTTCTGTTCTGTAAATAAGTTCATTTGCATCATTTTTAAAAATATTTTGCATGTAAGTGGTATCATACTATTTCCTGTTTCTGTCTGACTTCACTCGGTATAACAGTCTCCAGGTCCATCCATGGAGCTGCAAACGGCATTATTTCATTCTTATTAATGGCTGAGTAATATTCCATTGTACATATGTACCGCCTCTTCTCTATCCATTCATCTGTTGATGTATACTTAGGTTGCTTCTGTGTCTTGGCTTTTGTAGACAGTGCTGCAATGAATGAACACTGGGTGCGTGTATCCTTTTGAGCCCTGTTTTTCTCCTGGTGTATGTCCAGGAGTGAGACTGCAGGATTATATGGTAGCTCTATTTTTAGTTTTTAAGGAACCTCCATACTGTTCTCCAAAATTCTGTACCTATTTACATTCCAACTAAATAGTGTTTTCTGCTTTTCATTTCAAATATATCATAATACAGAACAGAGGTTCTTGGGGTCTCTATTAGACCATATTCAGTGATATGCCAGTAACTCTTCAACAACTGGCTCTCTTGTTAAGGAAAGCCCTTCCTTGTAGAGTTTGCTAATTTCCTTGGTGTAAATATTCACATTATGGCTAATTTCACACTATCAACATGTCTATCATTGAACATGGAGTTCGGATGAGATACACACAAAGGACAACTTAATATCTGGTGTGAGCTGGTCCCAGGATAGTGCTGTGACTACTTGGTATCTTTGCACAAATTAGGCAATAGCACCCACTCCGGGGAGGTACAGCATGGCTTAGTCAGTGGTATGGGGATGGAGTTAGGTCCCCAGATCACCCCTTGGCAGTGTCTTAATCTGCACAACCAGATGTGAGCTCTGGAAGTTCTCACCTCGGGGCTCCATAAACCTTGAGAGGCCTGTGGATAGCTTCTTACCATGTAGTCACATGTGTGTGTGTATGTATGTTCTTTATCTAAGGGGCAGACTCATGGCTTTTATCAGATTTTTAAGAGTTCCTAATTCAAAAAGTTAAATCCTTCAAAATTCTAACTATATTGCTAGGAATCTAAGGATTTTGGAACTACTTTTAAATGCACTTTCAAAGGATATGGAGTCACAAGATCTAGTAAGGGTCCTGACTTTGCATCTTTCTAGGAGGAAATATGGAGAAGGAAATGGCAGCCCACTCCAATAATCTTGCCTGGAAAATCCCTAGGACAGAGGAGCCTGGTGGGCTACAGTCCATAGGGTTGCAAAGAGTCTGAAGTGACGTAGCTTGCCGGCACGCAGGAAGAAAGACCGAATAATTTTGCAACTAGAACAAAAATAGAATTTTGATAGGTCTACCTATTTTTAAATACCTCATGGATTTATGGAATATTCATATTGTGTATAATGATGCAGTCAGAAGGCAATAGGATTTGATTTTTCTGCATTCATCCCATACCAACGTCAATAACAGTCATTTAGAAAATAGGGAAATAGTCATCCCTTTCTGTCCTTTGTTAGTGGCACAGAGCACTTGAAGAATCACCGAATTCTTTTCTGTCTTTGCCCCGGGGCTGGGCTTGCACCCAATTTTTGGTCATATTGCTTAGGCTCATCCTGCACCATTTCTAGCATTTGGAGAGTGTTTCTCATGGCAGCATCTAATCTCTGAGGCTGCTGTTTGAGGGCAAGTAATGATGAAGGGAAAACACTGATCTCCATTCCTGTGGCTGAGGCTACATAAACCTGAGTGTTACATGTATAGAGGTTTAAAAGTGCATTCCTGCTTCATATTTTAATTTAATTTAGCCAGTGGTGAGGCTGACAGGGCAGTTCTCGCTCTTGTTATTTTGTAGTGATTCAGACAGCTGAAGGACATGCCCAAGGAAGCTGAGAATATGAAGACGGGTCAGGTGGAAAACCCAACTCTTCTCAAATTTGTCTAAAGCTCTTCTCACTACTGTGCGAAAGAGTTGATGCTTTTGAACTGTTGGAGAAGACTCTTGAGAGTCCCTTGGACTGAAAGGGGATACAACCAGTCAATCCTAAAGGAAATTGGTCCTGAATATGCCTTGGAAGGATTGATGCTGAAGCTGAAACTCCAATACTTTGGCCACCTAATGTGAAGAATTGAGTCACTGGAAAAGACCCTGATGCTGGGAAAGTTTGCAGGCAGGAGGAGGAGATGACAGAGGATGAGATGGTTGGATGGCATCACCAACTCGATGAACATGAGTTTGAGCAAGCTCCCAGAGTTGGTGATGGACAGGGAAGCCTGGTGTGCTGCAGTCCATGGGGTCACAAAGAGTCGAACACGACTGAGCAACTGAACTTCTCACTACTCCTATTGTCACATTGTCATCATTTCCTGCTTGTTTCAAGGGTTGAGGGTTCAAGCAGTCACATGTTCCAGTGAGCCAATGGTGTGCTGAAGGTAAACCTCAGGTCTGCTGGTTGGAGTGTAGTTATTTTGATATTCTGGGTGACATTTCTTAAGGCAACATGTTTTATGAGCAAGGGCTTCAGAGAAACACAAACCTGGGATTGAATTCTGGCTCTGCTTTTTCACTGGTTCTGTAACCAGTGTCAGTCTCAGTTTCGTCTTCTCTGAAACAGGGGCAGCAGCAGTTCCCTGAAGATTGTTGTGAAGATTAACTACATAAAGCACGTAGTCCATGCCCAAAAGGCACACAGTAAGCATTCATTAAACTAACTATATTAATTATTAATAATATGCTCAACATTCTAATTCATTTACTAGAAAACAATGGCTGTCCAGAAGTTCAAGGTCATAAATTATTTGACAAGCTCTATTTGAAAATGAAATCGCCAAGCAAGAATACCCAAGTGGGTAGCCAATCCCTTGTCCAGAGAATCTTCCTGATCCTGGGACTGAACTCACGTCTCCTGCATTCCTGCATTGCAGGCAGATTCTTTATCTGAATCACCAGGGAAGCCCCAAGATATACGTAAAATGTTCCAAATTTCCAAATAGGGCCACGTGCATGCACGCTAAGTCACTTCAGTTGTGTCTGACTCTGCAGCCCCATGGACCATAGCCTGCCTGGCTCCTCTGTCCGTGGGATTCTCCAGGGAAGAATACTGGAGTGGGTTGCCATGCCCTCCTCCAGGGGACCTTCCTGACATGGCCTACCATATCTTTGTTTCTGTTCTTTAAATACCAGGGGAGGCACCCAAAGAGGGCTAATGTACCAAAGAAAAAAATAAAATAGAACAAACCCTCATCTCGTTCAAACCACACAACTCTAAGGTATTTCTGCTAAGGTTCTTGATGACCTTCTTTTCCAGCTCTAAGTCCAAAACACCCACTGGCATCTCTACTTATTTTTGTGGACTAGTCCTCCAAGCATTTGCTCAGTGACATATCATTACATAATATTTCTGTTCTCGGTTAATATGGTCCACAGTATTGCTGAGTTACAAGTACTTTCTTTTATCACAAACATCCTGCTGTTACTGTCAGTGATAATCTATTCTTTTCTCCTGCATTTTTTTCCCCGTGAATGTGTGGAAGATTTCTCCTCTGCTGGACAGATCCCTTCTGCTTCTGTGCCCCTGCTTCTGCCATGTCGTCTGTTTGCTGAAAGTCTGGGCTGCTGGCAAGAAGGCAGGCTCCATTCGTTGGCATGAAGCAAAGCACACCCCACTGTTGCCAAGTGACCATGCATCACTACGCTTGTATTTTAGGTTTCCGGGTGTCTTATCCTTTGACATCTTAAGTCCAGGTGGGGAGGAGCAGTGTTTGCAATGTTCGGGAGGCTGGGGCAGATGGACGCATTCCTGGAAGGGGGGCCCTGGGAGCTGGCGCAGGAGGACAGAATCTGTATCGTTTCTCCTCCACCAAGGTCATAGCAGGGTTCAGTTGGCATCAGCCACCCCCCTTTCCCTCCTTCCTTCCAAAAAACCTGTTCCAGTTGTCAAAGAGGCTTCCTGTAATTCCTCAAGAGAATTTTTCAGATTTTCCCATTGCATTATAAAGGCAAATTATCCCCCCCTTTTTTGACTCAATTTTTAAAAAAGATTTCTTATTCTCCCTCCCTTCCTTCGCTGCTTGCTTCCCTTCTCTTTCTTTCTTTTCCTTCCTACCTTCCCCTTCCCTCCTTCTTTCTTTCTTTCTCCCCCTCCTCTGTAGAGTTATCTTTATTTGTAAATTTTAAGATCAAGAACTCTGGAGCTAGACAGCCCGATTTTGAATTCCAGCTCTGACACTTATCAGCTGTCTGTGGTACCTCTCTGTGACTCAGTTCACTCATCTGTAAAATCTGGATACTAATAGAACTTAATTTATAGGGTGTGCTGATGATGGAGTTGATATATGCATGACCATCACATAGTGGATCATAAGTGTTGGCTATTATTCATTTATTTATTTATTATTGTACAACCCAGATTTGTAGCACATTGACTAGAGACATTTTAGGATGTGCTATGATGAGTTTTAAACTTAGAAAAGATAAATATAAATAAAATGCAGTTTTAAAATTTCTGTGAGCATTCAACCTTAAAGAAAAAAATAAAGAAAAAAAGAGAAAACATATTTAACAAAAAAAGCATTTTCTAGAACATACTTTGGTGTTGCCATTTTTAGGAGTGAGAAGCACAATTATCCAACCTTGGGTACTGTTAGCTTTGGTTGCGTGTACCATATTAAAATATGTAGGTAACTAAATACAAACGTAGGTTTTCATTGCAATCTGCTGAATGTATTTTAGGGGTTTTAGTCCCAGCTGTTCCATGTATATTTAGTTAAATAATGTAGCTCTATAAGAACAAGTGTTATGCTATTTTTAAAGACACATTGTTTTTTAATTAGCTGTGCGTATATGTTTTGTTTTATTCTGAGTAGAAAGTACTCAGACTCAGGGCTTTCTGTGCATGGCTGTCTCCATAACACGTGAGCACCACTGGATGCCAGAGAGTGGATTTTCTCTTATGCTTTTCCCCAAAACAAAGCTGTTGATAAGACACTGAACTCAGGTCATTTTTCTAATGCTTCCATGGAATTCTCCAGGCAAGAATACTGGAGTAGGTAGCTGTTTCCTTCTCCAGGGGATCTTCCCCGCCCAGGGATCAAATGCTGGTCTCCTGCATTGCAGGCAGATTCTTTACCATCTGAGCCAACAGAGAAGCTTTTCTAATGCTTCAGTCGTGTCTGGCTCTGTGTGACCCCGTGGACTGTAGCCCACCAGGCTCCTCTGTCCATAGGATTCTCCAGGCAAGAGTACTGGGGTGGGTCGCCATGCCCTCCTCCCGGGGGTCTTCCCAACCCAGGGATTGAATTCATGTTTCCTGTAGCTCCTGTATCTCAGGCAGGTTCTTCACTGCTGAGCCACGGGGGAAGCCTTATACATAGGTCTTTCTGGGGAAATAACCAGCAGCTCTTTTGCATTTCAGACAAGTAAGAGCTTTATAAACATTGGTGATATTTCTTTATTCTTGATCTTTTAACCCATCATTGTCCTGCCTATAAAACTGAAGTAATATACCTATCCTTCCTGCCTCACTAAAATTTGTTAAGGCATATCAAACCATCTGTCATATGTTTTCAGGACTGTTTTTTAGAAGATACTTTCAAATGGTATTTGTCATTATACCTAGATTTCTAGGTAAGGTCCATTTTTGTTAATTTGTTGGGAGAAATGCATGTTGAGATTCCAAATCAAATTATCAAGTGGAATATAAACAGAGAAAACATTGAAGTATATTTTTAATACTTTGGCATTTACACATGAGTTCTTGCCAATCAGTTTCTTTTTTTATGGCTATAAGCTGGTACCTTCCCTCCCCCACCCCTAGCAGCTCACCCCCAACCCTGTTAAGAACAAATGCCCTTTAATCAGATTCTACTTGTTGACGGCTTTCTTTTTATATGAATTTCAAGTAGAGTATATTATATGGAGTTCCCAGTTGCCAAACTGTGCCCACATAAAATCATATTGGTTCTGTCAATTGATAGATGTAAATTACAAAAAGAAACTCTGGTTTGGAAAGCTGAAAGTTGGCTATCATTAAGATTTCATTTGCATCCAAGTCTGATTTCTGTTTTATATAAAAGAATTAGGGTTATGATTTCTGTTAAAAAAATGTTTTATGGGTACCAAAACATACACTGCATGCTTTCAAAGAGTAAAACTTCCAGTGCCATTTGGTGACTGGGAATGGAAAGGGAGATGACTAGATGGCCCTGGATATGGATATCAAGTGGAACAATTAAACCACCTGGAGAACTATACACATGGAAATGGGACAAGGGGTCTTTCATTGCCAGTTTGCTGATTAAAATCTGGGCTGAGTCAGAAGTGATCTCAAGCCATTAGCATCCTACCCTTGGCCTAGGGCCTACTGAGAATAAAATAAGTATGAAATGGGCTTGTTCAGCTCCCCAGGGCCACAACCCCTTCAGATATTTCTTAATGGTAGACTCATTAGCAAGGTCTTTGGAGATAGGAACTTAAGCAAATCAAGTTCTGACCATCTCCTTTAATTCTGAACAGACTGAGTTTGAGGGGTGGTGAAACTTGTCTCTTGATTCTGTTGATGCTCACTCAGTGGAGAGTCCCAATGTCTAGTCTTGTCAATCCATCAGCTGTGGTGAGCACCATAAAACAAACAGGAGGGGCTTAGCAAGGCTGTTGACCTCCTGTGAACTGGAATGACAATGCATGCAATTGAAGAGTGAGGTCTGGGGAAAAGGAGTAATAAAGGTCTGTTTAATATGCTAGATTTGGGTAACAATTGCAGTGAGTGTTACGGAGATAAAGAGAAGGGAATCAGCTATGTTGGAGTCTCAGAAGACTGAGCTGTTAAGTGGTTGCATGTAGGGGGTTACTTGTGTGTGATATTTATGCATACATGTATGTATACTATATAACTGCTTTAAAGGCTTCCCAATGCATACGTGTATGTATACTATATAAAATAAAATGCTATTCTTCTGTAGTTACAAATGTGACTATACTAAGGGTGATTCCACCAGCTCTGATCAAAGGGCTCGTTCTTTTATGATCTTATCTTCTTTCAGGCTGCAGGAGGTACAATATCAGTGAAAACAGGGGCTTCCTTGCTGGCTCAGATGGTAAAGAATCCACCTGCAATGCTGGAGACCAGGGTTTGATCCCTGGGTTGTGAAGATCCCCTGGAGAAGAGAATGGCAACCCACTCCAGTATTCTTGCCTGGAGGATTCCATGGACGGAGAGGCCCAATGGGCTACAGTCCATGGGGTCACAAAGAATCGGATGTGACTGAGTGACTAACACTTTCACTTTTCACTTTCTGTCCGTCTCTAGGAGGTACAATATTAGTTAAAACAGTCCCCGTCTGAGTTGAGATTTTGGTATTTGGAGGGCTGGCTGTTAAAATGGACGGGTTAGCAGAGGACTTTTCTTTTAGACTCAGCTGTCCCACACAAAACACTGTGTAGTAGGAGGACGCTTCTAAACCTCTCTGGACTTCCTTTGCTTATAGGCAAATCAGATTGGATAGATGACCTCTGATCTCCTTTTCTAAAAGTCTTACTTCCCAAATAATAGTCGTGGTGGTAGTGTTGATGGGACTCTACCTTTATTTTTTACTGAGTTGGTGTAATTTCTGATAGCCTTTGTCTATCCCCTCCCAGGGAGTCCTCTCACTTTTTGTTCCTCTGAGTTCTTGGGAAAAAGGAAAAAGTGAGGAAAGTGGTCAGAAGAGGTGAGAGTGAAGCAGAGCCCCGGTCATGGTTCTGAGCTGGTGCGTCGCTTCCCCAGCCAGCGCTCTGCCCCAGGTGCCTGCCTGGCAGCCAGACAGGACATTTGCCCACCCCACCCCCAACCTGGGCGAATGCTGTGCCTCACAGGGAACAGCCCAGGGTTATAGCTGCACTTTATTTGTTAAATAAAAGGAGATAATTAAAGGAGCTATAGAAATTCCCTCCAGAGCCTGTATCTGATCTGCACACTGGGTTGGTTTATTAATTGATACAGATTTCTGGTTCAGTTCACCGTGTGCCTCTCGTGGAGCAAGGAGATCCGTGTGGTCAGGGTCTGTGACCGCCATGGTCTGGGGGCTCAGGGCTGCCCACCATGTGAGGCATGGCTCCTCTTTCTGAGAAAGTCAGTCACTGTGGCCAAAGACACGGGGTCCAGATATTCAGGTCATGCGAGCGAGAGCGAGGGAGAAAGCCATTGTCCCCGGCCCCGCCTAACGTCCCTCTCTTGTCCCCATTTTCTTCTTCTTCGTGTTCCTGTTTTCCTGGTGCATTTTATTCCCCCATTTTCTTCTCCCCCATTCCCTTAAGTAGAGGTGACACAGATCAATACCTTTGATGGAAAGTAATAATCAGGCCTATTAAGTGACAAAGGTTTACTCTGTAACAGCTGTGCTGGCGGGAGAGGAGAGCTTGTCTGACTAATGAATCATGAAACAATCAGGCAGTAGCCATTTGTGTTTAGATCTGTAAATATGGTGTGGTTCAAGTGCCAGACCATTGCCGGCACTCCAGCTGGGGCACAGATGGTCCGCATTCATAGCAGCACGAGTGTGAAGAAAGGGTTTTTTCCCTTCCTCTGTCCCACACTGCACCTCTCCGAACCTCCCTTCAGCTCTGTGCAAAAGGAACTTAAAGAAAGGAGACACATTTCAGGGCAGGATACACTTCCAATGTGGATTTCACTGTAGGTTACCAAGTGCTGTTGGTTCCTAAAGGCTCCACCTGGGAGGAAAAAAATGCTCACAGAAAACGTCACTGTTCTGTACTCCCCCAAGACTCTCTGGTGGCTTGGATAGTGAAGAATCTGCCTGCAATATAGGACATCCGAGTTTGATCTCTAGGTCAGGAAGATCTCATGGGGAAGGGAATGGCAACCCACTCCAGTATTCTTGCCTGGAGAATTCCATGGACAGAGGAGCCTGGCCGGCTACAGTCCAGGGGGTCACGAAGAGTCGAACACGGTTGACTGACACGACTGAGCGACTAACACTTTTTCTTTTTTCTTAGAAGACATGATCCATATGTGATTCTAAATGTCTGTTGGAATTGTCACTGCGAAATATATTCCTCTATGCTTTTCTTACCCATTACTGTACTTGACCTCCTATTTTGCTCTTAACTGTACACTGAACAAATTGAGAGAAAAACTGATGTTCCAAGATGAGAAAGTCACTATACGAAGCTAAAGTTGTTCTTTAAAAATAGGCTAATAATGCCTGTTGGGATTCTTTCTCTTAGTTCTTGAGATAAGGATCTTCATCTTCAAGAGATCAGAATTTCAAGAGCTAGTCATCCTGACCTTAATCGAATATGGGTTTTAGGGGTGTTGATGATAGTTGTTTGCCTTAACCAAGAAAGTTTTATTTTTCACTAGATATGGAAACTGAGCCTCCGTTTGAAAGAAATTAACATTTGAAGTCATTCTTGGTTTAATTATTTATTTATCAATTTATTTTATGGCTACTTTTTACTTATTCTATTTTCTCATTTCTTTTGGTGTTCAAAATCTTTGTTACTGAGCAGTTTCTGGTAAGTTCCTATTAGAACTTGCATTGTGACATCCTTTCAACCATGGGAAACACATTCTTACCATTTTTTCTCACCTTTAAAACATGCAATAGATATAGTGGGGCTTCCATGGTGGCTCAGATGGTAAAAAAAAAAACAAAAAACAAAAAAAACTGCCTGCAGTGGGGGAGACTTGGGTTCGATATCTGGGTTGGGAAGATCCCCTGGAGAAGGGAATGGCTACCCACTCCAGTATTCTTGCCTGAAAAATCCCATGGACAAAGAAACCTGGTGGACTATAGTAGGTGGATTTACAAATGTTTAAGAATAGTCAAGAAAGTCAGATATTTGAAAATATATTCTGGAATTTACATTTTCCCCTTAAATTTGGCTTCTTTTTTGGGAGGCTCATTTTCTTTTCCTTTTCTCTGTTTAGAGAAATTAGCAAAGATCTTTTTCAGGATGAGCTACAACTAGTGAAATAAATGCTATCCATTTTTTAGCTGAAGTGCTAAACTCCGAGTTTACTTATGGAACTACAGATATTTATGAAATGTTAATGAGAGTATTGGGTTGTGATAAAATAAGTGGAGCGTTATCTCCAACTAGCTGTTTGAGGCTGGCTGACTTTGCACCCTAAGGAGGCAGCTGGTGTAAAGGTGACTTAGCTTTGATTTAAGGTTGCTGGTGTGTGTGCTAAGTCGCTTCAGTCCTGTCCAACTCTTTTCGACCTTATGGACAGTAGTCCACCAGAATCCTTTGTCTGTGAGATTCTTCAGGCAAGAATACTGGAGTGGATTGCCTTGCCCTCCATCATGGGATCTTCCCAACCCAAGGATTGAACCTGCATCTCTTATGTCTCTTGCATTGGCAGATGAGTTCTTTATCACTAGTGCCTCCTGAAAAGCCCAAGGTTGTTGGTAAATTCACTAATTATTGAACCAGGAAGAAGCAGTGCAAAGAAAATCATGAGATTAGATGGAAGAGTGTCTGAATATAACTCCCCATGGTCTTCCCAGATATGCCCAGTTTGGTGGTCAAGGTCATCTGGTGGAGGTGGGAACACAGAAGGTGGCGTGCTCACTGCCATCTCTAATGCTTAGAATGCCACCATTCAAGGATCAATGTCATTGTCATCTAAGGACTCTCATCATGCTTCAGTTACATGCTTTCACATACTAATTGTGTCTCTCTCCATCCGGCCTATAGCAGGTCTGGCCATAGCTTAACACAAACCCACCCTGAAAAATAATGCTGGTGGCACTGTGACCCCTTTCCCCAAGACACTTTAAGTACAACACCGTTCCAATGCTTGGCAAATTTGGAATAGCACATATATTAATGTAGAGAAATATCTTCCAGGTGTTTTCAGTTGACTAATTGATCTGGCTCAGTCAGAAATACTGAAAAATTTGAGGCCGCCAGTCTCTGAAACTCTGATGGGAGACATGGACCATCTATTTAGAAAAATGCTTGCTCTGATATTTGCGTATGGAACATTTCACCCCCCGGTTTTAGTGGTTTCAGACATCTCCCAGAACCCACCATGGTCTCCAGGTCAAGAGCGTCTGCTTCTCTTCTTTGCTTAGCAACTTGATGAGTCAAGTCTCATCCTGGATTCTTCAGCTCCATCTCAAAATCATGCTGCCGTCTTGTTCTCTACAGTCCCCGACTCCCAATTTATTCCTTTCTCACTAATTAAAAAAATTATTTGTTTGTGGCTGTGCTGGGTTTTTGCTGCTGTGCGAGCTTTCTCTAGATGCAGCGAGCAGGGGCTACTTTCGAGCTGTGCTGCATGGACTTCTCCCTGGGATGGCTTCTTTTGTTGCAGACCTCGGGCTCTAGGGCACGTGGGCTCAGCAGTTGTGGCTCATGAGCTTAGTTGCTCTGCAGCACGTGGGATCTTCCCAGATCAAGGATCAAACCCAGGTGGATTCTTCACCGTCGGAACATCAGGGAGATCAAAAACTTTATTTTCTAACTTCAGTTTTTGCTTTAATTTACTGTCATTTGTGACCACCTCACTCTTTTCTTTCTGCTGATCTTAGAATTGTTTCTCCAGATTTATTTTGCCTTTAGATTTTAACCTATGTTTCCACTAATGTCATAATCTTTATTACACTTAGCACATGCTAGGTACTTAAAAATATTAATAGTGACAATATTTTTTCATTATTATTGAGTGCCTGCTAGGCATTGTACTTGATGTACCCTTATTGCTAGTTATCATAGCAACCCTGAAATACAGATTGTATCCCATTGTATTGCTAAGAAATCTGAGGATTCTAGAGTTTAAGAATTTAGTATTTTTTTCTTTAAACTGACACTGTATTTTTTTGTTGAGTAAAATAGGAAAAATTTAAAAATAGGAAATGTTCTCTCACTCCTGAAAGTACAAAAGTAAACCATTTAATTGCCAAAAGATAACTGTATGATAAATACACAATATGTAAATATTTTTCAGAATCTACATACTACCCCAAATCACCTACTGTGCACCTATGTTGTGACAATAACATTGCCATACTCTTTTCTTAAATTAATGCTAATTTTCTTTCTGTTCTTCCTTCTCTTCTATCTGGCCTGTTTTCTTCCCTTCTTAATTATACTTCTCTTCCCACTCTTGGGTGTCCAAGTGACTCATCAGTAAAGAATCTACCTGCAATGCAGGAGATGCGGGTTCGATCCCTGAGTCATGAAGATCCCTTGGAGAAGGAAATATCAACCCACTCTAGTATTCTCACCTGGCAAATTCCAATGGACAGAGGAAACCTGGTGGGCTACAATCCATGGCGTCACAACAGTCAGACACAGCTTAGCCCAAAACAGTCACTCACTCACTCACTCTGACTCCTGCCTCTTAATAGATTATCTGAAAGGTCTTTAAATCTATCTTCTTCAAATGGAATATCAAATCTAGCCTTTCACCTAAAAATCACCAGACTCTCTTAGGTCAAGAAACTCAAGCATGTATTCCCTGTCCATGGTGTCTCTTCAGTGCAAATATTAGCATTGGAAAGTCATTACCCATTTCATTCTTTCTTCAGCTCCAGGCAGGAGGATGGGGGATTGTCTACTTCACAGACAGAGTCCAGGAATGGAAGCTTCTGCCACCTGAGGCGTTAGGATCAGTGACTCGAGAGCCACAGCGTCAGACGGATCCCAACTGCTTCCTCTTCCAGACTAGACATTCACAGACTCTGTCCTCAGACCCCCTTTCCACTCAGTGTGCCTTTTTTCTTGACGTAGTCTCAGGCAGTCCCATGACTTTAAATACATATTAAAGTGTTTGTCTCTCAAATTTACATTTCTTCCTGTCTTTCTTCTTGTCCCATTTCTCTCATGCAGAATAATGATTCTTCAAGTGGATATAAGATCACATCATTTGCTGCCCAAAGGCCCTAATGAATTCTTTTATTACTTAAAAAAGAATCCAGGCTTATTGACACATAGGGCACACTGGTCCCTGTGTGTTCCCGTTCTTCCTACCTCCCTCATGACATCTCCCTCACTGTCTGCCTTGTCTATGAAACTGCAACCATCCTAACCACCCACAGACAAACCCTTCTCTATTTTTTCCAAAGATGCGTATCACCGTATGACCTATTTAAAAAGTTCTTGTTTAGTGTCTGTTTACCCCAACTAGAATGTGATTCGATGGTGACAGTGGTATTCACCTGTGGTATTCAGTGCCCAGAAAAATGTCTGGCATAGAGTAGATGTTTAAAAAAATTCTGTTGAGTGAATGAATGCTATTATTAGTAGCTGGAGGATGGTGAGATGGTATTCCACTTCCTTTTTAGAAAATACCATTTCTTTTCTCTATTTGCATAGGTTCAGTCAAAGTCCAGATTAGAAAATATACACTCCTTACTTCCCACATGCAGCAAGATCTATAACAATTTTTCATCTCCACCTCTGCCCTTCAGTTGTGCTATTGATTAATAAAGTGATAGTATATTTGAATTGGGTCAGTCAAGGTGAGGACTAATGTGCCTCTTCAGATCTTCCTTCTTTTAAGAATTATTTTATTTTATTGTGATTTTACTATAAAAGAATACATAATCATCACTTCCCTGGTGGCTCAGATGGTAAAGAATCTGCCTGCAGTGCAGGAGACCTGGGTTCGATCCATGGGTCGGGAAGATTAGAGAAGAAAATGGCAACCCATGCCAGTATTCTTGCCTGGAGAATCCCATGGACAGAGGAGACTGGCAGGGTCACAAAGAGTCAGACTGTAGTCAGACATGACTGAAGTGACTGATCACCCACATAATCATCCTTGGAAAATCAAGCACTTCAAAATTATGTAACAGAGCTCTCCTTCTCTGGCAACATATCTGAAAAATAAGACCACTGTTAGAAAGTTGTTCTATAGCCTTCTTAGATCTTGTTTCTTCTTTATTGTTTATTATTTTTATTAAACATTCACATTAAACAGAGAAAGGCTTGCTTTGGGATATGCCAAAAGTCAATAAAAGACCTGATCCTTGGTGTTGGGAAATCTAAACCTTAAATATGGAGAGAGGACAAATATAAAAAGACAATACTTCTGAAGAAATATGCTAACTAATTCTGTGAAAATGAGAAACATAAGTGCTAGAGGACAAGGAACCATAGGGTGAAGGTGGCCAAGTGAGATGAATCCAGGGAGAGTACCTGTTGGTCCCAAATGATGTCAAAATGGAAATAAACAGCTTTGTGTCTTTCTATAGTGCTTTTCTTCTCATGGTTTAAAAAATACCCCGAAGAGAAAAAATGTACTTAAAGGATATTCTTCTCATATATATATATATATAGTTAAAATATAGTTGATACCTCCTTAAAGAATTGGCCACTGTTGTTTTAATATATAAAGTGACTGGCATAACCATGCATTTCTGGGACATAAATGAAATGAATACACTGATATAAGTCTACGTGTAAAAGGTGAATGAAATTCTGTCTGTTCCTATGTAACCAGCAAAGAAAAGAGAAATCCTTTTGGGTGGCATGGGTAACGATTTACTTGCATGTAGACTATAATTTAAAATTGACTCCTGAATTTGTCAAGCCTTTTGACCTGTATTCAAAACACTTTGAGAGGGCTCACGCCAGCAAGTTACAATACTGTCTTTATCAGCAGCCACCTGCAGGGCTTTAGTCTCCAGCTGCTGCTTTTTTCCCCCCAATCCATTTAAACTTTTTATTTAAAATGGCTGGAGACCAAATAGCATTGACTGAGAAAAGAAAGCCAAAGGGTAGCGCTTCCTTAAAACCATTATTTGAATGGGACAAAAGGGCAAGGTTTCCTGAATCAACCTTAAGAAATACAGATATTGAACATGTTAACAATACCAGTGTTCTTCCAAAAAAAGCACATTACACCCCACCTCACTGGGTCTATTGATTGGAATGCCGTGCAAATGAAAGGAACGAGAGAAACCCAAAGTGCTTCTTCTAACAAGGTGCCATCAATAATGTCCACATGGGCGATCCTTCCTTGATTTAAGAGCTTGTCACCTTTGTGCACCCACTTAAAACTCTCTGGATAGGGGAAAACACCCTCCTGCCCCAAACAGAATGTTAGATTAAGAAAGATTCGTCCCATTCTGCTGCCCTGTTTCTCATCCTGCCTGTTTTCTTGGGCTCTCTCTCCTGTAGCATTCTATCTCTTGATTATGTGTAGTACTGACTTGCTGATGTACGTTTGTACTCCTAAACTTAGACCCTGTGCATGTATTTCCATATAATAGAAGCGATTTTTACATGGGAAAAGATTTGCTCTTTGAAGGCATCTTCTTAAGGAAGAACCATCCAGAGAACACAGCTGGCTTTGGAAAATTGAGTTTCTACTGAAAGTTTCCTGCTATTATCTTGACAATCTTATCATTATCAAAGCATTTGAATATTAGGTATGACAATGAACACTCGCTGCAGGGAAGAGAGGAGCAAGGCCATAAGTGGGAGGGGGCCGCTAACAATTGTGCCCCCTGTGGCAGCCATCATAATTTAATATCCTCACACTGGGAGGCTCCATTTTGCTTGGCCCGCATTGAGCTACTCGATGTGTTGTTTCTCTTTGGCCAAACCATCAGGGTTGTCCCTTGAACAGCCTGTAAGACTTCAAATAAAAGATCATGCTGATCATAGCCTAAGGGTAGAATTTGTGTTTTGCATGGGAGTGAGTAATTTAACTATTACACAGAGGGAGGCTTCTGGGTTTGAACAGAATTTATTTCAAGATTGCACTAAACTTGTTGGGAGATCAATAGTTTTTCTTCTTATTGACTAGGTGTCTCTTGCTGAAAAATAGGGAAGACACATCCATTAAACGATAGTGACGAGATATATTGGAGTTGCCACATGCTGGTACCCCATTCTGTTTGTCTTGTACTTTGTGACTGGATACTTTTTTTTTTTTTTGCAGTGGATTAAACTTTTCCCCAGATTTCTGCTCAATATCAGGTAGGATTTGAAGCTGTCATGTTAAAGATTCTAAGTAGAAGAGACTGATTATCGTTCATGTAATTTCTACTCTTGTCTTTCTTCTGATATCAGTGCCGGGGATAACCTTTGTGAAGTCTTTAAGACATTATCATTTGAAAATAGACTCATGAGCTCAGCTGTATCTTGCCATTGTGTGGTACAGAATATACTATAAGGAGGATTTGCCTTAGTCTGTAGCACATGAAAGGGTTTGTTATATTTTTATACTGTAACACTGTCCTATAACAAACATTTGGAGGATAGTTGTTATGGTGAGCTCCAGGGTGTTTCTGAGATAGAAAAGGGAAAAAAAAAAAGATTAATATACTTTCTTCTTTGTGGAACTGATTTAGACTGTGAAATGGGGCTTATCCAAGGTTATGGATGTAGCAGAGTGTAGTGTTAAATTAGGACGACCTGACCACCATGTGGGTTTTGATTATCATGGGTTGTCTCCAAGACCTACTTTTGAAAAGAACAAGAAATATTAGTAGAGCTGTTAAGCATTTGGTCCTTTGTTTTTATTCATTAAGATCCAAACAGTGGGAAGCTCTCACAGAAAAATGCCTGGCTTAAAATACCACATCACCATGGGAAAGTGGGTACTTCAGTTACTTTTCTTTTTCAACGGATGAATTTATTTTAGAGACTTAAAGGCTTTGTTGTTGTTCAGTCACTAAGTTATGTCCAACTCTCAGAGACCCCAGGAACTGTGGCATGCCAGGCTTCTCTGTCCTCCACTATCTCCCGGAGTTTACTCAAATTTATGTCCATTGAGTCAGTGATGCTATCTAACCATCTCATCCTCTGATGCCCCCTTCTCCTGCCTTCAATCCTTCCCAGCATCAGGGTCTTTTTCAAGGAGTTGACTGTTCGCATCAGGTGGCCAAAGTATTGGAGCTTCAGCTTCAGCATCAGTCCTTCCAATGAATATTTAGGGTTAATTTCCTTTAGGACTGGTTTGAAGGCTTTATCTATTGATAAAGGGGGGGGGGAGTTTCAGTTGCCCATACTCTAGAGTAAATTTTAACCAATGTGAGCTCATTAAAAAATGCCAGGTTGTGGTTTGAAATGTCTCTTTAAGATTCCCATGACCACAAAGGCCTCATCTCTTGTTTTGGAGTCCTGTGACTTCACACATGAAGGTCAGAGGGCATTGTGGTATCTGTGCACTTGGGTTGTTTGCATTTGTACTCAAGATGGTGAAGAGTTATCATGACCAAGTTTCATTTCCAAGTCGATTTGATAGAGCATTTGAACATGAATTATTATTATTGGTATATTTATGCTGAGTCCCCATGGAGAACAAAGACTCTTTAGGAAATGGGTCCTGACCAATGATCTGTAATCATGATGACAAAGAATAGTTTAGGTTAAGGAGCAGACCATCAAAGGTAACACCCTACTCTTTCCTTGTATATGTATATGCATATTTGTGTAAAGTGCTGGACAAGCAAACAACAGCTGAAGGAGAGCTTAAGGGAAATTCTTCCTGTTTAATAAGAGGTATAAATGCTGAGATATACATGTGTCTAGATGTGTGTCTTTCTCTATGAACACCAAAAGACATCTTAGACACATAGATTATCCCATGTGATATTTACATTTTTAATTTTTAAAGGCACAGTGTTCCAAACTTGGGTCTCAGGAAAGTAGAAAAGCAGATTCAAAGAGACATTAATAACTGAAATAATTTATGCTCAAGATAATTTAAAAATACTAGTAGAGAGTTTGTTTGAGGAAAGTATAAGAGAAAATTTCTATAAGTTATCTTTGCTAAGTCCTTGGTGGTAAGGATATTAAAATTGTCATCTAATGATTGATGCTGAACGTGTATAGCGGGGCCACTGCTTTCTCCTGAGATCACATTTTCCTCAAAGCCTCACTTGGCATCTTCGTATTTCACAGTGGCTCAGGTATTACAGCTAAAGGAGGCAGAATGGCATGGTCTTCAGGACCGTGGACTTTGATGCTGACTGCTCTGGGCTCATTCCCAGCCCCACCAAGTATTGGTTATGACAGAAAGTAACTTGTACCTCCCCGTGCCTCTGTTACCTTATTTTTAAAATAAGGCTGTTGTAAAGATTAAGTCAGTTAATACATGCGGGTTTTGCAGTGCAGGGCTTGTGGTGAGTTGTTTTCTCTCTGTGCCTCAGTTTCTAGTTTTAGGGGTAGTAATTGTACTTCTCCCATAGGACTGTTGTTAGGATTTAATGAATTAATACTGTGTATGCAAGATGCTGGTCCCATCACTTCATGGGAAATAGATAGGGAGACAGTGGAAACAGTGTCAGACTTTATTTTTGGGGGCTCCAAAATCACTGCAGATGGTGATTGCAGCCATGAAATTAAAAGACGCTTACTCCTTGGAAGAAAAGTTATAACCAACCTAGATGGCATATTCAAAAGCAGAGACGTTGCTTTGCCAACAAAGGTCCATCTAGTCAAGGCTATGGTTTTTCCTGTGGTCATGTATGGATGACCACAGAGTTGGACTGTGAAGAAAGCTGAGCACCGAAGAATTGATGCTTTTGAATTGTGGCATTGGAGAAGATTCTTGAGAGTCCCTTGGACTGCAAGGAGATCCAACCAGTCCATTCTAAAGGAGATTGGTTCTGCGTGTTCTTTGGAAGGAATGATGCTAAAGCTGAAACTCTAGTACTTTGGTCACCTCATGTGAAGAGTTGACTCACTGGAAAAGACTCTGATGCTGGGAGGGATTGGAAGCAGGAGGAGAAGGGAACAACAGAGGATGAGATGGCTGGATGGCATCACGGACTCAATGGACGTGAGTTTGAATGAACTCTGGGAGTTGGTGATGGACAGGGAGGCCTGTGTGCTGCAATTCATGGGGTTGCAAAGAGTCGGACATGAGTGAGTGACCGAACTGAACTGATGCAAAATGCTTAGAACAGAGCCTGGAACTATGTTAATTTTAGCAATTGTCATTATTCTACAGAATAAAAATTAGATTTTCTGAACTCCAATTCAGTTATTTTAGGAACAATACACGCTGTGCTGCGCTGTGCTCTGCTAAGTCACTTCTATTTTCCATCCCACGAACTGTAATCCGCCAGCCTCCTCTGTCCGTTGAATTCTCCAGGCAAGAATACTGGAGTGAGTTGCTATTCCCTTCTCCAGGGGATCTTCCCAACCCAGGGATCAAGCCTGGGTCTCCTGCATTGCAGGCANCTTCTATTTTCCATCCCACGAACTGTAATCCGCCAGCCTCCTCTGTCCGTTGAATTCTCCAGGCAAGAATACTGGAGTGAGTTGCTATTCCCTTCTCCAGGGGATCTTCCCAACCCAGGGATCAAGCCTGGGTCTCCTGCATTGCAGGCAGATTCTCTACTGTTTGAGCCACCAGGGCCTTCTGGGCTAGGTGTTGGTTACCTTATAAAGAACACATTTTTAAAGTCTATATGACCCTGCTTCAGTGTTTTTCCTGCTGTGGGTTATGATCTATTAATAGGTTGTAAAATAAATTTAATGGATTGTAACCAGAATTTCTTAAAAGATGAAGTTGAATTGAAAAGAACAGAGCGTACTGCATATAATATTGTTTCCTGAAACTTTAAAAAATATCTCGCTTTCAATCTGTCTTTAAAACACATAGATTTGTGACAATGTAAAGTGTAGTATTTTATTTTATTTATTTATTTTTTTGGAAGAACTTCAAGTGTGTTTTTTTTTTTAATTTATTTTTTTTTATTTTTTGGTTGTTTTTTTTTTTTTGTATTTATTTATTTTTTTACATGAACAGATAATGATTCAAAAAGTTTGAACAGGGACTTCCCTGGTGGTCAGGTGGCTAAGATTTCATGCTCCCAATGGTGTGGGCCTGGGGTTTGATCCCTGGTCAGGGAGCTGGATCCCAATGCTGCAACTAAGAGTTCACATGCTGCAGCTAAAACCTAGTGCAGCCAAATAAATACATGTTTTTTTAAATAAAAGTTTGAACAGCCCCACATGTAGTCATAGTCTGTATCTCTCTGCATTGTACCCATCCCCCAAGCTCCTCTGCTCCAAACTGTCCCCTTCACTTTCCTTTCAGCTGGCCATCTGCGCTCTCCTTGCAGGATCTTTGCTTGTGTGATCAGCTCTGCTTTAAAAGTAGTTCCCTCCAATACATTTCCTTTATGCATTTGATCAACTATCCCCTTCTCAGGGAGTCCTTGCCTCGACCATTCTTTATGAAACAGCTCACCATGCTCCTCAGCTCACATCCCTGTCCTCTTTGTTCAACCTTTCTTTTTTAGAGTCAAGAGATCAAATGGGCTTTGACATGTTGCCAGTGCCTGACATAGTTTGTTGTTTTGCAGTCATATTTTGTCTTTCTTTCCCCATCAGAATGAGCACAGCATGAGTCCAGTTCTTGATTTTGTTCCCCCACTGTATCACCAGCACCTAGGACAGTGCCTGGCATGTAGTGAACACTGAAAGTGGTTAGTTGTTGACTGAAAAAAAGAACAAACAGATAATGGAACTTAGGGTCATGTTGGTTGTTACTTTATCTTGGAAGGACTATTCAAGTTTCTTACATAGCTGCCAAAGATTTGGACTTTTCCTCCACTTACCAGTTTTATCAGTTGCCTTTTCCTTCACTTTCTCTTCCCCTATGATTATGATTGCTGTGCTGTGACGACTTGGAGATCCCAGCTTTTCCATGAATATACAGAACTGTGTCAGACATCTGTGCCTTTGCTCACAATATTCCCTTTGCCAACAGTGCCCTTCCCCTGTCTCTTTCTTCTTCACCTGGATAACTGTGCTGGCCCTTCAGGATCCAGCATGGAATTCATCATCCTCCATGATCTCCTGAGGTGGGGAAGATGCTTCTTCTCTGTGCTTAACTTGGAGATCCCAGCTTTTCCATGAATATACAGAACTGTGTCAGACATCTATGCCTTTGCTCACAATATTCCCTTTGCCAAGAGTGCCCTTCCCCTGTCTCTTTCTTCTTCACCTGGATAACTGTGCTGGCCCTTCAGGATCCAGTATGGAATTCATCATCCTCCATGATCTCCTGAGCTGGGGAAGATGCTTCTTCTCTGTGCTCTGATATCACTTTTTCAATTTCGTATATCTATTTTTGTGACTCCTTCCTTTCTAGCTACATAAGAGCTCAACTGAGTCATTCATATTTTTGTATTCCTAAAGTTTTCCATACTGCCTGGCATTCAATAAGAATTCAGTAAATATTTATTTAACTGAAAGGAAACATATTTGAATTTTTAACTTGTTTGAACTCATTTTTGTCTGAACTATATTCCTTGAAACTGACAACAGACCTTTGGGGAGATCTATGTTGGAGAAGACTCTTGAGAGTCCGTTGGACTATAAGGAGATCCAACCAATCCATTCTAAAAGAGATCAGCCCTGGGTGTTCATTGGAAGGACTGATGCTGAAGCTAAAGCTCCAGTACTTTGGCCACCTCATGTGAAGAGTTGACTCATTGGAAAAGACTCTGATGCTGGGAGGGATTGGGGGTAGGAGGAGAAGGGGACGACCGAGGATGAGATGGCTGGATGTCATCACTGACTCGATGGATGTGAGTTTGAGTGATGACTCTGATGCTGGGAGGGACTAGAGGCAGGAGGAGAAGGGGACGACAGGGTATGAGATGGCTGGATGGCATCACCAACTTGATGGACGTTTGAGTTTGAGTGAACTCCAGGAAATGGTGATAGACAGGGAGGCCTGGAGTGCTGCATTTCATGGGATCGCAAAGAGTCAAACACGACTGCGTGACTGAACTGAACTGAACATGTTAGAGTTTGTTGTGCTTCTCTTTATTTGGGTACATTTGAAACTTTCCATAATAAATAAATCTTTAAAAATAAATATCGGAGAATGGATAATGTATTTATGGCTATTTTGTCGTTTTTCAGTTCTCAAAAACAAAGATTTCTTTAAAATTGCTTTGAATAAGAGAAGAGGTTATGTGGGATCGAAGATGGAAAGGCGCAGATGCAAACTGCCCCCTCCATCATGTTTTTCCCGTTGCGCATCTCAACTGTCTGGAGATGTTTTTTTCAATGGGTGTGTTCTTCTGGCTTTTGCTTTTTCTTCATCTGTTTAGTTCCTAAAAACTGACACCTGGAGATGAGAAAGAGATTTGAATAAAATGTGACATTGTCCTTTTAGATCCTAGGAATACCCTGGTGAAAGATTCAGCTAAAAGAAAAATTTTGGATTATATGTGATTTTCATTTATATTTGATACTTTAGTTTCCTTTTGCTATGGATAATTGAGAGTTGACTGAATATGCTAACTACCCAACTAAATATAACCTCCTGAGGAAAATTAATTCTTTGTACTCCTTTGCCTTTTTATTGTGATGAAAAAAAGAAGAAGAAGAAAAAAAAAAACCCAGAGACTCAACGGGCTGTAACTTTAATAGGTCATTCCAGCCAGTGCTTACCTTCACAAAATTCTGATAATACAGGGAAGACAATACAGTGATCAAAAGCAGTGATGAGATTTTTTAGCAGCATTAACCGTCATGACCTAGCAAAATGAAAGAAAATGGTTTAACAGAACTGTCAGCTTCAATATAGCTAATAAAGGCATGGATAAATGTTTATTACATACCGGAGACAGATCATTTCTGTACAGAAATTGAGGATGACCTTTACTGATAACTCTTATCTGCCTGATATCCTGAGAGAGAGGGAGAGGGAGAGGGGAGAGAAGCATATTTGCTGATATTTATGAAAGGAGAAATTATCATGTGCAAATAAAACATTTTAGTAATGATTATCTCAAGTCACCCTCTTGCCCTCTCTTCCACCCCCACAGACATACCTCATGGAGGTAAAATATACATTCCTTTCTAGGAGACCAAATGTGCCTGAAAGTGGCATGGGTAATTTCAGGGAAATTCTACCTAAACTCACCATGTCTTAAAAAAGCAAAGTATAGGCACAGGTGGATATGAATACTTGTATTAATTATGTTGACTTAATTTCTTCTCAGAGATTACAAAAATATTGCAATATTTAACACTCTTTTAGTAACATGGTCTGGAGAAGGAAATGGCAACCTACTCCAGTATTCTTGCCTGGAGGACTGCATGGATTGAGGAGTCTGGTGGGCTGCAGTCCATGGGGTTGCAAAGAGTCGGACACGACTGAGTGACTAACGCACACAACACAATAAGATGGTCTCAGTTGTAATGAGGAAATTTCAGAGAAATCACTGTTACAGGTGGAACAGGAAACCTCTTCTTCCTTGGCTCCTATGACTTAATTGGGCTTTAAGTCTTGTGGCTCAGACAGTAAAGAATCTGCCTGCAATGCAGGAGACCCCAGTTCAATTCCTAGATTGGGAGGATCCCCTGGAAAAGGGAATGGTTACCCAATCTAGTATCCACCTCATTGGTGGCTCAGAGGTTAAAGCGTCTGCCTGCAATGCAGAAGACCTGGGTTTTATCCCTGAATCCGGAAGATCCCCTGGAGAAGGAAATGGCAACCCACTGCAGCCTAGAGAATCCCATGGACAGAGGAGCCTGGTGGGCTTCAGTCCACGGGGTCGCAAAGAGTCAGACATGACTGAGCGACTTCACTTCACCCAATCCAGTATTCTTGCCTGGAGAATCCCATGGATAGAGGAGCCTGGTGGGCTACAGTCCATGGGGTCACAGAGTCAGACATGACGAGTAACTAACACCTCCATGACTTAATTAAATGCCTTTTTCCCCTTTCACTCAGAGGCTAACTTATTTTTTCTTTCAGTTTTGTTTTAAACAGACTACAGGCAACTTTTTTGCACACCTGACATAAAGAAGTGCTGCCAAAGGGCTGGTTGTGATTAGGAGCCATTATTGGCTCTTTGCACTTAGAGAAGTGATCTTTGTATTCTCTTTTTCTCTTTCTTTCACAGCTGCAACTGTCATGTATCCCTCCGGCTCATTTGGACTTCTCTGAGCCACTGACTCCCTGATGTTCAAGCTGGTTTTAGTGAGTCAGACATGACTGAGCGACTTCACTTCACCCAATCCAGTATTCTTGCCTGGAGAATCCCATGGATAGAGGAGCCTGGTGGGCTACAGTCCATGGGGTCACAGAGTCAGACATGACGAGTAACTAACACCTCCATGACTTAATTAAATGCCTTTTTCCCCTTTCACTCAGAGGCTAACTTATTTTTTCTTTCAGTTTTGTTTTAAACAGACTACAGGCAACTTTTTTGCACACCTGACATAAAGAAGTGCTGCCAAAGGGCTGGTTGTGATTAGGAGCCATTATTGGCTCTTTGCACTTAGAGAAGTGATCTTTGTATTCTCTTTTTCTCTTTCTTTCACAGCTGCAACTGTCATGTATCCCTCCGGCTCATTTGGACTTCTCTGAGCCACTGACTCCCTGATGTTCAAGCTGGTTTTAGAAAAGGCAGAAGAACCAGAGATCAAATTGCCAATATCTGCTGGATCATGGAAAAAGCAAGAGAGTTCCAGAAAAACATCTATTTCTGCTTTATTGACTATGCCAAAGCCTTTGACTGTGTGGATGACAATAAACTGTGGATAATTCTGAAAGAGATGAGGATACCAGACCACCTAACCTGCCTCTTGAGAAATCTGTATGCAGGTCAGGAAGCAACAGTTAGAACTGGACATGGAACAACAGACTGGTTCCAAATAGGAAAAGGAGTAAGTCAAGGCTGTACTCCTCATGTGAAGAATTGACTCATTGGAAAAGACTCTGATGCTGGGAGGGATTGGGGGCAGGAGGAGAAGGGGACGACAGAGGATGAGATGGCTGGATGGCATCACGGACTCGATGGATGTGAGTCTGAGTGAACTCCAGGAGTTGGTGATGGACAGGGAGGGCTGGCGTGCTGCGATTCATGGGGTCGCAAAGAGTCGGACACAACTGAGTGACTGAACTGACTGACTGATAATGCTTAGACCTAACATGGTAAATGAAATAATTATAGATTTTAGTAACGTTTATGCACACCATAAACAACTGACTGAGATAACTAATAACTGGGATTTTTTCCTATTGAATAATCAGAATCTGACAGTCCCAGACTCTCTAGCCTTTGCTGCCAATGCATAGACAGCTGATGTGTTCACTTCTAGCATAAAGCATTGAGTATGCACCCTGGGGATGAAGAAGTGCTGAGTTCCTGTTAAGTAGGTATTCTTCCATTCCCAATGGGATGCATATATTCATTCTCTGCAGGTAAACTATAGTTATACTCTTCCCAGAAGCATTTAATGCTCCAATAGCTACAATCACTGGAGATAGTCCCCTATATGAGAAACCATATCCACATACAGGGAATAGGTACTCTTTAACTCAAATTCAAGCTAACAGCCAATAATCACCAATCTAATAGGAAAATTCACACAATTAAGGCATAGTAACAATGTTCATCTTTTGCTTTTTCCATGATCCAGTGGATGTTGGCAATTTGATCTCTGGTTCCTCTGCCTTTTCTAAAATCAGTCGTGTCTGACTCTGTGCCACCCCATAGACGGCAGCCCACCAGGCTCCCCCATCCCTGGGATTCTCAAGGCAAAAACACTGGAGTAGGTTGCCATGTCATAGGGGGCTTGTTTGACATTTAATATTGAATACAGTAAATCCCTTACATATGAACCAGTTCCATTCCAGAGGAAGGTTCATATGTACAATTTGCCTGTAAGTCTAACATAGCTCAGATACCCAACTAACACAACTGGCTGTACAGTGGTGTACTGTAATAGGTTTATAATACTTTTCATATAAATAATACATAAAAAATGAACAAGCACAAAAATAAAATGTTTTTAATCTTCTAGTGCAGTACCTTGAACAGTACAGTAATACAGTACAATGGCTGGCATATAAGGGCTGGCATAGAGTGAAAAGGCAGTAAGAGTTACTGACTGGAGGGGCAAGTGGGTAGGAGATAGCAGAACTGAAGGGTCATTGTGTATTAGCCAGTCAGTCATATCCAGCTCTTTGTGACCCCGTGGACTAGCCTGACAGGCTCCTCTGTTCATGGAAATCTACAGGCAAGAATACTGGAGTGGGTTGCCATTTCCTTCTCCAGGGGATCTTCCCAACCCAGGGGTTGAATCCAGGTCTCCTGCATTGCAGGCAGATTCTTTGCCACTGAACCATTAACAGTAGGAAATAGAGGGCAAGCTGCAATCTCACTCAAGCCTGCTGTTGATGGCATAGGTTTTAGTTTCTTGCTGGATTCGATTCTATCTACCTTCTTGAAAAAGTGATTCAGTGATATCTGGGTAGTAACTCTTTCTCTTCATAGAAGACTTGGTAGCACTGGATTTCACTCTGAATGACTGCTGCAACCATATGTACTGTTCTGCACTGGGGTCCTGTTGGCACCAGTGAAGAGCCTGCCTGCCACTGCAGGTAAACATGAGACACAGGTTTGATCCCTGGGTTGGGAAGATCCCCTGGAAGAGGGCATGGCAACCCACTCCAGCATTCTTGCCTGGAGAATCCCATGGACAGAAGAGCCTGATGGGCTATNTCCTGTTGGCACCAGTGAAGAGCCTGCCTGCCACTGCAGGTAAACATGAGACACAGGTTTGATCCCTGGGTTGGGAAGATCCCCTGGAAGAGGGCATGGCAACCCACTCCAGCATTCTTGCCTGGAGAATCCCATGGACAGAAGAGCCTGATGGGCTATAGTCTATAGGGGCACAAAGAGCTGGGCACTGTTGAATCGACAGCACGCACGCGTGCACATCTCAGAAACTAACAGTGCCTCCTCACAGAGCTAAAATCCCCTTGCCATTTCCTACATTATGTAGCTCTTTGGTTCTTCAGTTTCTCCTTCCTCTTGTCTCTCTTCATCCTTTCTCTGGGCCTCCAGTTCCATCAGGTCTTCAGTAGTAAGCTCCTCATGTTGCACAGCAATAATACAGTGAAGCACACAAAAGCACAACCACTTGTAGAGGATGCATGTACGTGACAATGCACGCCAGAGACATGAGCTACTTATGTGACTGAACATACAAACGCACGTTTGCATCTTTGAAGCTTTACACCTTGAAGGTTCATACATAGGGGGCTTACTGTGTAGACTATAATGAGGCTGAAAAAGACAAAATCTTATAGATGAGGTAAGTTCTACTGTAGTTCAGTTTGTGCCTTGTAAACATGTTATTTTGTGCCTCTGACCCAGTTTCTAAAATCAAGTTTTCCTCTAAGCATTATTTCTCTGTTGACATACAGGAGCCAATGGTCTCTCTTTCTCTCTGTCACACACACACACACACACACACACACACAGAGCAAGAGTGAGAGCAAGTGCCAGCATCAGACGTGAAAATCTGTTATCCTCTCCTTGATCTTTGTAGTTGAATTAATTTTAAAATAAGTTTGTAAATATATGATAGAAGAAAGGAACTAGAAAAAAGCCCTTAACTGTTTATGTCTACAGTCTTAAACTATCATTTGGTGGAACTATGAAACTAAAAAGAACAGAACAGTTCTAATTTGATGAAGTTGTACCTTGATGAGGAATGATTAGATGTTAACTATAAAAGTTTTTCACTGGAATAACATCTCTTTTATAATTTTCTGTGTTGTTCAGATTTACTGTTTAAAGCAAGTTTCAGCAAGAATGAGGTTGATGTTTTAATGCTTATGTGAAAACTGAAAGCCTTGGAAATCTACTTGGATTAATTAATTTCTTAAAGATTTTTTTCAATGAATGATTATGGATACTTTCTCAGTACAGGTTAGTCAACTACACACATGTCTGACAAAGTACTCACTGATTCTGGTGCCATGTCTGTGGTAGATATTAACCAAAAAGTATGTCTGCTACATGTACTGGGCAACACAATCTTTATGAAATCTTTTATGAAGAATATTTGTCTGTATTATTCTTTACTTGAAGTACATTCGTTTTGGTTTTGGTATTAAAGAAATGCTGGCCTTATACAGTATGCTGAGAAATATGTATTCCTCTTCAGTTTTCTGGAAGAGTTTGTATAGAACTGGTATTATTTCCTTTTAAAATATTTGTTAAAATTCCTCAGTGAAGCTATCTGAATGGGGGATATTTTAGTGTCAAGGATTTTAACTAAAAATTTAATTCTTGGCTGATATTGTAATACTAGGATTATCTGTTTTTCCTTGAGGGAATTTTAGTAGGTTGTGCCTTTCAAAGAATTTTCATTTAAGATGTCAAATCCACTAGAATAAAGTTATCATATTCCCTGTTATCCTTTTTTGTTTTGTTTTCCTCCTATTATCCTTTTAATATGTACAGAATCTACAGCAAAATTGCCTCTGTCATTCCTCATATTAGCAGTTTGTGGTATCTTTTTTTATTTCCCATTAGTCTTGTTAGAAATTTGTTAATTTTATTGGTTTTCTTAAAGAAGCACTTGAAAAGTAATGATTTTTTCTATTGCTTTTCTATTTTCAACTGATATCTCCTGTGATTTTTATTATTTTATTTTAAATTTTAAATTACTTTGATTTTAACTTGCTCTTCCTCTTCTGAGGAACTTGAGATCATTGATTTGAGATCTTCTGTTTTAATTGACATTTAGTACTATATATTTCCCTCCAAGTATTGCCTTAGAAACATCCCACAGATTTTGATACTGTATTTTTCATTCTCACTCAATTCAAAATACTTTCTAATTTCTCTTTTGGTTTCCTCTTTGACCCATGAAGTTTGTTATTTGCGAGTTTTTCAGATACTTTAAACATTTCTAATTTAATCTGTTTGTGGTTAGACAGTATATCTTATATGACTTGAAATCTAAATTTATTAGACTTTTTTAATGACCCAGAATACACTTCTGTCTTGGTAAACGATCCATGTGCACTTGAAAAGAATGCATATTCTGCTGTTGTTGGGTGGAGCACTCTATTAATGCCAAGTATACCAATCTTGTAATAGTGTTCCTTGTCTTCTATATCCTTACTTTTGTCCTATTGAGAGAGGATAGTTGAAATCTCCTGTAAGTGTACATTTACCTATTTTTCCTAGCAGTTCTATTCGTTTTTGTGTTTGAAACTGTTATTAGGTTAATAAATGTTTAGGACTGGTTTGTCCTTTGAGTACATTGACTTTCTCATCATTATAGAATGATCCTTTATATCTCTGGTGATATTGTTTGCTCTGAAATTTGCTTTGATATTAATACTACCACTTCAGCATGCCTCTGATTGGTGTTATCCTGGTATATGTTTTCTCATCTTTTAAATCTAGTATATCTTGATATATAAAAGGTATTTCTTATGGGAAGTATGTAGTTAGATCTTTTTCTATCCAGTCTGCTGATGTTTGCTTTTCAACATTTAGGTTCTAGGTTATTTACATTAGGGTTGATTCTGCTATGTTGATTTTTTTTCTCCGTTATTTTTTCCCTTTGTTCTTCTCCTCTGCTTTTGCATTAATAAAAATTATTTAATGGTCCAATTTTATTGCCTTTGTTTTATTGATATTTATAACTGTTTTTGTATTATTTTAGTAGTTGCATTTGTGTTTGTCCCAACCTATTTTCAAGTGGTATGATATACTTCATGTTTAGTGCAAGTAATGTTTAGTTCTAGTACTAGTACTTTTGGATAGATTTTTTTCTTGGCTATGTCTTCAACCTCATTAATTTCTTCTTTGCCAATGTCTACCATGTTAATCCTAACAACTGTATTTTCATTTCAGACATTGTTTTCGTCTTTAGAAATACAGTTTGTTCCTTTTAAAGACTATATCTTTCATATCTCTACTTAACATGTCATTTTTTTCTCTAGCTTCTTGACCATACTGAATATATTTATAATAACTTTAATATCTTATAATAACTTTAATATCTTGTATAAGCTATCATCTGTGTCATATTTGTTTTGGATTCAATTTATTGACTTTTCTCATTATGATTATTTCTTTGCATGACTTTTCATTTCTATTTTGAGGCCAGAGTTATGAATTATAACTGGTTGGATCCTGGATGTTTTATAATCTATAAATATTTCCAAATATTTGTGCATTCATGTTATGGTACTTGGAAACAGCCTGGTTCTTTCCGTTCTTGCTCTTAAGCTTTGTTAAACATGATCATAATACAATTTGTTGCCCTTCAGTTGCTTGGTAGTGTCCGACTCTGACTAATACAATTCAGTCAGTTGCTAATTTGCCCCACTACTGAGGGAAAACACTTCTGAATATTCCACCAAATGCCCATGAAATATGAAGCTTTACACTGTGTCAGACGAGAGCAAACATTAATACTGGCTGTGTGTGTATCCCAGGGATTATTCTTTCTAATGTTTCTCAATGTTTTCCCTCTAGTGTTTAGAGATTTCTTATAAATCCTGAGCACTTTGGATGCCTCCTTCAGATCTCTAAATTTTTCTCTGTCTTCACAATTACCAAATGCCCATGAAATATGAAGCTTTACACTGTGTCAGACGAGAGCAAACATTAATACTGGCTGTGTGTGTATCCCAGGGATTATTCTTTCTAATGTTTCTCAATGTTTTCCCTCTAGTGTTTAGAGATTTCTTATAAATCCTGAGCACTTTGGATGCCTCCTTCAGATCTCTAAATTTTTCTCTGTCTTCACAATTCTCTTCTCTCTGGTACTCTTCCCTACAATATCTGGCAATCTTGACCTTTGCAGACTTACAACTTGGACATTTTCACCAAGAGCTATGTTGGAGCCATCATAGGGCTAATCTTGTTAGGTTGTGTGGTAAGTCGCTTCAGTCGTGTCCGACTCTGTGCAACCCCATGGACTGTAGCCCACCAGGCTGCTCTGTCCACGGGATTCTCCAGGCGAGAATACTGGAATGGGCTGCCATGCCCTCCTCCAGGGGATCTTCCTGACCCAGGGATGAAAGCCGTGTCTCTTACGTCTCCTGCATTGGCAGTCGGGTTCGTTACCACAAGTGCCATCTGGGAAGTTCTCTTGTTAGCTTAGCTGATCTCTTATTGCTTGATTTCCAGTGTCTTGAGAACCAGTTTTACTTATATGCCTCACTTTATAGTTTTCATGCATGAAGAAAAATCTTTTCTCTGAAACTCTTTTCTGACCTGAAGTATAAATTCTGTTGAGCTATTTTCATGTTCTTATTAGCTGTTCCCATAGAGAAGGGAATGGCAACCCACTCCAGTATTCTTGCCTGGAGAATTGCATGGACAGAGGAGCCTGGAGGGCTACAGTTCATGGGGTCACGAAGAGTTGGACATGACTGAGCTACTAACACTTCACTTCATAGTTACTTTACAAAATGTCATCATTTTTTGCCCATTTAAAAAATAAGGTTATTCTTTTTTTTTTTAATTGAGCCATACTAATTCTTTTTATATTATGGAAAACTTTTAATGCCAAAAGTTCTAATATTAGTGAAGTCTAGTTTATCAAGTTTTTCTTTAATAAGACTTTGTGTCCTACCTGAGACAACCTGACTGAAAAGGTCATGAAGATTTTCCTCTATATTTTATGTTAGAAGTTTTATAACTCTAAGTTTTACTTTTAAGTTTAAAATACATTTTAGGTTAAAATTTGTATGACATAATAGATAAGATTCACTTTTCTACCTTTTGATACTAGATTGTTTCAACAGTATTTGTTGAAAGGACTGTTCCTTTCTGTCAAATTACTTAGACACTGGGGTTAAAAATTAATTTAGTTATGGTTCTTTTTCTAGGCTAACTAGTCAGTTTATTGTACATTATGTCAATATCACTGTATTGATTCTTGATAGCTTTACCAGTTAATCTTGAAATGAGATGGTATATGTTTTTCACCTTTATTCTTTTTCAAAACTGTGTTTGTGTTTTGTTTCTCTGTATTTTTATAATTTTTAGAATACATTTGTAAATTTCCACAAAGTACACCTGATGGAATCTTTTCTGGGATTCCATCAAATGTATAGATCAATTTGCAGATTTGCTTCTTAAAATATTGAATTTTTAATCCATAATCTTAGTATATTTTCCACTTAAAAATTTTTCTTTACATTTTCATTAATTTCTTTCAGCAGTGTTTTTTGCTGTTGTCACTGTACAAAACTAGTTCATATATTTTGTTAAATGTATCATTGATTAAGCTATTATCATTGATNAAATGTATAGATCAATTTGCAGAAGATTTGCTTCTTAAAATATTGAATTTTTAATCCATAATCTTAGTATATTTTCCATTTTAAAATTTTTCTTTACATTTTCATTAATTTCTCTCAGCAGTGTTTTTTGCTGTTGTCACTGTACAAAACTAGTTCATATATTTTGTTAAATGTATCATTGATTAAACTGGTATCATTGATTAATAGCTTAATGCTATTATAAATAAAATTTTTTTAAATAATATTTTCTAATTGTTTGCTGAAAGTATTTAGGTATACACATGATTTTTGTATGCAGCCCTTCTATTTTGCAATTGTTAAAATAACTTTTTAGTTCTACTAATTTTTTTTTTTTTCAGATTTTGTAGCGTTGTCTAGGTTCACAGCCACAGGTAGAGATAATTTTACTTCTTCCTTTCCCTTCTGGATCCTTTTTGTATTATTTTACTTTGTTTCCTTACATCTTTGCAGTGAGTAGGGTAGGGAAAGTATCAAACAGGACTAATGAGAGAGAATATCCTCACCTTGCTTCCTATTTTAGGGAGAAAGTGCTCAATCTGTCTCTACTATAATGTTACTTACAATTTTTTAAATGGATTTCCTTTGTCAGGTTGAGGAAGTTTCTTCTATTTCCAATATGTTGGTGCTTTTTATCATGATTGTGTGTAGAATTTTGCTAGATGGATTTTCTCATCTATTTATTGCTGTTGCTAAGTCGCTTAGCAACTTATGACTGTATTATTTTTCTCTTTGATGCCCTGTGTGTGTGTGTTAGTTGCTTAGTCATGTCTGATTCTTTGCAACCCCATGAACTGTAGCCCACTAGGCTCCTCTGTCCATGGAATTCTCCAGGCAAGAATACTGGAGTGGGTTGCCATTTCCTTCTCCAAGGGATTTTCCCGAACCAGGGATCAAACTTGGACCTCCTGCATTGTCCAAAAGGCAAATTCTTTACCAGGGAAGCCCATTTAAGCATCTGCCTGCTAATGCAGGAGACATGGGTTTGATACCTGGTCTGGGAAGGTTCCATATGCCTCAGAGCAACTAAGCCAGAGCTACTGAGCCTGTGGGATTTTCCCGAACCAGGGATCAAACTTGGACCTCCTGCATTGTCCAAAAGGCAAATTCTTTACCAGGGAAGCCCATTTAAGCATCTGCCTGCTAATGCAGGAGACATGGGTTTGATACCTGGTCTGGGAAGGTTCCATATGCCTCAGAGCAACTAAGCCAGAGCTACTGAGCCCTCTTGCCTAAAGTCTGTGCTCCTATTACCCTAGTTTCATTAAGCAAATTGATTAATTTTCAGATGTTAAACCAACTATGCATTCTTTGGATAAACCCTACTTAGTCATTATAAATTAACTTTTTCAATGTTGCTGGATTTCATTTGTTAATTTTATATTGTTTTTTTTGTTTGTTTGTTTGTTTGTTTTTTTGTATCTATGTTCATGAGAGTTACTACTCTGAGGTGTCCCCGTTTCTGTAATATCTCTGTCTGGTTTGGTACTAAGGTAGTGCTGGCCATTTAGAATGAGTTTGGAAGTGTCCCCTTCTCCTTTATTTTCTAAAATATTTTCTGTGACATTGGAATTATTTCTTCCTTAATTGTTTGCCAGATTTCAACTGGTAAAACTTTTGGGCTTGTAGTTTTCGCTGTGAGGAAATTTTTATTTACAATTTTAAGTTCCATCCTAGATGTCGGGCTGTTCTGTGTCAGTAATGTAATTTCTCTCTTTCAAGTAATTTGTTCTTTCCACATAAATGGTTGAATTCACTTGTTTGTTCCCTCTCCTTGTTTAATCTAGTTAGAAGTTTTTCCAGTTTTTTTTGAGAACCAAGCTTTGTTTTCTATTTTTTGTCTATTGTTTTTCACTTATATGTTGATTGATTTAACATAGCAGTATTTCCTTTTTTTCCCCTAAATTTTTATAGTTAATATTCTGTCTGAGTTTTTTCTTTTTAAGGTGGAGCTGCAGATAGTTTATTTTAGGTTCTTTATTTTCAACATAAGCATTTAAGTCAAACCAACAAATTTCCTTTAATCACAGTTTTAGTTGCAGTTCACAAATTTTGATGTGTCTTATAGTTAGTTTTATCAGGTCAAATAGTTTTCAATTTTACCTTTTGCGCTCTTATTTGATCCATGGGGTTTTCAGAAAAGTATTTTTAACTTTCCAAATATTTGGGCATTTCCTGGTATTTTTAATTGACTTCTAATTTAATATCATGACTTTTTAAAAAAAATAATGAGCTATATGAGCTGTTTATATATTTTAGAGATTAATCCCTTGTTGGTTGCATCATTTGCCAACATTTTCTCATATTCTGTAGGTTATCTTTTCATTTTGTTTATGATTTACTTTGCAGTGCAAAAGCTTTATTAGGTCCCATTTGTTAATTTTTGTTTTTATTTACATTACTCTAGGAGATGGACCCAAAAAGATATTGCTGTGATTTATGTCAAAGAGTGTACTGCCTATGTTTTCCCCTAGGAATTTTATAGTATCCTCAGTCTTACATTTAGGTTTTTAATCAATTTTGAGTTTGTTTTTGTATGTTGTGTCAGGGAATGTTATAATTTCATTTTTTACATGTAACTGTCCAGGTTTCCCAGTACTACATATTGAAAAGACTGTCTTTTCCCCATTGTATATTCTTGCCTCTTTTGTCATACATTAATAGACCATAATTGTGGGTTTATTTCTGGCCTTTCTAGCCTTTTCACTGGTTTATATCTCTATTTTTAGGCTAAAGTCAAGAAACCTGTTTCCTCCAGCTTTATTTTTCTCTCTCAAGATTGCTTTGGCTATTTGGGGTCTTTTGTGTTTCCAAATAAGTAAAAAAGGGTGTGGAGAAAAAAGAACATCCTCCTACATTGTTGGTGAGAACATAAACTGGTACAGTCACTATGAAAAACAGTATGGAGTTTCCTTAAAAGACTAAAATTAGAGCCACCACATGATCTAAAATCCCATTTCTGGGCATATATCTGGGGAAAAACATAATTCAAAAAGATCCATGCACCCCAGTGTTCCCTGCAGCACTATTTACAGTGGCCAAGACATGGAAGTAACCCAAATGCTCACTGACAGATGAATGGATAAAGAAGTAGAATATATATACCACGGAATATTATCTAGCCATAAAAAAGGATGAAGTAATGCCATTTGCAGCAACATTCAGGGACCTAGAGAACATCACTTACTAAGTGAAGTAAGCCAGAGAGATAAAGACAAAATCACATGATTTTGCTTTTATGTGGAATCTAAAAAGAGTGATAAAATGAACTTATATACAAAACAGAGACTGACCCACAGACACAAAACAGACTTATGGTTAGCAAAAGGAAAGAGAGGGGGTAGGGATAAATTGTGAATTTGGGATTACACATTACTATATATAAAATAACCAACATGGACCAAGGTGAAAGTGAAATCACTCAGTTGTGTCCAACTCTTTGCAACCCATGGACTGTAGTCTAACAGGCTCCTCCGTCCATGGGATTTTCCAGGCAAGAATACTGGAGTTGGTTGCCATTTCCTTCTCCAGGAGATCTTCCCAACTCAGGGNGTGTCCAACTCTTTGCAACCCATGGACTGTAGTCTAACAGGCTCCTCCGTCCATGGGATTTTCCAGGCAAGAATACTGGAGTTGGTTGCCATTTCCTTCTCCAGGAGATCTTCCCAACTCAGGGATTGAACCCAGGTCTCCCACATTGCAAGCAGATGCTTTACATCTGAGCCACCAGGGAAGTCCTGGACCAAGGTACTATATAGTAAAAAGGACTATACTCAATATTTTTTTAATAACCCATAAGGGAAAAATATCTGAAAAAGGATAGATATATGTATATGTACAACCGAATTACTTTGTTGTACACTTGAAACTAAGGGTTTTGTAAGTCAACTCTACTTCAATTAAAAAAACGCCATTATGATCAGACTACAAACTCTGTATGACTTCAGTCTTTTTAATTACTCAGGTACACTTTGTTGGAATGAGTATTCTGTAATATCAGATATGTCAAGTTGGTTGACTATGTTATTCAAGTCATATCCATTCTCACTTTTTGTGTCTATGTTTTCCACCGATTTACTGAAGTGTTGAAATCTTCAATTGTTATTGTGGATTTCTTTCTTTTAAGTTCTTTTAGCTTTTGTTTTAAATATTTTGAAGAACCGTTGTTTAGAATATTCACATTTAGTATTGGCTCTTTCTTCTTGGCTAATTGACACTTCTGTCATTTTGAAATGTCTATTCTGTCATATCCTTTTCCTGGAATGTACTTTTCCTGATATTGATATAGCTGCTTCAGTTTTCTCTTAATTAATGTGTGCACATTTTTTGTTTTTCTGTCCTTGTACTTTTAATCCATGTCTTTGTAAGTTAACTTATTGATGAATAGTGTATGGTTTAGTCATGATTTTTTTTAGTTTGAGAAAAAATTTTGGAAATTTTAGGCAGTTGTGTGTAGTATAATTATTAACATCATTGGAGGTTAGTTTTTCCATTATCTTGTTTTCTTTTTGTCCTATATATTCTCTTTTCCTCTTTGCTATTTTCTTGTTTCCATTTGAATTAGTTTGACTGTTTTGTAATGTTTGTTCTTATATATATTTTTGTATTATTAGCAATCTTTATTTTATTTCACTTAGGTGTACATTGTTAACCTTATTATAATCTACCTTCAAATAATGGTGTACCATTTTATGCACATTATAATAATCTTAGAGCTATATACTTCCATTTTCCTCTTCCTCCTTTTTATATTATTGTGCTATTTTCTTCCATATTGCAAATCTAAAAATACTATTATTATTAAAATATTTACTTATTTCTTAAAGAAACTTTAAAAATTGATAAAATATTTTTTTAAACTTAACATGTATTTTCCATATTGGCATGCATAAATGTCTTTGTGTATGTTGAATTTTCTATGTGGTTTTATTTCCTCTAGCTGAAGAATTTCTATAATCTTTCTTTAATGGAAGACTGCGTGGATCACAAACTGTGGAAAATTCTGAAAGAGATGGGAATACCAGACCACCTAACCTGCCTCTTGAGAAATCTGTATGCAGATCAGGAAGCAACAGTTAGAACTGGACATGGAACAACAGACTGGTTCCAAATAGGAAAAGGAGTACGTCAAGGCTGTATATTGTCACCCTGCTTATTTAACTTCTATGCAGAGTACATCATGAGAAACGCTGGAATGGAAGAAACACAAGCTGGAATCAAGATTGCCGGGAGAAATATCAATAACTTCAGATATGCAGATGACACCACCCTTATGGCAGAAAGTGAAGAGGA
>SJYX01012897.1:134741-150384 GCA_006410675.1 Oreotragus oreotragus
GTGTCAGACTTTATTTTGGGGGGCTCCAAAATCACTGCAGATGGTGACTGTAGCCATGAAATTAGAAGACGCTTACTCCTTGGAAGAAAAGTTATGACCAACCTAGATAGCATATTCAAAAGCAGAGACATTACCTTGCCAACTAAGGTTCGTCTAGTCAGGGGTGTGGTTTTTCCTGTGGTCATGTAGGAATGTGAGAGTTGGACTGTGAAGAAGGCTGAGGGCTGAAGAATTGATGCTTTTGAACTGTGGTGTTGGAGAAGACTCTTGAGAGTCCCTTGGATTGCAAGGAGATCCAACCAGTCCATTTTGAAGGAGATCAGCCCTAGGATTTGTTTGGAAGGAATAATGCTAAAGCTGAAACTCCAGTACTTTGGCCACCTCATGCGAAGAGTTGACTCAATGGAAAAGACCCTGATGCTGAGAGGGATTGGGGGCAGGAGGAGAAGGGCACGACCAAGGATGAGATGGCTGGATGGCATCACGGACTCGATGGACATGAGTCTGAGTGATGGAGATGAACAGGGAGGCCTGGCGAGCTGTGATTCATGGGGTCGCAAAGAGTCAGACATGATTAGCGACTGAACTGAACTGATACAGTCCCCTGTAGAAGACAATCACTGTTGTATATTTCCCTCAGCACTCTATAGTCAGCAGTATTGCCTCCCTAACTTTTGCTGTTATTACCTAGAGTCTGTCCTGGTTTGTTATGAATACATTTTACATAAAATCTTAAAAATGATGTAAGTCATAAGATATACTATTATCTTGTCTCCTTAAAAAATATCTAAAAAGTGCTGCCAATTAATCTACAAAAGTACCTTTGATAATTCCTCAATGTTGCTCTTTGATTTGAAATTCCATTCAACATTTTGAGGGAGCTGACAATTTCTCAGGCTTTAGTGACAGGCTAATCTTGTAAAAGTCAATACCTCTGCATACATCTCAATAACAAAAAGTAATAAAATACTATTTAAAAGTCTTAATACTAATAAATAAAACAATGCAGCTCCTTCTACTAGTGATTCAGTTCCTTTCTTATGTCCTATAAAACTCTCACTTACTGCTTTGAAAAAGGGAAGTATGAAGTTGTTGTTAGGCTTCCTATGATGGATATTCGCTTTAACAATATCCAACTTATAACTTAATGCTGTATTTCTACACCTTTCTGAATACAACTTTTCATTTTGACTTAAGATCATATTAGTCTTGCTGAAAGACATTTCAAGCAACAGTTTAACTCTCCACATGAAGCATCAACAATGCGCATAGCTCAACTGAATACAATGACAGCATGAATAACTATGTTCAAGTTGAACAGAAGACAGCAGTGACAACTCTGTTGCAGCAGCTGCTGCTGTTAGTCACTTCAGTCGTGTCCAACTCTGTGCAACCCCATAGATGGCAGCCCACCAGGCTCCACCATCCCTGGGATTCTCCAGGCAAGAGGACTGGAGTGGGATGCCATGGCCTTCTCTGCTATCATAGCTACTTCTTGGCTAAAAACATCATGAGATGCCCAGAGCAGTCAAGGTGAGTGGCTTCTGATTGAGCCTGCAGTATGCTTTGAGAAATCCTCCTCCAGGTAGACCATATGTTCTGCTGCACTATCAAGTTGTGGGGACTGAGGCCCAGAAAGGTAAAATTTGCCAACACAGGAACATACTATTGTAGCTTGGAGATTTCCTGACAGAGTTCTCTCTCTTGGAGCCCAGAAAGGCTTATTCAAGTGTCTTCACCTCAATACTTAAAATTACTTCCCAACCTCCATACCTAAAATTTCACTGCCCTCCCCATTCCTGGAGAGCATGGGGAGCAGCTGCCCAGTCCAGACTCCACCCCCATTGTAATAAGAGTGTGCGAACAGCAGCCCAGCCATCTCTGGGAGACGTAAGAGCAGATGCTAAGAGTTGTCCCACTCTCCCAGGGGTGCATGGATAGCAGCTGCCCCTAGAAGACCAGTGAGCAAGTGTGGAGCCCTTTCTGTGCTGTATTGGGAATATGCGGACCAAAGCTACCAGTAGGAGACCTGAAATCAGGCACCAAGCTCTGTCTCTGCCACCCTGGGAGTGCGCAAGAGTTGCTATGCCTACACATCTCATATCAAGTGGGTTACAGCCAGCACACAATGAGGAAAAAGGCAGCAAACATCCAAACTAAAAGCAGCCCCTCGACTCCAGAAAAGATGGCAGAATAGAAGGACTGGAGCTCACCTCCCTTGCAAAAACACCAAAATCACAACTGTTGAACAACTATTGACAAAAAAAAAAGACTGGAACCTACCAAATAAGATTTTACATCCAAAGACAAAAACGAGGCCACAACAAAATGGTAGAATGAGCACTTTCACGACATAATCAAACCCCATACTCGCCAGGTGGATTACACACAAACTAGAAAACAACTGCAATTCAAAAGTTCTCCACAAGAGTGAAAAGTCCTGAGCTCACTGATGATCACAGACACAAAAATCCTCAACAAAATACAAGCAATCTGAATCCAACAATACATTAAAAGACTCACACAACTGTAATCAAGTGGGATTTATCCCAGGGATATAAGGATTTTACAATATCTATAAACCAATCAGTGTTATACACCACATCAACACACTTACCAGTGAAAACCATATGATCATCTCCATAGAGGCAGAAAAACCTGACAAAATTCAATACCCATTTATGATTAAAAAAAAAAAAAAACTCTCTACAGAGTCGACAGGAACATTCCTTAACATAATAAAAGCCACATATGACAAACCTACAGCTAACATCATATTCAATGGTGAAAACCTAAAAGCATTTCCAAAATCAGAAAGAAGACAAGGATAGCCATTCTTGGCTTTTTTATTCAATATCGTTTTGAGAGTCCAAGCTATGGCAATCAGAGAAGAAATAAAAGGAATCCAAATTGGAAAAGAAGTTAAACTATCACTGTCTGCAGATGACATGATACTATACATAGAAAACCCTAAAGATGCTGCCAGAAAACTGCTAGAGCTCATCAGTGAATTTAGTAAAGTTGCAGGATGCAAAATTAATACACAGAAATCTCTTGTATTCCTGTGCATAACAATTCATAGGAATACAACAAAAGAGCACAAAGAAAAATAAAGGAAATAATTCCATTTATCCTGAATCAAAAATTAAAATACCTAGAAATAAACCTACCTAAGATGACAAAAGACCTGTACTCTAAAATCTACAAAACACTGACAAAAGAAATTGAAGATGACACAAACAGATGGAGATATACCATGTTCTTGGATTGGAAGAATCAATGTTGTCGAAATGACCATACTACACAAGGCAGTCTGTAGATTCCATGCAACCCCTATCGAATTCCACTGACATTTTTCACAGAACGAGAACTATTTTTTTTTTAATTTGTATGAAAACACAAAAGACATCAAATAGCCAAAGCAATCTTGAGAGAGAAAAATGGAGCTCCAGGAATCAGACTCCCTAACTTCAGATTACACTAAAAAGCCACTCTGTTAATCAAAACAGTGGGGTACTGGTGCAAAAACAGAAATACAGATCAATGGAACAGGATAGAAAACCCAGAAATAAGCCCATGCACCTTTGGTTAGTTAATCTACAACAAGGGAGACAAGAATATACAATGTAGAAAAGACAGTCCCTTCAATAAATGGTGCTGGGAAAACTGCACAGCTACATTTAAAAGAATGAAATCAGAATATTCTCTAACACCATACACAAAAATAAACTCAGAATCGATCAAAGACATAAACCTAAGACCAAATACTATGAAATACTTAGAGGGAAACACAGGCAGAACACTTTCTGATGTAAATCTCAGCAATATCTTTTTGAATCAACCTCCTAGAATAATGAAAATAAAAACAAACAAATGCACATAATTAAACTTAAAAGCTTCTGCACAGGAAAGGAAACAGTAAAAAAGGAAAAAAGACAGCTCACACAATGGGAGAAATTATTCCCAAGTGATCAAATGACAGGGGATTAATCTATACAATATACAAACAGCTCATGCAGTTCTATGTCAAAAAACCAACAACCCAATCAAAAAATGGGCAGAAGACCTAAATAGACATTTCTCCAAGAGATGTATAGATGGCCAAGCACATGAAAAGATGCTCAACCCTATTATCAGAGAAATTCAAGTCAAAACTACAATGACGTATCACTTCACATGGCTCAGAATGGTCATAATCAAATAGTCTATAAACAATGCTGGAGCGAGTGTATAGAAAAGGGAACCCTCCTATACTGTTGGTAGGGATGTAAATTGGTACAACTACTATGGACAACAGTATGGATGTTCCTCAAAAAACTTAAAATAGAACTACCATACGATCGAGCAACCCCACATCTTGGCGTTATCTGGAGAAAACTAATGCAAAACATACATGCATCCCAATGCTCATTCAGAAAACAAAGATCATGGCATCCAGTCCCATCACTTCATGGGAAATAGATGCGGAAACAGTGGAAACAGTGTCAGACTTTATTTTGGGGGGCTCCAAAATCAGTGCAGATGGTGACTGCAGCCATGAAATTAGAAGACAAGGAGTAATCCTTGGAAGAAAAGTTATGACTAACCTAGATAGTATATTCAAAAGCAGAGACATTACTTTGCCGACTAAGGTCCGTCTAGTCAAGGCTATGGTTTTTCCTGTGGTCATGTATGGATGTGAGAGTTGGACTGTGAAGAAGGCTGAGCACTGAAGAATTGATGCTTTTGAACTGTGAAGTTGGAGAAGACTCTTGAGAGTCCCTTGGACTGCAAGGAGATCCAACCAATCCATTCTGAAGGAGATCAGCCCTGGGATTTCTTTGGAAGGAATGATGCTAAACCTGAAACTCCAGTACTTTGGCCACCTCATGGGAAGAGTTGACTCAATGGAAAAGACTCTGATGCTGGGAGGGATTGGGGGCAGGAGAAGGGGACGACCGAGGATGAGATGGCTGGATGGCATCATGGACTCATGGACGTGAATCTGAGTGAACTCCAAGAGACACGACTGAGTGACTAAAATGAACTGAACTGAACTGAATGCTCATTGCAGCACTATTTTACAATAAGTAGAAGATGGAAGAAACCTAAGTGTCCATCGACAGATACTTAAAAAAGATATGATACATATATACATTGGAATGTTACTCAGCCAAAAAAGAGTGAAATAATGCTCTCTGCAGCAGCATGGATGACCTAGAGATTATCATATTAAGTGGAGTAAGCCAGAGAAAGACAAGTATCATATGATACTCCTCATATGTAGAAGCTAAGTTTAAAAATGATACAAATGAACTTATTTACAAAACAGAAACGGATTTACAGATATCAGAAGGAAACTATGGTTACCTAAGGGGAAACACAGGGGAAAGGGATAAATCAGGAGCTTGGGAGTAAAATACAGATACAGCTTTACGTAAAATAGATAACGAACAACAACCTGCTATAAGCACAGGGAACTCTACTCAATATTTTGTGATAAGCTATAATCAAAAATATGAAAAAAATGAGTAAATGTACATGTACAACTTAATCACTTTGCTGTATATCTGAAATTAACAACATTGTGAATCAACTATCCTCCAATAAAATTTAAAAAATATTTAAATGATCTTAAGACATTTAAATTTCAAAATTTTTAATACGTGAACATTTTAATCTTAGACTCTCTGAAATATGGTACTTTTTCCTCTTCATTTCTTTATTCATAGACACCAGTTAATTTTACTGTTGTTTGATCAAATTAATGACCAAATCTTAGATTCTAATACTCATGATTTTTATCTCATTATTGAAATTGTTAGATTAATAATATTTGTAATTTTTGGTCCCTATATGGCAAAATGTATGTGGCATTATGTGACAAAGCATATGTTTATTTTTATTCAATATTTAGATGATATTTATTAATATATAATTTTGGGTATCTAATAACAGTACTGTTTGCATTTGGTTTTTCTTCATTTTTGGTATACTATTTGGCTTTCTAAATAGGATGAACATACAGTTTACTATAGTCTTTGAGTAAACATTTCCACAGATTTTAAACAAGTTTCAAGCAAAGTATATGGAAATCACATAAAAAAATAGTTTAAATGCCATTTTAAGAAATGTAGGCTGCTTTTCAGCTGATTTTTGAAGATTCAAATTATTTCAATTATTTTAACATACTGGTGATAATGGGCACCAAAAGCAGAACTTATATACTGCTCTGCTAATCTATGTTTGTGTGCTCATTTGCATCATCATGAAATTTTTAATGTTACTGTACTCTAAATGTGCATATATAACAATATGCAAATTTCTATAATTATAACTTCCATTTGGATTGATATAAAAAGATTGTTTAGATACAATTATGAATTATATGTGTACCATAGCTCATTCCAAAAATATTTTTTGCTTGAAAAATTTCTTAATTAGATATGAGCTTTCTGTGTACCATAATACTGTGCATTACCAAAATGTGTTTGTATCAACACACACAAAAACATCATCTTATCTTTAATGCAGGACTTTCTAACCTTCATTTGCAAGAGTATAAACAACAATGTTAGATATTTCAAATTTAACAGACTTGAATTCTAAACTTTCTTCAGATGCAGTATACTAAGTTAAAACCATTACTGGAATTAATTTTACTAATTTTTTTTTTTTTGTTGTTGTTGTTGTTAGCAACTGCTAACAGTGATCAACTGGGATCAGTAGTGCCAAGTTCCCATCCTACTTACAGAATCAGTTCCAAGCTCCATCCCAGTTTGCTGGCATATTTCTAAAAAAAAAAAAAATCACCCTTTGGGAAATATCCTTTACACCAGTCAATTAAAGCAGCATCAAAGACAAACTAAATTGAGGTCTACTAGTCAATGGGTTCGGAAAAGGTGATGGCACTCCACTCCAGTGCTCTTGCCTGGCAAATCTCATGGACAGAGGAGCCTGCGGTCCATGGGGTCATGAAGAGTCGGACACGACTGAGTGACTTCCCTTTCACTTTTCACTTTTATGCATTGGAGAAGGAAATGGCACCCCACTCCAGTGTTCTTGCCTGGAGAATCCCAGGGACTGGGAAGCCTGGTGGGCTGCTGTCTATGGGGTCACACAGAGTCAGACATGACTGAAGTGACTTAGCAGCAGAGATAAACTAAATTGAGGTCCACTAGTCAATGGGTTAGGGGTAGGAGAGATGAGAGCAGGGGGTGTCCAAGAAGTCTATTGGTCTGCCCAGTTCCTCCCTAGTAATGATAGAGGGCACCCTCGTCTTAAGTTGATTCTATTAAGTGAAGTGAAGTGAAGTTGCTCAGTCGTGTCCGACCCTCAGCGACCTCATGGACTGCAGCCTTCCGGGATCCTCTGTCCGTGGGATTTTCCAGGCAAGAGTACTGGAGTGGGGTGCCATTGCCTTCTCCTGATTCTATTAGGAATACATGAAATATTTCATCATTAAACATGTTTTCGAGTACTGGCATGAGTGCTGTATATTATCATTTCAGGAAATATTTCTCTTCCTGGCCCACTGAGCACTTTTTTTCTCTTCATATGGACATTAAATTTCATCAAAATTTTGTCAGAATACATGGCTATGATACAGTGTTCTTTCTCGGATCTTGAGATATACTGTTTGTTAAAAAAAAAAAAAGAAAACAGCTGTAATTATTACCCTCCCTGTGTGGACCCCTCTCTCAATCTAACAACGTGTGTGTAAGCACAAGAAAAAGAGTTTGAACAAGCCTAAGCCAGGAACTCCCCCAAACATGCAAGAAATCCCCAAGTTCAGCAGCGCTGCCCATCCTGCCAACCATGGACCCACTGACCCTTGAGCAATGCAACAATAAATGTATATTGTTTTACACAACTAAGTTTGCTGTGGTTTTCTACAGTGAAATCGAAATAACTACAGAATCGTTGACCATATATTGCTACAGGTACATGTATATATGTTTCACACAAAAAAATCTAAAAAAAAACATAACAAATTGATGTCAGTAGCTACCCCAGGATAACAAATGGATATTTTAGAGTCGCATATAGTCAAGTCTCTTAGCATCAGGTGTAATTTAATGTTATAATGTAATGTTTATTTCTGGCACCAGGGTTTTATAAATAGCCTTAAGTTTCTTAACTCTTAACTGTGATGAATTACGTTAATAGAATAACCAATGTCAAGCCATATGTGCATTCTCTGAATAAATCATATTTGCCTTATTCTTTTAATATAATGCTTGACAATATTTGATATTTTATTGGGACTTAAGGTCTTGACATGAAAGAGCACTAATCTTGGGTTGCCTTATACCTTGATTTCTTCATTCCATTTTGGATTTTAGCATTCCCAACTAGGAAATGTTGCACCTTCATCTATTTTACATCTACTAACTATTCCTCCCTGGAGCATTTGTATTTCTTTTTGTTCTTATTTCTTTTTAAAGAATTGTCATAGATCTATTTTATTTGATTTTGAAAATGAGTAGGACTTATACCATCTATTAGTTTTACTCTATTTTTCTTTCAAGATAATCTGCATTTATATGAAGATGTGTTGTAATTTTGGGTTCAGAGTGTAGGTGTTGAGTAGAAAGGCCTACAATTTGGGGCAGAATAAGTTTCTTAAGATCTTCATGAACATAGGAAGGTGGATGACCCAGAAAGAAGAGATCAGAATATTCTGTAATCTAAACAGATGGTGCTGTGTAGGAGCAATATTCTGGGGTGGTTCTTAACTCCAAGAACAGCCATAACATTAATAAAATGATCAGCATGTACTCATTAAATAAATATATATCAAAGACTTAATATCTTCAAATAGCTGTGATAGCACCAATGGAAAAAACATCCAAGATGCATAAGTTTCATTTTTCAAGGAATATATATTTTAATAAGGAAATCAAAATGACACTGTCACAAATTTTCTTCTAAACTTGTATTCTACTTAGACATACATAAAATCTAGCATGGAATGTGTATAAGCTACATTCTAATAGGAGTTTTCATCTGAATCAGTTAAAGTCCAAGAAATTAGTCTCTATTTAAATAACAATATCTTAACATCTGGCACTGATATTTGGGAATGCTGTATGAACTTTGGACCTCCTAAAAGTATATTTCTTCAATATACTTGAAGGTGTCAATAGTTCTCAAAAAAGACCTGTGTATGCTACTTCTCTTTTGGATCCTTTCACAAAAGGAGGTTGTTCCTAAACCTCCAAAGAGGTAAGATCCAGAAGCAAGAGGTAAATCTTCCAATCAGCAAGATCTGTGCCTGGAGGATAAGAATCAAGGTGGGATGCAGTGTGCTGAGCAGGAACAGAAGGCAATTCATAACCAAAGTCATGATTTCTACTCTTGTGATTTTTAGCCTGGGTTTCACCACATCAGTGGGGACAGCTGGTCTGCCCCCTGCCAGGCCTGGCCCAGACTGTACCTGGGTTCCATCTACTCATCACACTAGTCGCTCAGGGTTTGCTCCTTTGCAGCTCCTTGGGCCCTCTTCCTACCAGCAGATGCTGCACTGCCAGCAACTCCATGTGAAATATGACTACACATCTCCAGGATATCAGCAGAGCTCCAGCCTGGTAAGTAAATACAAACACCGAAGGGCCCACTGCTCACCTAAAAAGTAAAGAAAGGCCAGAAGAGATATGAATTATGTACAGAGTAGGTCTCATAGGGGAAAAGAGCTAGTATTTATTGCTTAGGTGTTTTGTGTACATTATCTCTAAGAACCATTTACAGATTAAATCAATCACACTCCAGAAAGGCTGAGTGACATGTTGGTTATTTGTTGAAAAAAACACTGAATTAAACCAAAGTCTATCTCCTTTCTGATCTCTCTGATATCTTATCCTGCCAGGAATTGGAGAGTATTCACTTAGTCCTGAGTTTGCTTCCAAAATGAACTTTGTGGCCTAGCCAGGCTCCAGGCACGCAGAGACACACAGGATGGGAAGATTCTTTGTGGACCACTGCACATTTTCCAAACAGTTCTTTATGTCTAACGAGGTCAGCACCCAACTACTTCCTGAGCAACACTTTCTGTGTTCATTGACAGAATTTTAAAGGCTTGAAACCAGTGTAAAAAGCAACATGTATATATCTGTATATAGATAAATACACATATACACATATATATGTGCTGTACTCTATCGAGTCTCTCAGTCAAGTCTGACTCTTTGTGACCCTGTGGACTTTAGCTCGCCAGGTTCCTCTGTCCATGAGGATTCTACAGGCAAGGATACAGGAGTGGGTTGCCATGCCCTTCTCCAGGGAATGTTCCCAACCCAGGGATAGAACCCAGTTCTTCTGCATCGCAGGCAGATTCTTTACCATCTGAGCCACCAGGGAAGCCCACATATGTGTGTGTGTGTGTGTGTGTGTGTGTGTGTGTGTGTGTATATGTGTGTGTATATAAAATAGGAGTTTAGCATTAACATACACACCCTACTATAAATAAAATGGGCAAACACAGACATAAACAGGGAACTATACTCAATATCTTGTAATACCCTTTAATGGAAAAGAGTCTGATATATATATCAGTTCAGTTCATTAACTCAGTCGTGTCCGACTCTTTGCAACCCCATGAACCGCAGCATGCCAGGCCTCCCTGTCCATCACCAACTCCCAGAGTCCACCCATAACTGAGTTACATTGCTATACACTTGAAATCCGCCTGCAGTGGAGGATACTTGGGTTCGATCCCCGGGTTGGGAAGATTCCCTGGATAAGGGAAAGGCTATCGACTCCAGTATTCTGGCCTGGAGAATTCCATGAACTGTATAGTCCATGGGGTCGCAAAGAGTCCAACACGACTGAGGGACTTTCACACTATACTTTAAAAGAGGATTTATTAGGCCTTCAGAGGAAAGGACAAATGAATTACTGGTATATTTAGTAGTCTATGAAACTCAATGTACCCTGTATCCCTGGTCTCCAGCCAAGCAGAGTCCCTCAGGGTGATTCTTATCCAAAACTCTCCAAGCTTTCTGTCCTGTGGACCTGTTAACATAGCTGGGATGGCATGTATCAGAACCAAGAGTGCACTCAGACTCAAGAGGAGTAATGATGGCTCAGTTTTAAGGAGCAGTTTAAAGAGTCATTTGACACAAGAATGTCTAGTGGGAGTGCTCTGACAAAGGATAGTGAATAACCTGTCTCATCAGATTCTCTCTTTTGGGGAATCTTGATTCCAAATGAGAGGGTGAAGGGAGATGGATGAGAGAGAAAAGAAGGAAAGCAGGAGAAACTAACAGAGCAGAGTTGGAGAAAAATAGAGTGACAAATAAGGTAACATTATCAGACATATAGGAACATCCTTTCAACAGTATGCTAAAACGAATGCGTAGCTCAATAAAACCTGCTGTTACATTCCTAGAATTCCTGTTGTTGTGATAGAATGCCAGCTATATATTTCTGAGTTCTTTCTGTTTGCTGGGCACAGGGCTTTGCTTTGGCAGACATGATCAAATCTGACAAGTCTCTAGTTTTTGATGAGAGTCCATGGAGTTGCTCTGGTACCTGAAAGCAACCTCCATTCCATTAAAACCTGACCTTGACATTATTGAGACTGATCTCTGTGCTTTCTGACTTCCTAGGGCAACCTGATAAGTCTCCATGATCTGAAGCAAGCATATTCTTATTCTTAAAGCCTGAAATCTCCGAACATACTGGAAACTGACAACAAAAAAAGAAAAGTAAGCCAAAGCATATGATGCCGAATTGGTTATCCTCACTGTTCCCTACATGAGTAATGAATCAGTTAAAATCTTCACTGTCTCAAGAAATCACCATCTGTTCTTTAGTTTTTAATTGATGTAAGAAATGTTTCAGGAAATCTCCACCAGGAAACAATTCTGGTGTTCACAAAAACGGGCTGGCAGATTAGTGGGTCAGGCAAGCAGGTGGTACCAGGGTGACTCAGCATCCTGGACAGCTGTTATCCTACCTGGGCAAGGTGGCCATTCCCTCCACCCACAAATCACAAACCTTCAATCTCCCCTCATATTCTCAATGCCTTTACATCAAATAGANTTCACAAAAACGGGCTGGCAGATTAGTGGGTCAGGCAAGCAGGTGGTACCAGGGTGACTCAGCATCCTGGACAGCTGTTATCCTACCTGGGCAAGGTGGCCATTCCCTCCACCCACAAATCACAAACCTTCAATCTCCCCTCATATTCTCAATGCCTTTACATCAAATAGAGTTTCCTCTGGAGACAGAATTCAGGAGCTGGGAAATAATGTAGCAGAAGGCAGTATATACTCTTCAAATTCAACAGTTCAGAGAGTGGCAAGGGTGGAAAGCATCTTTTTTTTTTTTTTTTTTTTTTTGCTAAAACAAAACAAAATTTCAGTAATTAGCCAAGAATTCAAGATGGCAAGTCTACACATCTTTTTAGTCATTTGGATAAAATTGAAAGGTCAGAGGCTTGATTCCCACAAGTAGGAACATCTCATTTTTGCAGGAAATTTCAGTTCTTGAGGACAAGATCTATGTCACATTTATTTCATCTCATTTCTTGGCTCTACAGAATAGGTGGAGGACACATCCTGATTCCTTGTTGATTACTTAGGAATTTTAAAAAGCCTATGTTGAAAGCACTGTGATATCTTCACCAATTCTTGGAATAGATTTGACCCCAGGCAAAATTGTGATGTAAATAAAGCTGGATTTAAAGCAATTTATAGTCCCTGTTCTGCTGCCTTATTGCTAACATATGTAGGACTCTTGGCATGTGGACAGCATGATTATTGTGTATTATTACGGTGAGCCCTCCTGTGAACATCTGTGAGTTCATGCCTACTGCATGACACTCCTTATTCTGGGGATAAGAGTGGGGCAAAAGAACAGATGCTGTTTCTCTTCTTGAGAAAGTCGCATTCTAGTGTGAGGACACATTAAATAATTGGCCCCAGGGACTTCCTAGTGGTCAGCGGTTAAGATTCCATGTTTCCGCTACGCGGGGTAAGGGGTGGGGGGNTCGAATTCGAGTCTTGGTGATCTGAGAAGCGACGCCTCCCGTGATTAGGCCGTTCGGGGCCTAACAAAATAATGCAAGATAAATAGTAGGAAAGCTAGACAAACTGCAGAAACATTGTTCGAAGGAAAGGAAATAACATCTCCAGAGGCCCCCTGAGAAAACAAGTGGGTAAAAAGAGGCCCAAGTGCTTAAGCTCCACAGAGTAATAGAACATAAATTCCTTTCCTGCTTTATCCTTTCAGAACATACGGCGCTATTTACATACCATGTATATAATTATCTGTATGCTTTGCTACTTGTTTCCCTTCACCTAATTGTAATTAAGATCTATGAGGAAGTGGATTTCTCTGCTTTATACACTTCTACACTCAATTCCTGGATACAGTCTTTTCTTATGTATTGTAGGTGCAATAAATATTTCTTGGGTGGCTGTATGAATAAGTGATTGGATAGTATATGCTGATGCAGAGCCCTTACAGTGACTTATCGGCCATGTTACAAACTTGTTTATTCCCTTAGAACAATGGGGTGCTGCTGAAGGCTTATAATAGAGAGATAGTAGATAGTCATTTCTACATTCATGTGTTTATATAATTACTGAGCACATCTTTTAACACAGATATCTTACTGGAGGTGGGGTTGGGTAGCATTCGAAGCTGAATAGTACTTTTTCCATCCCTGGATTTTTGAAGTACCAGGTATGCTGACAAGTCTGAAAAGGTAAAGTTATTCAAGTAGGGAAACTGTTGGAGTCACATGTGGAAAAGAGATGGGACTTTTAGACAGTAAGCCCAATAGGAATGAGAGGACCCCAGGAAATCAATGGACTTAAGACAAAGTATTAGCTTTGACTGTAGCACTAAATAAATAAGCTGATAGGCAAAAAGAATGTTCATTTCAAAGGGAAGCTAGAAATTTGAGATTCCAGAAAATGTCATCATGAACTTGTACTACACCCTCAAAGAGGAAGTAAGGCTAGTACAAACTAGTTGTGTTGACATTAGTGTGCAAAAACATTTTAACACACTTATATGTTGTATGTGTTGCCAACTGGAAGAAAGGGAAAGACTATGACATTTCTTAAGCAACTACTACAGGACAAGAACTCTATAAACATTGCCTAATCTAATCTTCAGAGCATTGTGAGAGTAATGCATAATATTATACTCATTTCTGAAGAGGTTTTACAAATAGATGAGAAAAGAAGAGAAGCAAAAGGCAAAGAGAAAAGGAAAGCTATATCCATCTGAATGCAAAGTTCCAAAGGATAGCAAGGAGAGATAAGAAAGCCTTTCTCAGTGATCAGTGCAAAGAAATGGAGGAAAACAATAGAATGGGAAAGACTAGAGATCTCATCAAGAAAGNAAAAAAAAAAACCCAGAGACTCAACGGGCTGTAACTTTAATAGGTCATTCCAGCCAGTGCTTACCTTCACAAAATTCTGATAATACAGGGAAGACAATACAGTGATCAAAAGCAGTGATGAGATTTTTTAGCAGCATTAACCGTCATGACCTAGCAAAATGAAAGAAAATGGTTTAACAGAACTGTCAGCTTCAATATAGCTAATAAAGGCATGGATAAATGTTTATTACATACCGGAGACAGATCATTTCTGTACAGAAATTGAGGATGACCTTTGCTGATAACTCTTATCTGCCTGATATCCTGAGAGAGAGGGAGAGGGAGAGGGGAGAGAAGCATATTTGCTGATATTTATGAAAGGAGAAATTATCATGTGCAAATAAAACATTTTAGTAATGATTATCTCAAGTCACCCTCTTGCCCTCTCTTCCACCCCCACAGACATACCTCATGGAGGTAAAATATACATTCCTTTCTAGGAGACCAAATGTGCCTGAAAGTGGCATGGGTAATTTCAGGGAAATTCTACCTAAACTCACCATGTCTTAAAAAACCAAAGTATAGGCACAGGTGGATATGAATACTTGTATTAATTATGTTGACTTAATTTCTTCTCAGAGATTACAAAAATATTGCAATATTTAACACTCTTTTAATAACATGGTCTGGAGAAGGAAATGGCAACCTACTCCAGTATTCTTGCCTGGAGGACTGCATGGATTGAGGAGTCTGGTGGGCTGCAGTCCATGGGGTTGCAAAGAGTCGGACACGACTGAGTGACTAACGCACACAACACAATAAGATGGTCTCAGTTGTAATGAGGAAATTTCAGAGAAATCACTGTTACAGGNTGAGGAGTCTGGTGGGCTGCAGTCCATGGGGTTGCAAAGAGTCGGACACGACTGAGTGACTAACGCACACAACACAATAAGATGGTCTCAGTTGTAATGAGGAAATTTCAGAGAAATCACTGTTACAGGTGGAACAGGAAACCTCTTCTTCCTTGGCTCCTATGACTTAATTGGGCTTTAAGTCTTGTGGCTCAGACAGTAAAGAATCTGCCTGCAATGCAGGAGACCCCAGTTCAATTCCTAGATTGGGAGGATCCCCTGGAAAAGGGAATGGTTACCCAATCTAGTATCCACCTCATTGGTGGCTCAGAGGTTAAAGCGTCTGCCTGCAATGCAGAAGACCTGGGTTTTATCCCTGAATCCGGAAGATCCCCTGGAGAAGGAAATGGCAACCCACTGCAGCCTAGAGAATCCCATGGACAGAGGAGCCTGGTGGGCTTCAGTCCACGGGGTC
>SJYX01012897.1:158634-172373 GCA_006410675.1 Oreotragus oreotragus
AATTGATGCTTTTGAACTGTGGTGTTGGAGAAGACTCTTGAGAGTCCCTTGGACTGCAAGGAGATCCAACAAGTCCATTCTGAAGGAGATCAACCCTGGGGTTTCTTTGGAAGGAATGATGCTAAAGCTGAAACTCCAGTACTTTGGCCACCTCATGCGAAGAGTTGACTCATTGGAAAAGACTCTGATGCTGGGAGGGATTGGGGGCAGGAGGAGAAAGGGACGACCGAGGATGAGATGGCTGGATGGCATCACTGACTCGAGGGACATGAGTCTGAGTGAACTCCGGGAGATGGTGATGAACAGGGAGGCCTGGCGTGCTGTGATTCATGGGGTCGCAAAGAATCAGACACAACTGAGCGACTGAAATGAACTTAACTGATCCAACAAAATTCTCTGAAGTTCAGCTTTTCCCAAAATATATTTATTTTTTCCTTCTTTTTTGTGTTTATTTATTTTTACTGAGGTATGTCTGATGTACAATATTATATGTTACAAGTGTACTATATAGAAATTCATAGTTTTTAAAGGTTTTACTACATTTATAGCTATTACAAAATATTGGTTGTATTCCCTCTATTGTACAATGTGTCCTTAGAGCTGAATTTTTTACTCTTTTTTAATAACGTTTTCAGATATAGAATTCTAGCTTTACCATTTTTATTCTTTTAGCACTTTAAAAATGTCATTGCATTGTCTTTTGGACTGCATTGTTCTTTATATTTTTGAAGTTATTCTTATCTTTGTTCCCCTGTTTTATGTACCATGTCTTTTTTGGGGGGCTGCATTTACAGTTTTCTCTTTAATATTAGTTTAGAGCATTTTAATTATGATATGCCTTGATATTATTTAATTTTTGTACTATGCTTGTATTTTATTGACTCTCTCAAAGTGAAAGGTTTATAATTTTCATGAACTTTTAAAAATTTCTGACATTATTTCTTCAAATATTTTATCCATCCTATCCCAATGGTTGCTAGATTAGATCCAAAGGAATATCAATGATATACTGTGATATATTATTTACTTTGAGAAATGATAAATAGCAAAACAACTCCAATTTTAATGTGCTTTATAATTTTGCAAATTGCTTTTATCTACAGTTAATGTATCATTCAAACAATTATGAAAATTAGTCTGCTTACTCTATTACCTCATTGTGTTATTGAAGGTGATGGAAACAAAAAAATATATAAAGAACATATATATAATATGTTGTAATAAGTGATTGTAGTGGAGGCTTGCATCCTTCACTATGGGAAAGCAAAAAAAAAAAAAAAAAAACCCAAAACTAACTACCCTGCATTGGGATGGCTAGGAGACAAAAATGGTGACATTTCAGCTGGGTATTAAAGAATGACTGTAAGTGTACTAGCTGGAGAAAAATGGAAGAGAAATATGTTCTATTGAGGAAAGAATACTTGAAAAGGCATGTAGATTTAAACAAACCTTGTTCTTTGAATCGTGATGAGCCATTTGTTATGACAGAAGCTGGAGCACAAGAGTTTGTGAGAAAAGAGGTATTAAACAAATAGGTTGATTCTTGAGTGCTATATTAGCAAACTTGGGTTTTTTAATAAAGGTAGTATATTGTGCTCCCTTTTTATGGTGATTTATTTTATAATGATATCAAGGGTGTGGTGATTTAACCAAAGCAAAAAGTGAGAATGAACTTCTTTTAAGTAACTCTGCTACTGAAGTAGTCACAGGAGTTCTTTTTCGCTCCCAGTTTTCCAAATCTGTCTCAGTATTATACAAAGAACTATATAGTAGACTTTTATTTGCATTACTTTTATTGTCTCCTGTTAGAAACTGTGACAGATAAGCTAGAAAACTACCTTCCTTTCACTCACATGAAACAGAACCTTTTCCTGATCTTTTGAGTTTGGGATGTTTGCAATGTTGGTGAGTTCTTTTAGTTCAGTGATTTAACTGACTAAGCTAGGGAGGAAATATCTGAAACTGACATGGACCTTTGCCAGAAGATTAGCTAGAGAAATATTAGATTTCCAAAATTTAGTCTCTATCCCTTTAAAACAGATAATTTACAGGAGAATAAAAAAAAATCTTGAAAATTAATGGCAATTTTGAAATAGAATATTTTGTCAAAATCAAATTCATTTCATTAAATGCTTGAGAAGAATGCAACGAGTAAATGAGGTATGAATAACTGTAAGATGGGACAATTACCACCTCAGAAACAATATATTTGTAAAGTTAATTCTTCTCGAACATGAACAATCCCCTTACACTTGACCCCTTTCTATTGCCTCTTCCATGCTTGAACTCTCCTTGAACTTTGAAGATCCATCTTGAGAGTATGATACGGCCATCTCTTTTGCATCTGGTTATTTTAGCTCCAATTTGCAGCCCTAAAATGGCAATTATGGTGATATATTGCTCAAGTCACCCGACATGGATTAGTATCGGGATCAGCACATTTATGCACAGGAGTAGTGAATGGAGACTGCAGCTATGATTTTAAATGACTTGATTAATTCTGAAACAACATTTCAGAGTCCATTAGGTCCAGCAGGTGTTGGGGTGCAGACTGCTTTTTCCTAAGCAGCATATTCGATTAAAGTGCCAAAGTATTTTGGATTCAAACATTGTATTTCCCAGAACAGTTTCCTTTCACTCTGTTAAATCCCCTTAATAATCAGCACTCCTGAAAGAGATCCTCTCCCCATTCTGCCTTACCCAAGTTCTCTTGTGTCAGTTAGTGACCTGCCAGCTCTGTTTGAGCAACTTGAACAATGTGTTCTGTTCTTGTTCAAGAGGGCATTTACATGACAGAACTGCTGCTAAAAGCTCCTGCTGACTCAGGTCAAAATAAGGCCAATTGTGCTGTTTATCCTAAGGGCCATTTCATCAGCAACTCATGTCAAGGTTAGCAATGTGTCTGGTTAATGCCTTGATTCAATGCTTTCTTTTACTACTAAAAATACATGTATATGACTTTACACATCCCCCTTCTGCCCTCCACCCCATCTGGACGTCACTGCTTTAATAAAAAACATGTTGGGCTGGGTTTTTCATGTAAGTTCTTTGGGATTTCAAATTCCTAGATTCTTTGTTGATTTTTATGGATTCTAAAGTATCTTTCTTAGAAAAATTCTGACAATAGGCTTTTCATGCTTCATTACTTCCAATTCTTTTCTTTACAACATAGAGAACATTTCAATGGGTCCATGATACAACAGTTGTGGAATAATCTCGAAATGTGGCACAATGATTTGTTCTGTCATCTGTTTTCCTAGCACAATGTACTTGTCTCTGCTAAAGCAGATATCAACATGAATTCTAACTATTTGTGTATTACTACATCTGTCCTTAGGAGTTACAACGTGTTCTTTTATTTTTGTGCTAATTGCATATCTATCCACCCTTTAACCCACCCATCCATCTATCCATTCATTCATCTATCCTAACACATTCAGAGCCTTCCATTACTACTAACTGTTGGTGGTGTTCTTTGCTAAACCATGTGCTAGATACTCAATAAATATTTTTAATTACTTTGAATGAGTATGTTCTCAGAAGCCAAACAAAGATCAAATCATAGTGTTTTAGTCACCTGCAATTAATACTGCCCTTGTAAGTAAGGATATAACAAATATGCAAAAATTGTGTAGCAATATGAGGCAGGACAATTGGATACTAGTATCAGCTTTTTTTGCTACTGGTTGAGTAACTTCAAGAAGTCACATAATCTCTCTGTGAATTTTTTATTTTTAAAATATAGATAAAACTGTTTGCCCTACTCAACTTATAGTGGTGCTGAAAGGGCTGAATAGAATATAAGTGAAAATATTTTAAAGCTATCCAAAAATACTGTTTAATATGATGATTAAGTATATGATTATGTTTCAGATATGGTATGCCTGGGAGTAATATCTCCCATAACAAGAGAAATAGTGTTCATTGTGAGGCTAGCATAAATAAACTGATAAAACTATTCTACTGTCCAAACCCCCAAATTATAAATTTATGTATACACATTTAATATACTGGCCAATACAAATTTCCTTCATAAGAAATGGATACCAAGTTTAGCTATAACAGTTCAAATTTTTCTTTTACACTAAAATGAACAATATAAAAACTGAATACACATTATTTTAACTTTGAAAACTTAGAGGGTGAGTTATCTATTAATTTTCCATATTGGCTTTAAAATCATTATAATTTCAAAGGATAGCTTATAATTATAGTTATATAATTTATATATAAATTTAAAAATGCATAAGCTTTAAATACATGAGCTTAAAAATGGAGACTTTTCCTCTTCTACTATCTCTTTCTTCTTACAAATATTGAAACAACTGTAAGATAGGACATAGGAGCCAGACAAATAGAAATACTTATTACTTCTAACAGCTGAATTAGTGAATATTATTTTAGATTTATGGCTGGAGAGGGCTTGCTAATATATCATTTGATTATAACCTTTATTCTCTCCTCAGAACTATAGGCTCCTCCTTGCAGAGGTAGGTCTTGAACTGCTAAACTCTCATGTGGGAGAAGAGGTTCAAAAGCTTCCACCCTGTAGTCAAGCAGAATCTGAGAGAGGGACCCAGAAGATGCTGAGTCGAATGGACTTCATAACTTCTCTCCAATTTATCAATTAGATCAGTCATTCTTTCATTAGGGGAGTGAGTTGAGGGAGAGCCTGAGTATCTCTTCCATGGTTTGCCCTGGGGAATAGAGTGAAAATTTCTTGTTTTAGATGGAAACAAGAGAAATTGTAGTAAGTATCCTCCATACATCGTTATTGTCTGTTACCCTCGGAGCAAACTCCACCCTCATAGCAGAACTCAGGCTGTGCCAAGGGGGACTGTCAGCACCTCCTGGACTCTGAGAAAAATAAAGGCCTTGCCCTCCTGTCCTTGTTGTTGCTCAGTCACCAAGTGTGTCTGACTCTTTTGAGACCTCATGGTGTAGCCCACAAGGCTCCTCTGTCTATGGAATTTCCCAAGCAAGAATGCTGGAGTGAGTTGCCCTTTCCTTCTCCAGAGATCTTCCTTACCCAGGGATTGAACCCAAGTCTCCTGCATTGGCAGGAGGATTCTTTACCACTGAGCTGTCTGGGAAGACCCTTGCTCTTTTGTATCTCTTCCCAAACCCTAAGTCCCTGCCATACCTTCACTTTTAAAAAATCTAGCCAAGAGTTTAGTCCTCTTGTTTAAAAACAAAAGAAAAAATTTTCCCTAATGTAAACTAGTCTATCTTTCACTTCAGAAAGTTGGACTTGTTAGTTGCTAAAGCTTCTTTTTGTTTAAAATATTTAGAGACTCAATGATACAACATTCATTCAGGGAAATCATGAAATTGCTCAAAAACTGAATTTACACTTTTCAGTCAGGCTTTCTTCTTTCATTCTGAAGAACTAAGGTTGTTGATTTTAAATGGTAGATGATCAGATATGTCAAATCTTTTAATAGAAGTCAATAGCAAATCAGTCAATTAATGTTGAAATGAATGAAAACTATCAAAAGAAAATTTCAGTGCATTATATTTTATAAATGTCATGATTTCACTGTTTTACTTTTTCAGGCAACACTTTCTTGGGCATGGGAAAAAAAGTCTAATTGAATTTCACATACCTTTGTTGACCATCTATTGTGTGCAAGGTATAGTGCCAAATGTTGTGGAAAATACAAAAACAAAATATAAAAAATTATAAAATATGATTCCTATCTATCTATAAAAGCAATTTCACCTACAAGCATTTATATCCTAGTAGAAATATACTGAAAAAATCCCAATAATACAGGCCAAGGACATTATAATATGGTCTGAAGTAAAAGAGAACAAACCCAGAGCTGCCTGGATTAAAAATAATGAAAAAGAGCCCGTAATACTAAAGATGTGTATTTTAGTGAGAGGTATATCAGAACAGACTGGACCACAGAATCCAAAAGGGTATTGTAATCATGCAGTTGGACAATAGCACAAAACTCTAAGTGCCTGGGACGGAGCTTTGAGTAGCTCAGCGAGTCTTTCGTTTGAATAGATGATTTGGACAGAAGCTTCTCAGGCCTTGGAAGAGTGTGGAGGAAAGAGGNAATCCAAAAGGGTATTGTAATCATGCAGTTGGACAATAGCGCAAAACTCTAAGTGCCTGGGACGGAGCTTTGAATAGCTCAGTGAGTCTTTCGTTTGAATAGATGATTTGGACAGAAGCTTCTCAGGCCTTGGAAGAGTGTGGAGGAAAGAGGAGGATATAATATGAATATCTTACCCCTGCGCTTTAAGATGAGAACAGTGGACTTCTCTCATCCAAATCAGTTGAGATGATCAAGCTATTTCAAACAGCCAAGAAACTGTAATTTAAACCCAGATAGCTTAATGGCATGAGGAGTTTCCATAGATAGAATCACTTTACAGAAGAGTACTCTCATGTCTTGACATTTCTTCAAGCTTCTTTAAGCAAAATTACTTAATGTTCATAAATTAAGGTTCACACCATTTTACTGATTATGAGAGATGAATGCCCTACTGAAAAGAACAAATAGGACTCAAGTCCGCCTTAAAGATGACAGTAAGTTCAGTTCAGTTCAGTCGCTCAGTCGTGTCCGACTCTTTGTGACCCCATGAACAGCAGCACGCTAGGCCTCCCTGTCCATCACCAACTCCTGGAGTCCACCCAAACTCCTGTCCATTGAGTCGGTGATGCCATTCAGCCACCTCATCCTCTGTCGTCCCCTTCTCCTCCCGCCTTCAATCTTTCCCAGCATCAGGGTCTTTTCAAATGAGTCAGCTCTTTGCATCAGGTGGCCAAAGTATTGGAGTTTCAGCTTCAACATCAGTCCTTCCAGTGAATATTCAGGACCGATTTCCTTTAGGATGGACTGGTTGGATCTCCTTGCAGTCCAAGGGACTCTCAAGAATCTTTTCAAAAGCATCTTCTCCAACAGTTCAAAAGCACCACAGTTCAAAAGCATCAATTCTTCGGTGCTCAGCTTTCTTCACAGTCCAGCTCTCACATCCATACATGACCACTGGAAAAACCATAGCCTTGACTAGATGGACCTTTGTTGGCAAAGTAATGTCTCTGCTTTTTAATATGCTGTCTAGGTTGGTTATGACACTAAAGGGGTAAATAATTGCTTTTTTATTTGTTTGCTTACTTCACAAGCTTTCTTAGTTTCCACCTCATCATAGTAGTATAGAATTCTTAAAGTTTGAAGTATTTTAAAAAGTCATCTAAGAATAACTTCTCACCCATTTCAATGTCTCTTAAAGTATCTCTCGTAGATGATTATAGCAAGTACATACTTCCTGAGCAAGCACTGAAATTACCACACACTCTCTCTCTCTCTACTCTTTTGGGACCTTTTCCACATTTCCCTTCCCATACAAAATTGTTGCAAGATGACTTGGAGGCATAAATAAGCACTGAGCTTGCATGAGCAAACAGTTCAAATAGTTTGAGAGGGATTCAAAAGGGAATGCTGTTTGCTTGCAAAGAGGGCTGCTCTGCAGACCACTGCTGTGTGCAAGGTGCTCACCACTCAGTTTTTAATCAGCATGAAAACTTGATAGTCTATTTTCTTAGCATTTAAGAGTGAATTAACACAAAACAACTGGTCTTATTATATTCTACATCGTCAAGTACATATACCTCTGACCTTAAGTCTGCTTATTATGGGTCAAAGCACTAAAAAATATTTCCAAATGATTGAGGACAAAAATCTCTCTGTGGAAAGGTGGTTTTTTTGGAGCCTAATTTCTCAAAGTTTTATGACTGTTTATTCATTGCACAGAATAATTTCTCACTTTTCCAGTGTTTTTCTCTTCTGTTAAATTGAGATGCAATTGGCATCATATTAGTTTCAGATGTGCCACATAATGTTTCGATATATGGGTATACTGCAAAATAATCACCACAATAAGTCTAGTTAACTTTTTGTCACTATTCCTGGTAACAAAAGTTTGAGAACTCTTAGGATCTACTCTCTTAGCAACTTTCAAATATGCAATATAATATTATGAACTACAGTTACTGTGCTGTACGTTATATCCCATGACTTATTTATTTTATAATTGGATGTTTATACCTTTTGACTACCTATACACATTCTGCTTACTCTCTAACTCCCACCTCTGGCAACCACCATTGTGTTCTGTGTGTATTTGTGTGTGTGTAAGATTTTACATATAAGTGAGATCATATGATATTTGTCTTTCTGTGTCTGACTTATTTCATTTAGCATAATGTCTTCAAGGTTCATCCATGTTGTCATATATGGCAAGGTTTCATTTTTTTAATGACTGAATAACACACACACACACACAAACACACACACACACACTGCCTTTTCTTATTCATTTATCCATTGGTGGACAACTCAGTTTTTCCATATCTTTCTATTGTAAATAATGTTGCTGTGAACATGGGGGTGCATATAACTTTTCAAGTTAATATATTGTTTTCTTTGGAAAAATACCCAGATGTAGAATTGCTGTATCATATAGTAGTTCTATTTTTTTCTTCAATTTTTAAAGGAACCTCCATATTCTCTTCCAGAGTGGCTGTACCAATTTACATTCCCATCAATAGTGCATGAAGATTCCCTTGTTTGCACTTTCCCTGAACTGCATTGCCTAAGAGTTGAAGTGCAGATATCAGTTATCCAGAAACAGACATTTAGTTGATTTTGAAGAAACCCAAACTTCGACTATGATTGTTTTGACATTGAAAAACTATATTTTCCTCTGAGTTTCAAATCATAGCAAGTTGTTCAGGAAAAAAAAAAAAAAAATTTAAGGATATCCTGAAAGCCTGGTTTTAAGTTAAGGAGGGGACTATATAAAAAGGTGAGTGGGCATTCTAAACACTTAGGGAAACTAATGTATGTATTGGGATGATGGAATGATGGCAAAGGTGTATAGTGGAATGTGAATTCATGGGAGGGGCATGAGTAAGAAGGTGATGGGATTGTGTCTCAGATGACTGTCTCTTATTAGAACTTCTGTTGCTGACACTTCCCATAGACAACAGTGACTTGTTAATATATTTGCCTGAGAAAATGGATAACCCAAAATTCACATCCTTCCAGAGTCTAGCAAGTGGACAGACTTCATCATGCCTCAGTGCACCACAGAGGGACCTTCTTTTCAAGATGCCACACTGCCCTTCTCTGGGACCTCCCCCACTTCCAAACCTTTGAGACAACAGCCTAACACTAGTTGTGTCTGTAATGAATGAGGAGGAGTGGCAATACCCCACTCCCTGTCACAGACCTGAAAATTCCGTTGAAATATTTCCTCTGAAGCAGAATCTGACCTCAGGCACACAGCATCCTTTGTTCATATTTCTCACTCTGCTCCCCTCTAAAATGGTGGATTTTAATACCAGAAGCTCAAGAAAGATGTGCAAAACAGAACAGGGATATACAAATCTTTATTTTATTAACACTGTAAATTCCATTTTCTCAGAACGGCCAATTTTTCCCCTGCCTAGCAGCAAAAAGACAGTTAAAGGGACTTTTGGTGACATTCCCTTTGTTTAATGAAGCTTGGAGTTATGGGCAAGTGCCTTGAACTGCCGTTATTATCTGCATGACTGAATAAAGGCTGAGGGTCCAGATCTGTGCAAAGAGTTTTATTGCAAATAGGCACATTGATCATTCATAATCAGACCTACCAGGTCAGCATTGCTGAGGCACCAGCAAGCCCTGAAAAAGCTGACCAAGGGAGCACGGGTGCTCACAGGTTAATGTAATATTCAAGCAGAATGAGGGCTTTCCCTTTTTATATGCTTGTCTCTTAGCGTTCTTCTGACAGAGTGGGAATGAAAACACGGTCTGAAATGTATCCCGTATAACCAATCACCATGTCATCCCCGGATCATCTTAGGGCTCCACAAGTTTCCAGAGCCTGGATTCTTTTAGAGGTGCATTCCTTCAATGTAAAGATTTGGTGCTTTAGATCTTCCAAAGCTGCTTTGGAATATTATGGAGCTGCTTCTTGTAAATACATGGGCCTCTGATTCCCAATATTTACTCACATTAGCAGCCACATTCAGGAGGGAGTATTTCAAAAAAGATCACTTTTTGAAGATTTAGAGTGAATTTCAAACCACGTGTTTGTTTCTTCATTTCTTTGTCTAGTCAGCTTTCAAAATATACTTTCAAACACATGAACATCCTCTTAAAAATTCAGCTTTATGGAAGTTACTGCTCTTGTGGAAATGTGATGACCATATTACTCTCATGATGAGTCCAAGGTATTGATCTCACAATGGTCTTTGTGTCCTGGATTGCTGACACAGCAACACATGGATGATTGAAAAGGTGAGTGCCCTCTCCTAGGTTACAAATTTGGGAGAACTAGAAACACAGGCAGAATATCTTCTGCCTCCCAATTCTGCTCAAAAAAGTAACAAAGCTACGGAGGTATTTACCATGAAAAGCGGCAACAGTATTGGCAGAGATTTAAAATTTGAGCTGATTATGAAGCCAAAGAAGAGTAGTTTAATAGCATTTATAAAAGTACCAGAAATTTAATTTGATGTTCTGTGCTCATACAGAAAAATGATATTACTAGTCCACTGAGCATGGAGTGTGCTTTGTGGATATTTTTCTATTGGTGATGAATTTGCAGTGATAAATCCATTCATGATCATTCAGTTATCTTGTGACCGAGGACAGTCATAGGTAAGATGACCAGGAAGGGTGAGAGGTTTACTGAATGATGAACTCATGAGTTTGCTAGTGTAATTTCCTAATTGGCTATATTAATTGAACACAGAGTGTACTAAAGGGTTAAGAATTTAAGTGTGACCAATTTGATAATCACTTTTCCAGATATTTGATTCAGGCAATTATTAGACTTCAATATGGGACATGATTATTCAACAGTATGTTAAAAAATGATGAAGAATTTAAAAATCTAAAACAGCCAAACATATATACTTACAGATGAAAGTGTTTTTAGAATTTTTTTCCCTGTTATCAAACTCAAGATCATCTGAAAATGGTAGTCCAACAAGCTTTATCATTGATTTTTGCTTAGTCAAATACTAAGCAAAAATATTGATAGCTGATATTTAGGTCACAATAATTTGATTTAAATGATTAACCAGGGCAGTTGAATCATAGAGTTTTAGAAATATAAGGACTTTATGGCTTAATCCTTTGCTTTGTAACTAACCTTGAGGCTCAGGAAAGTAAATGACTTCTCCTGAGGCATTAGGCTAGAGATCGCCAGAGGCTTACAACTCAGTGTTCCTTACTTGCACTTTGTAATAATTTGTATTCTTTAGTTTTTCACACATGCGCATTCATTTCTGGTCCCCCCCTCCCCCCACCAAAAAAAAAAACCTTGGAGAATACAACCATTCTGGTTACCATGGTAATTGTATATGAGACCCTATTCTATTTTCTATGACTGGTCATTTATTTGGATTGTATATTTTTACAGTACATTTTTTCAATGTATTTAGTACATACTGTGTCCTTTTAAAAATTTCATATTTGGAAATATTTTTGAACTCATAGAAAAGTTGCAAGAAAAGCACAAGCTCAACTTCCACAAATATTAACATTTTATCATATCTCTCTCATTTCTATAATACTTATTATTACATATTTCTGGATCATTTGGAATTGTTGCTGATCTAGTCTCTTAGTATATCAGTGTGTATTTCCTTAAAACAAGGCCATTTCCCCACATGACTACAGTATAAATATATCATCAAAAATCAGGAAATTAGCATTAGTGTAATTCCACCATCTAATCCACTGATCAGATTCAGATTTCGCCTTTTGTTTCAGTTATATTCTTTAGAGGTCCAAGATCCAACTGAGAATCTTGTGTTGCAGTTAGTTTTCATGTTTCTTAAGTCTCCTTTAATCTGAAACAGTTCCTTAGTCTTCTCTGGTGTTTTATGACCTTGACGTGTGTGAAAAGTATGGGTCACTTGCTTTGTAGAATCTCCCTCATTTAGGTTAGTGTGATATGTCTTTCTTGATTAAATTTAAGTTATGAATAATAAGCAGGAATACAACAGGAATGATGTTATATTATTTTCAGTTTATAATACCAAGGGGTACACTCAGCTAAGATTTCCCATTACTGATGGTGCACACTTTACTTGACTAAAGTATTTTCTGCCAAGCTTTTCCTTTGTAAAAGCATTTTGTACTTATTAAAAAATAAGTAATTAATGAGTATTTGTAGAGAGATGTTTGAGACCATAGGAATATCCCGTTCCTCACCAAATGAATATTAGCATTTATTGATGATGCTTATCTGAAACAATTATTTTTTATAATTGTGCCAAATAATTACTTTGTAATTCCAGGTTTCCTTCTACATTGTTAGTGGACATTTGACTCTAAGCAAGATCTTTCGATCTTCCCCATTTATTTAATCACCATGTAGTTACATCAGTATGAACTCAAGGATATACATTTTATTCACAGGGTTATAATTTTTATGTTCATTATTTGTTATTCTGTTCCATATTTGGTCCATGGGAGTTCCTTCAGGCAGATCCAATGTCTTCTTGACATGCACTCTTTATTTTTTTTTGAAAAATCATTGCTTTCTGGTAAGGCAAGGTATTCTAGGATTATCATAGTCTTTTTCTGCTCCAGGTCCTAAAATCAGCCAACTCCTTAAGGAATTCTGGGTTTTTTTTAGTGACGAGTAGCATTTAGAAACCAAAATCTGTGCTAAGTATGTTCATTGCTATAGGCCATTTTTGCTTTTAGGTCCTCTCAGGAAATATACATAGGAAATATATTTATATTTATGTTTTTTATGCATATATACATATACATAGATCCTACATACAAACATACATGTGTTTATGTTTATATACACACATATATTTATATAAATATCCATCTCTATTTCTGTATCTTTGTATCTCTCATCTCTATTTGTCTTAAAAAAGAAATTTGAATTTACACTGGTACCCTCAATTCCAATCTAAAATAACAGGATTATTCTAAGCTTTTCCTTTTTCATATATATAAATTTCTTTTTGGACATTAAGAAAATTTGACTTTCATCAACCACAATATACTTGTTTGCTTAAATAATAGTCTCAGAGACACATAAGTTATCTCCTTGGCCCTGACATCATGGACCCCATCCAAATGAGATTTTTTTCTCAGCCCTGGCCCCAGAGAATATACTAATCAAGTCTTTGAACATCTTGCTCCACCCCCGTCCCCATCAGCCTTTGCAAAATTCTGGAGGAGTTCATAGCCAAATCCTCTCTTGTCCTGACTTTGTCTCAATGCAGTGTATATACCAGGTGACTTCTCATCCAGCAAACTCATGCTGAAAATATACTTTTATAACTAATCCAAGTCCACTTTCAAATAAAACTATACCACCTCACAGGTACTGTGAATACCTTATAATAAAATAATCTTAATTTCTCCCTTTCATCCTTTATAGCATTCATTCACTTCACTTACACACATGTATCTATTTACATAGATGTACATAATAGAATACGTTGCTACTGTTTTTGTTTTGAATGAACTGTTGTCTGTTAGCTAAATTAAGAATAAGAAAATAAACATTTTGTTTTACCCTCACTTATTCCTTCTCTGATGCTCTTTCTTCATGTAGTTCCAGGTTTCTGATTTATATTATTTTTCTTTTCCCTAAAGAATTTCTATTAATAACAGTTTTGTTGTTGTTGTTGCTGCTGTTGTTTTTTTGCAAAGTAACTCTACTGGCAACAGATTTCCTCAATTTTTGTTTGTGTG
>SJYX01012897.1:177675-202817 GCA_006410675.1 Oreotragus oreotragus
TTCATGGGGTCGCAAAGAGTCGGACACGACTGAGCGACTGAACTGAACTGAACTGAAGTGTTAGGTAAAATTCAACCAAGAAGGTGTAAATGTATATGTGCCTGTTGCTTTTGTTGTGGAAAGCATATTCAGATTTTCATAGATCCAGGTGTTTCAGGTTACCTGTTTATTCTTGAGTGAATTTTGATAGTGTCTTTCAAACTATGTGTCCATTTTATATAAGTTGAATTTTTAAAGATAAAGTTAACCTTAAATTTCCCTCATAATCCTTTTAATATTGATAAAGTATTTAGTGATGACCCATTTTTATTTTTAATATTGTTAATTTGAATGTCTGTTGTTAATTTGAATGTCATTGCTTTTTCCTGATAAATCTGGATAGACTTATTCAATGTATTGATCTTTTCAAAGATCAGCTTCATTGATATTTCTCTAATTTTGTTTTATATATAAGTCACTTCTATTCTTAACTATTCCCTAAATTCATCATTTTGGGTTAAATTCCTTTTTTCCCTACTATTCAGTGCAATGACATCTTTGGTTTTATATAAAATTTGATCTAAACCTTTTGTCTTTTCTAATGCTTAAGCATGTTATACTGTAAATTTCTCTTTGAGCATTGTTTTCACTGGATTTCTCAAATACTGATTTTTTGCATTCAGTGTTATCCACTACAAAATATTTTCTAATATCCATAATAATTTCTTCCTTGAAGATTATTTAGAAGGAAGATATTTAACTTCAAAATACCTGGGACTTCTAGATGTCTTATTTTTGCTGATTTTTAAATTTAAACTTTGGCCAAAGAAAAAAGATTTCCATCTTTTAAGCTGTACTGAGATTAGTTTTATGGCTGAGTGTATGCTCCATCTTGGTTATTTTTCCATGTGCTTTGAGAAGAATATGTACTCTGAAGTTGTAGCATTATAGTTTTCTTCAAATGTCATGTAGGTTAAGATAATTGACAGTGTTGTTCAGATCTACATTATTATAGATGGTTTTGCTGGTTATTCTGTTTTCTGGGAAATGTGTGTTAAAGTCCCCAGCCAAAATTGTAGATTTGTCTTTTTTATTTTTTCTTCCAGTTTTTGCTTCATATATTTTGAAACCCTTTTATTGGGTCAGGTATATTTATAATTATTTTTTCTTTTTATACACTGACTTTTATAATGGTGAAATATCCTTTTCTATCTCTAAAACTATCACTTGTCTTTGTTTATTGCTTATTATATCAATATTCAGTTGTTTTTGTTGTTTACCAGAGAAGGCAATGGCACCCCACTCCAGTACTCTTGCCTGGAAAATCCCATGGATGGAGGAGCCTGGTAGGCTGCAATCCATGGGGTCGCTAAGAGTCGGACACAACTGAGCGACTTCACTTTCACTTTTCACTTTCATGCATTGGAAAAGGAAATGGCAACCCGTTCCAGTGTTCTTGCCTGGAGAATCCCAGGGATGGGGGACCCTGGTGGGCTGCCGTCTATGGGGTCACACAGAGTCGGACACGACTGAAGCCTTAGCAGCAGTTTGTTGTTTACAAATAAACATTTTGACAGCTCTTACTTTCAGTATCTGTGTTTTCTTTTTAAGGTTTGGTATGCAGAAGACACACAAAGAATGACATACAAAGAATGCAAAAGTTCATTTATATCCAGGTGGCAGTCTTTAACTATTGATTCAAGTCTTTTATAGTTCATGTAATTATTGATACAATTGGATTTAGATCTGACTTTTACTATCTACTTAAAATTTTTCTTATTGAAGTTTGGTTTCTTTCATTTTTTTACCTTTTAAAATCAATAAAATGAATTTCAAAATGCTATTTCATACCTCTGTTATTTATATCTGCATTTTTTAGTGGTTGCTAAAATGTTAAAAATATAGCTTATACCTAGTCAGTCTGCTTAGAAATAATTTAAAATTACCTCTTATAAAATACAGGAGCCTTATAACAGTATGTATTTCCATTTTCTCCCTCTTCTTAAGACTTGTCATGCATATGTCTATTTAGTACATAAAGCAATAAATAGCATGTAGTACTTTTTTACCTTAAATACTCATATAGCTTACAAAAAGTAAAGAGAAAATAATAGTTTTATACTTACCCATACTTTTATATTTGTAATAGTCTTCATTCCTCCCTGTATATCTGAGTTGTCATCTAGCGTCATTCACTTTCAGATTGAGGAACTCCCCTTAGCATTTCCTAAACTACATGTGTGTCTCCATACTGTAGTGGCTATCATGCTCACCTAAGTTGGGAAAGGTCCCCAGTTCGCAACAGGGAAGAAACAGTGGGGATCTCCTGTTTTCCTCAGCTAAAACACTTTCTTGGGAACCAGAGATCAAATTGCCAGCATCCATTGGATCATAGAATAAGCAAGAGAATTCCAGAAAAACATCTACTTCTGCTTCATTGACCATGCTAAAGCTTTGACTGTGTGGATCACAACAAACTGAAAAATTCTTCAAGAAAGGAGTATGTCAAGGCCGTATATTGTCACCCTGCTTATTTTACTACTATGCAGAACACATCTACTTCAGAATGCTGGGTTGGATGAGTCAGAAGCTAGAATCAAGATTGCCAGGAGAAATATCAACAACCTCAGATATGCACATGATACCACTTTAATGACAGAAAGCGGAGAGGAACTAAAGAGCCTCTTGATGAAAGTAAAAGAGGAGAGTGAAAAAGCTGTCTTATAACTCAACATTCAAAAGACTAAGGTCATGGCATCCAGTCCCATCACTTCATGGCAAATAGATGGGGGAACAATGGAAACAATGACAGATTTTATTTTCTTGATCTCCAAAATCACTGTGGATGGTAACTGCAGACAGGAAATTAAAAGCCACTTGCTTTTTGGAAGAAAAGCTGTGGCAAACCTAGACAGTGAATAAAAAAGCAGAGGCATCACTTTGCCAACAAAGGTCCATATTGTCAAAGCTATGATTTTTCCAGTAGTCATGTACGGATGTGAGAGTTGGACCATAGAGAAGACTGAGTGCCAAAGAATTGATGCTTTCAAACTGTGGTGCTGGAGAAGACTCTTGAGAGTCCCTTGGACATGAAGGAGATCAAACCAGTCAATCCAAAAGGGAATCAACCTTCAGTATTCATTGGACGGACTAATGCTGAAGCTTCAATACTTTGACCACCTGATGCAGAGAGCTGACTCATTCACAAAGACCCTGATGCTGAGAAAGATTGATGGCAGGAGGAGAAGAGGGTGACAGAGAATGAGATGGTTGGATGGCATCACTGACTCAATGGACGTGGTCTGAGCAAACTCCAGGAGATAGTGAAGGACAGGAAGCCTGGCACGCTGCACTCCATGGGGTCACAAAGAGTCAGACAGGACTTAGCCACCGAACATCAACAGCAATACTACATATCTATTCCTGACAGCTTCTCTAATTTTTAATCTTAAAAATGTTCTTAATTTGCTTTCATTTTGGAAGTATAGCTTTGCTGTAAATAACGTTTTATTCTTTAGTGCTTTGAACATGCTATCCCAGTGTCTTCTGATTTTCATGGTTTCTCAAGAGAAGTCCGTCATCAACTTTCGTGGTATGTCCACTTTCTCCATACCTCCTGAAGTGTTTTGCTCTGACTTTTTTTTCCAGACTGTCTCTTTATCTTTTGCTCATAGCAGTTTGTCTCTGTGTCTAGGTATACATTTCTTTTTATTTATCTTGATTGATATTTGTTGACCTTTCTGAATCTATAAATTAATATTTTCTACAAAATTTGTAAATTTCTAGTTAATTTTTTTCCCCAAATTTTTTCTGCCTCTTTGTCTCTCTCCTTTCTTTCTGGAATTCCAAATATGCACAGTTAGACTATTTCAGAGGTCTTGTTCTTTTTTCCTCTGTTCTTTGGCTTAGAGAATTTTTATTGATCTATTTTAAGTTCACTGGTTCTCTTTTTAAGTTACGTAAATGTCTCCTATGGAACTCATCTAGCTAATTTTATGGATTCCTTTTTAAGATGCTTTGCCGTCTTTGAGCTTTGTACTCTGACACTTAAAGCTTTCTGTGGCCAAATTACACATAGCTGGGAAATGTACTTAGCTGGGAAAAGCATTAGACATGGATTCTGTATAGTTTTACCTTTCAAGAGGTTATTTCTCTTTGGTCTCTTCCTGTGTTTTTCACCATATTGTCAGCCAGGTATTTGGACAGCTTTTGTTCTATTTTGATCTATTTCTTTGATTCTCTTAGAGTCTGATTTTCCCTTTACATTTTCAGCTGCTTTGCCTGCACTGAACTCTGGTATCTGGCATTTGTACTCTGTGTGTCTATAGTTTTTCCCTACATCATATTCTGTAGCTGTTGGGGTAGACGATACCTTTGGGCCAATAAGTCATAAAGTAAAACTCACTTTCCTTTAAGTTGCAGTTTTTAAAAGGCTCAACTCTCTTTCTTCTCTGTCTGCTTTTGAATTCTGTATGGCATATTTAAATGTTCTCTATCCAGTTTTAAACTATTATATGTAGAGTGTTTTCTGACCATATCACTCCAAACCATTTCCTTCTACAGCATTGTCATAAATGATGGTGCTCTATGGTGCTATTTCTCTGTAAATTCAGGAATGTCTTTTTTTCCATCTTCAAAATATTCAGTATTTCTGTTTTGGCATCTTTTATTGTTTTCCAGAAATTTTTTATTTATTCTTATTTCCCCTGCCATTTCATAAACTTTGTAATGCAGTAGTTTAGTTCAGTTCAGTCGCTCAGTCGTGTCCGACTCTTTGTGGTAGAGATCTCTAATGCAGTAGAGATAGATATAAATGCAATATATTCATTCATCCAATCTTCTCAAAATTGGTTACTTAAATATCATGTGTCCTTTTAAATTTCATATTTATAACTCAGTTAATTCTATGCAATCAGTAAAATTTAAATTATAATTCTTTCCAAAAAGAAGTCAGAGTAAAAAGCTAGAAACTGAAATGAAAGATTATTTGAATTTAGTTACTCAGAACAGAGTTTAGAGTTCAAATTAACTGCCAATTTCCCCACTTTGTTTTCTTAGGTTCATACAGTCTAATATCTAATCGTCTTTTTTTTTCTATTTTTTATCAAATATATTTCTAAGGAGCATGTTATTCTTACTTTTATACTTGGTTGCATTTTCAAGCCTCATTTACTCATCTACATATAAAGTTCTTGTGGGCAGGGCCTTTAGTTTGCTTGTCCTGAGAACTAACTTCAAGGCCTTGGGGATAATGACTAAAAAACCCATGTTTATCTTTCTCCACTTTATTCTTAATCACAACAGATGAAAAGAGGCCAGTTCACTAAGATTTCTAAACCTGCGTACTTCATTTGATGTAGATTTTATAAAGAGACTGTTTAAAAAGGTATAGATATTTTCTGTCTTGTCCACCTGCTGGTTAGATATATGATGTGTGCATGCGTGCTAAGTCTCTTCAGTTATGTCCTACTCTTTGCGACCCTCTAGACTATAGCCTACCAGGCTCCTCTGTCCATGGGGTTCTCCAGGCAAGAATACTGGAGTGGGTTGCCATACCCCCCTACAGGGATTGAACCTGTGTCTCTTACGTCTCCTGCATTGACAGGTGGGTTCTTTACCACCAATATTCATATTTTATCATTGTTGTTTTTGAAGAAATTTAAGTACTATTGCTTGAAATATTTCCTGGCTTAAACTTTTTTTTTTTTTCTTTATTTTACTTTACAGTACTGTATTGGTTTTGGCTGTAGAGCGGACTTTTGGACATGTTTTCTTTTATTTTATTTTATTTTTATTTTTATACTTTATTTTTTTTGTATTTATTTATTTTTTAACACAAACTCCCAAACATGAACCCCCCTCCCACCTCCCACCCCACTTCATCCCTCCAGATCATCCCCATACACCAGCCCCAAGCATCCTGCATCCTGCATTGAACATAGACTGGCGATTTGTTTCTTACATGCTAGTATACATATTTCAATGCTATTCTCCCAAATCGTCTCACCCTCTCCCTCTCCCTCTCCTTCTCCCTCAGAGTCCAAAAGTCCGCTCTACACATCTGTGTCTCTTTTGCTGTCTTGCATACAGGGTCCTCATTACCATCTTTCTAAATTCCATATATATGTGTTAGTATACTGTATTGGTGTTTTTCTTTCTGGCTTACTTCACTCTGTATAATCAGTTCCAGTTTCATCCATCTTATTAGAACTGATTCGAATGTATTCTTTTTAATGGCTGAGTAATACTCCATTGTGTATATGTACCACAGCTTTCTTATCCATTCATCCGCTGATGGACATCTAGGTTGTTTCCATGTCCTGGCTATTATAAACAGTGCTGCAATGAACATTGGGGTACATGTGTCTCTTTCTATTCTGGTTTCCTCGGTGTGTATGCCCAGCAGTGGGATTGCTGGGTCATAAGGCAGTTCTATTTGCAATTTCTTAAGGAATCTCCACACTGTTCTCCATAGTGGCTGTACTAGTTTGCATTCCCACCAACAGTGTAAAAGGGTTCCCTTTTCTCCACACCCTCTCCAGCATTTATTGCTTGCAGACTTTTGGATCGCAGCCATTCTGACTGGTGTGAAGTGGTATCTCATTGTGGTCTTGATTTGCATTTCTCTGATAATGAGTGACGTTGAGCATCTTTTCATGTGTTTGTTAGCCATCCGTATGTCTTCTTTGGAGAAATGTCTATTTAGTTCTTTGGCCCATTTTTTGATTGGGTCGTTTATTTTTCTGGAATTGAGCTGTATAAGTTGCTTGTATATTTTTGAGATTAGTTGTTTGTCAGTTGCTTCATTTGCTATTATTTTCTCCCATTCAGAGGGTGGTCTTTTCACCTTGCTTATAGTTTCCTTTGTTGTGCAGAAGCTTTTAATTTTAATTAGATCCCATTTGTTTATATTTGCTTTTATTTCCAGTATTCTGGGAGGCAGATCATTGAGGATCCTGCTGTGATTTATGTCGGAGAGTGTTTTGCCTATGTTCTCCTCTAGGAGTTTTATAGTTTCTGGTCTTACGTTTAGATCTTTAATCCATTTTGAGTTTATTTTTGTGTGTGGTGTTAGGAAGTGATCTAGTTTCATTCTTTTACAAGTGGTTTACCAGTTTTCCCAGCACCACTTGTTAAAGAGATTGACATGTTTTCTTTTTTTTTTTTTATAGTTTATTAAAATATGTTTTCTTATAAAATCTTTTCAAATTTAAGATACAGATGTCTTGCTTTTTAATCTTGATTTGTTAGAATTTTAAGATATATTTCAAATAAGAGTTAATAAAATATAGTAATGTAAGATTTTAAAATAAGTATTTGTTTACTGTATGCAGCTGTAGTATGCCTATTGTTTTAAAGTCCAATAGCTCAAATAAGAATTTATTGCCACTAGTATCTATTAAAAATGACACAGTGAGGAGCCTTCAAAAATTTGAGATTAGTTAGTTGCATGTAACTTTGTCTGTGAGTTATAATCATTACATAAATAGATAAAAGAGATATATAAGCAATTACTACCGTGTACAGTTTATTATTTATGAAACACTAAAGAATATGCCTATATACTTATAATCAAGTTACTGATTGAATGCTTTGTAAATCATAATATACTATCTGAAGGTATTCTAAATAATAAGTATTTGAAAGAATTATATAGAAACAATATACCTCATCTTTGTTCAGTAAATGATTTGATATATTTTATTCTTCCACATCATTGACTATCATTAGGTTTTAAGGAGAGAAGTGGGGCTATATTAATAATTCAAAAAAAACCCCTTGAGATTATGTTTTTTTAAATTGTTCTGAACTTGTGATTTTTAAATTTTTATAAATATGTTGTAACTTTAACTTTAAAAAAAATTTTTATTTATTTAGTCTTTTTGGGCTGTGCTGGGTCTTTGTTGCTGTCCACAGGCTTTCTCTAGTCGCAACAAGTGGGGGCTCCTCTCTAGTTTCAGTGTGCAGGCTTCTCGTTTCAGTGGCTTCTGTGGTGTGGGGCACAGACTCTAGTACACGACTGTGCCCGTGTTGTGCACAGGCCACAGTAGTAGCAGTGTGTGGGCTCATTATTGCAGCTCTCGGGCTGTAGAGTGGGCTCTCAGTAGTTAAGGAACATGGGCTTAGTCACTCTGCGGCATGTGGGATCTTCCTGGACCAGGGATCAGACCAGTGTCTCCTGAATTGCAAGGTGGACTTTTAACCATTAGACCACCAGCGAAGCCCTGAACTTGTGATTTGATCTGACAATTCAAGTTAATAATGAGTGTCTTATAGTGGAGAAATTCAGTTTGTTTTTGCCATTTCATGTCTTTCATATTTACATAATTTGTTTTCATTCACAAAATTGCAATAATAATAAAAAGAAGTAAACATTTAATTTTGTCCTTCTCTTCAGATAATGTGGAAATTATTATTGCCAGTCACCAAATATTTCTAACTCTCTTCTTTCTCCATGCATGGAAAGATAATGTCCCTTTGATAGTAGGCGTACCGATAACTTGCTCTTGGCTAGTGATGTGTGTCATTTTCTTGTGAAAATCTCAAGACCCTGTGCATGGCTTGCCATGTTACTTATTTCCTGTGGCAGAAATCTAAAATGTGTCTGTCAAACTTAAATCGCTGTCATTCTGGGTCCTTGAGAGCCTGTGATGAACAGAGCTATTGCTGAACCTCCTTGAACATGAATAGACTTTTATGTGATAAGCCATATACATTTTGTTTGTTACTGCAGTGTATTCTAGCCTTTTCTGACAGATACAAAAATTACCCAAGGGAGATACTGTCATAAGTCTGAAATATATGACTTTGTATTGCTTTTCTGTGGGAAAACTATTTTTAGATGCTGGAGGGATGGCAGTCTGTGTTATGTGATGGCAAAAGATTTAGTAAAGTTGTTTATGAAGATGTGAAAACAAGACAATGTACCTAATGAACTTGTAGTTCTAGGGAAAGTTGTTAAAAAACAAAGCTTTAGTAGTTTGTGTTCTTGATGACGATTGCATTTATTTATTTATTTTGTTTTGCTCCTCCTTCTCCATCTTTTCTTCTCTTTCTCCTTTTCAAAATGTTACCTTTAAACTATAAAATACTTAAAGTTCCCCAAATAATGAAATAGATGTCAACATTTTGCTATAACTGCCACAGATTTCTATGTTTTAAAGCCATAAAATATTCCAGATAGTTAAGATCCCTCCCTCATTCATTTCTTTCTTTCCTCTTCAGACATAACATCACTGGCATGATGTTGGTGTAAATCATTGCCACCAAGTTTTATATTTTTACTACATATACATGTATTCCCAAACAGTGTATACAATTTGCTTGACTATTTTGAAAAGTTATATACATGATACTATTTAGTTTTAGTAGTGTTAAAATGCAGTTCTATTGTTTTAATTATGGAGCGTTTATAACTAGTTCAGGTGTAGATAAGGTTTTGCAGGGGCTTCTCTGGTGGCTCAGCTGGTAAAGAATCCACCTGCAATGCGGGAGACCTGGGTTCGATCCCTGGGTTGGGAAGATCCCCTGGAGGAGGGTATAGCAACCCACTCCAGTATTCTTGCCCGGAGAATGCCCATGGAGAGAGGAGGCTGGCAGGCTACAGTCCATGGAGTCGCAAAGAGTCGGACATGACTGAGCAACTAAGCACAGCACAAGGTTTTTCAGATATTGTTTATTTGATGCAATTCCTTTACTAAAGTTCCTCTTGATCTGAAACCTTGCGAACTAAAAAGATAAGGTTATCTGCCATCCATACATCTCACGTACAGTGGTGACATAGGTATAAGATGACTGTAATAGACACTCCTGTTCAAAAAAATATGGCGGGTATTATGCACATAGAAATCTTGGTCCATTGTGAAAGTTATGTGAGCACATTTTTCCATTCGTTGATTAGGGCCCAGTCCTGCTTCCTCTGAGCTTTCTTCTGTAGCTGTTGGTTTAACCCTCTAAGTCACTCTTTTTTTCACATAATAAATGGCCAATGATTGTAACTTGAATATCCATTTTAGCTTGCTTTATGCAGAAAAAAGTTTGGAATTTCATAATCTTTGATTTTTTTTTTATGTTTCTGTTCATTTTAATTTAACTTGGTGGTGTTTATTCTAGGACAATCCTTGTAAATTTTTGTGATTCTTACTGGGTATTCATTTTACTTTTCCCCCTAAGGATTAGCTTTGGGATATATTATTCATTCTGTTTTTATTTTATAATTCATTAATTTATGCTTAAATTGTCATTAATCCCTTTGCTTTTCTGGGGATTATTTGTAGTTCTTTTTACTTTTCAACATAACTATTTTAGGCTATGTATTTTCCTCAGCTCAATGGTTTATCTGTATTCCATATATTGTGTGTTCATATGTACTCAGCAGTTTAGGTGTGAATTTCCTCTTTGCATCATGATTTGTATAAACTTTTAACTTTCTTCCTGAAATATCCAGGACTTCTTTCCTAAAGTTCCAGAAATGCGACTTCTGGTTTTATATTTGTCAATTGTGAACTCTCCAGAAGTCCACCAGAAAACCTGATGATAAAGCAAAGTGAAGTTTATATGACTTACTGCAATAAAGAAGAACACCACTTTGTGATAACCTTTGTATTGGATAAGGAAGGGGAAAATCAGTGGAAGATTTGTATAGGGCTTTTAATTCTGATTTTAAGTGGTTTAAGGTAGGAAATTTGTTGGAGTTGGGGAAACTTCACAACCTAATGGTTTAATATTGGGGATATAATGTGGTGAGAGTCATGAAGAGAGTCTTGATAAATAAATTATTGTTTGATGGGTAAGCTATTTGCTTGCATAAATATTCTGCTAAAATGATACAAAAGACATTTACCCAGATCAGCTAACTATTTGCCAGGATAAATTGATTTGTAGGAATTTCCTTAAGTTAACCATAGAGTTGTTTTTTGGTTTATATCTTTATTTCCCTGGTGAACAATTTTTCAGAACAGATAGTGGAGTCATGTCATGCGAACACTGTTCTCAGACTTGATAATTAAGACATATAGAAATGAGTGGTCTCAGGTTTTATTGTTGACATCTAATTTTGTAAACATTGTTTTCAGAAAGTATCACCTATGTTATATCTATATTATTGGCATTTAACCTACCATTGTATTTTTTTTTCCTTTTCTACCTTACATTTCTTAGAAATCCCATTATTCTCTTACTTCAGGTTTTATTGTATTTAGATAATTCTATTTAAAGTGTATCTTCTGATTTTGTTTATTTGCTCATTTGTTGACAGTCATTTTAGTAAGTGATTACTAGGGTCATTTTACTACCAACTGAAGTATGAACTTGCATCTCCAGTTAGACATTTCTATTCTAATTGGATTTTTCCCCTAACTTAATTTTTTTGAGTTTATAATACTACCACATTACCTAGGTCTGGACTGGTGGCTCAGTTGGTAAAGAATCTGCCTGCCATGCAGGAGACCACCTGCAATACAGGAGACCCAGGTTGGATCCCGGGGTTGGGAAGATCCCCTGGAGAAGGAAATGGGAACCCATTCCAGTATTCCTGCCTGGATAGTCCTATGGACACAGGAGCCTGGTGGGTTACAGTCCATGGGGTCACAAGAGCAGATGTGGCTTTAGAGAGTAAACCAAAACCTCATCAGTTCAGTTCAGTTCAGTTCAGTCGCTCAGTTGTGTCCCACTCTTTGCAACCCCATGGACTGTGGTACGCCAGGCTTCCCTGTCCATCACCAACTCCTGGAACTTACTCAAACTCATGTCCACTGAGTCAGTGATGTCATCCAACCATCTCATCCTCTGTCGTCCCTTTCTTCTCCCGCCTTCAATCATTCCCAGCTTCAGGGTCTTTTCAAATGAGGCCATTGTTCGCATCAGGTGGCCAAAATATTGGAGTTTCAGCTTTAGCATCAGTCCTTCCAATGAATATTCAGGACTGTCTTCCTCTAGGATGGACTGGTTGGATCTCCTGGTTGACTCTCAAGAGTCTTCTCCAACAGCACAGTTCTAAAGCATCAGTTTGGCACTTAGCTTTCTTTATAGTCCAACTCTCACATCCATATATTACCACTGGAAAAACCAAAGCTTTGACTAGACGGACAGTTTTTGGCAAAGTAATGTCTCTGCTTTTTAATATGCTGTCTAGGTTGGTCATAATTTTTCTTCCAAGAAGCAAGTGTCTTTTAATTTCATGGCTGCATCACCATCTGCAGTGATTTTGCTGCTGCTAAGTCACTTCAGTCGTGTCCGACTCTGTGTGACCCCATAGATGGCAGCCCACCAGGCTCCCCCATCCCTGGGACTCTCCAGGCAAGAATACTGGAGTGGGTTGCCATTTCCTTCTCCAGTGCATGAAAGAGAAAAGTGAAAGTGAAGTCGCTCAGTCTGTCCGACTGTTAGCGACCCCATGGACTGCAGCCCACCAGGCTCCTCTGTCCATTGGATTTTCCAGGCAAGAGTACTGGGGTGGGGTGCCATTGCCTTCCCCGGCAGTGATTTTGGAGCCCCCAAAATAAAGTCTGTCCCTTTTCCCATTGTTTCCTCATCTTTGCCATGAAATGATGGGACAGATGCCATGATCTTAGTTTTCTGAATGTTGAGTTTTAAGCTAACCTTTTCACTTTCCTCTTTCACTTTCATCAAGAGGCTCTTTAGTTCTTCTTCACTTTCCGCCATAAGGGGTGGTGTCATCTGCATATCTGAGATTGTTGCTATTTCTCCCGGCAATCTTGATTCCAGCTTGTGCTTCATCCAGTCCAGCATTTCTCATGATGTACTCTGCATATTCGTTAAGTAAGCAGAGTGACAATATACAGCCTTGACAGACTCCTTTCCCAATTTGGAACCAGTCTGTTGTTCCATGTCCATTTCTAACCGTTGCTTCTTGACCTGCATACAGATTTCTCAGGAAGCAGGTCAGGTGGTCTGGTAGTATTCCCATCTCTTGAAGAATTTTCCACAGTTTGTTGTGATCCATGCAGTCAAAGACTTTGGCATAGTCAATAAAACAGATAAAAATGCGAAAGAGTTCCAGAAAAACATCTTGATGAGCCAACAGATGTTGGCATTTTGATCCCTGGTTCCTCTGCCTTTTCTAAATCCAGCTTGAACATCTGGAAATTCATGGTCTATGTACTGTTGAAGCCTGGCTTGGAGAATTTTGAGCATTACTTTGCTAGTGTATGAGATGAATGCAATTGTGTGGTAGTTTGACTATTCCTTGGCATTGCCTTTCTTTGGGATTGGAATGAAAACTGACCTTTTCCAGTCCTGTGGCCACTGCTGAGTTTTCCAAATTTGCTGGCATGTTGAGTGCAGCACTTTGACAGCATCATCTTTCAGGATTTGAAANTAGTTTGAGCATTCTTTGGCATTGCCTTTCTTTGGAATTGGAATGAAAACTGACCTTTTCCAGTCCTGTGGCCACTGCTGAGTTTTCCAAATTTGCTGGCATATTGAGTGCAGCACTTTCACAGCATCATCTTTCAGGATTTGAAACAGCTCAACTGGAATTCCATCACCTCCACTAGCTTTGTTCGTAGTGATGCTTTCTAAGGCCCACTTGACTTCACATTCCAGGATGTCTGGCTCTAGGTGAGTGATCACACCATTGTGATTATCTGGGTCATGAAGATCTTTTTTTGTACAGTTCTTATGTGTATTCTTGCTACTTCTTCTTAATATCTTCTGCTTCTGTTAGGTCCATACCATTTCTGTCCTTTATCGAGCCCATCTTTGCATGAAACGTTCCCTTGATGTCTCTAATTTTCTTGAAGAGATCTCTAGTCTTTCCCATTCTGTGGTTTTCCTCTATTTCTTTGCATTGATCACTGAGGAAGGCTTTCTTATCTGTTTTTGCTATTCTTTGGAACTCTGCATTCAAATGGGTATATCTTTCCTTTTTTCCTTTGCCTTTCGCTTCTCAGATTAAAAAAGCCACATCACTTAGATTAAAAAACTTTAACTATCTTTGATTCATTTTTAATCTCCTTTACCACTGAATATAGTAATTATTCCTTTCAAATATCAGTTTACCCTTTCCAATCCTAGTGCCGCAGTCCTTGATCAGCATTTATTATCTTGCACCTGGACTTCTGCAATAGCTTTCTAATTGAGCCTGTTGACTTTGTAGACTCTTTGCTGTGCCTGATTTCATGATTTATGCCGAAGACCGTATTCATCTGCCTCTTCATTGCCTGTAATATAAAGATTCAAGGTAATTTGGCCTTGATTTCCTTTATAATATCAATCTTCTATACACAGTCACTGTTTCAGGTCTATTCACCAGCTCCTGAATAAGCTAAGGGTTTCTAGTCTTCTTTGCCTGGTTCTTAGTAAGATGCAATAAAAACTGGCTGCTAATGGTAGCTTGAAAACCATCTTCTCACACTCTTCTTTGGGTTCATACTTTGGGTTACACTTTAAAAAGCTGTTTTGTTGCTCATATTGTTACAGTTTGGCCTTTGGAATTTCATGTTCCTCTTTGACATATGCCCATCAACTGGTGTGTGTGTGTGTTTGTGTTTCCTTTTCAGAACTAAAAGATGCTCCATCTCCTTTTGTATATTTCCTTCCCCAGTCCTAGAGTTATCTATTTCTCTAAGGAGCTGTGACTTCTTTTACTATGAAATGATATTAGAAGCCAAGATCTGGGTGCAAGGTGTGCTTGTTGTTGCTGCTGCTGCTGCTGCTAAGTCGCTTCAGTTGTGTCTGACTCTGTGCGACCCCATAGACGGCAGCTCACCAGGCTCCCCCGTCCCTGGGATTCTCCAGGCAAGAACACTGGAAGGGTTGCCATTTCCTACTCTAGCGCATGAAAGTGAAAAGTGAAAATGAAGTCACTCAGTCGTGTGCGACTCTTAGTGACCCCATGGACTGCAGCCTACCAGGCTCTTCCGTCCATGGGATTCTCCAGGCAAGAATACCGGAGTGGGTTGCCATTTCCTTCTCGAGTGCATTAAAGTGAAAAGTGGAAGTGAAGTCGCTCAGTTGTGTCCGACTCCCAGCGACCCCATGGACTGCAGCCCACCAGGCTCCCCTGTCCCTGGGATTCTCCAGGCAAGAGTACTGGAGTGGGGTGCCATTGCCTACTTAATATCATTTCTTTTAGACTTTCTTAGCTGAAGGAGTAAAGAAATGTACACCTATAAATATTTATATATGTAACCATCTGCATCTGTATTAAGCTAAACATGAGATCATAGTTTTGTTTCCAACAGTAATCTATTACTACATGGGTGATTCTAGGCTCCACCACTTGCATATCTGTAAATTCCCATTCCAACAGTGAAAAACTGTCTGCCATTTATTTAACTAGTCATTAAATTCTAGTATATATGTATAGCAGCTTTAAAACTGTTAACCCCATACTTGTGTGAAACAAGTTTATCAACTAGAGAAAAGTGATTATGTGCAGTTTGTTTGTCTTTAGTTTTACAGATTTCATTAATTTCCAGAGCTATTTAGGTTAGTTTCTTTTCCCCGATCCCCTTTAGTGAGGCTGTTTCATACATTTGCCATATAGTTAGATTCTCTTGTCATTCCTTCTTGGAATCCCCTGACCTCCAAAATTACTTTAAAAAATTTTGGATTCTTTAGGGTTCACTCCTTGTGCTGCCCTATGGATTTTGATATATGGTCATACATCCACCATTATAGTATCATACACAACAGTTTCATTGCCCTAAAAAGTCCCTTGTACTTTATCTCTTCAGCCTATACTCCCTCAAACTCCCTATAACCACTGACCTCTTTATGGTCTCTCTAGTTTTTCCTTTTCCAGAATGTCATATAATTATTATTGGAATCATATAGTATATGGCCTTTTCAGACTGACTCCTTTTACTTAGCTATACACATTTAAAATTTATTCATATCTTTTTGTTACTTGATAGCTCATTTCTTTTTACTGCAAAGTAATAGTCACTTGTAAGGATGTGCCACAATTTATTCACCTATTAGAGGATGTCTTGGACATTTCTAATTTTGCAATTATAGTTAAAGCTATAAACATTCATCTGGAGGTTTTTGTGTGGGCATAAAATTTGAAGTCAGTTGAGTAAATATCTAGGAGTGATTGTTGGATTGTGTAGTAAGACTGTTTAGCTTTGTAAGAAGCTGCCAAATGTTTTATAAAGTGGCTGTATCTACTTAACAGTTTTTAGAGAACAAATCCTTTCAACAGTTTACCCACGTTATTACTACAGTGTGGTGATTAGTTGCATAGGCTTTGGAATAAGAGTGCTTGGGTTCAAGTCTTGATTCTACTATTTATTAATTATGTAACTTTCAGAATATTGGATAATCTCTCTGTGCCTCAGTTTCTTTACCTATAAACTGAGAATATTTTAAGGATTAAATTAGATAACATAAGTTGTTAATTGTTGTTTTTGTCTCTTTTTCTCTCAGTGCTTTGCTTTTAATTTGTTTGAAGGGACTTCTCTGCTCCGTCTCATATTCCATCTCCAGCAACCAGATCTTTATTTGTAAAGTTTAGCTTCTCCTTATGGGGATAGGGGAAGAGTAGTGGCAGGAAAGGCTTTAATAGCTTTCTCTTTCAGACTCATTAAAGGAATTAGAGGCATTATTCAAGAGAGGAATATCCCCTAAAGGAGGTTGTGGAGAGAGGTCCTAAACCCAGAATGATTTTAGACCTGGGCCATTACTGAGTGTCCTATGGAAAGTTTCTTTGTAAATTAGAAAAAGACTCACTTTCTAGGTAGATACAACCCAGAGACAAGACACAGTGCTTAGCCAGGGGCCGGGGCTGGATTCCAGCTCTCCCACATACCACCTAATCAGGTTCTATTATGCAGTTCACATACTACATATCTTAGGTGTTGGCTTCCCCTGAGGGATGAGAGAAATGATTGTGGGTTCCTTGTTGGATAAGCACGTGGATCAAGTCCCTTGGAACACAGCATCTCAGAAGTGCTTAGACATCCATGCCAGGGAATGACTGTGGGATAACAGGGAAGAGTGAATCACCAAACACTGGGCTTTGGGAAAGAATGATGATAATTAAGGCCGATAATAACTTTCAACATAAGGCTGAAAGTTACTGTTGTCCTAGCAAACAAGCTGAAACATGTGAGAAATATTGCAGACAGAACTACAAAGTGAGTGGATATTGGAAAATCAATGTCTGAACAAGTATTGAATCACCATATGAAAAAAAGATGAAACTGGTTAGAGTCTGAGAGACTTTTCCTTTGATACATGTAAGGTTTTTATGACCCTAAGTTCAGAAACATGAAAGGTACCGCCCCTCCCAGTTCATTGATTGGACTTTAGGGGGGGAAAGCATAGATTTGGAAAACAAAGAGAAGTGGCGAGTTTCTTTCACCCAAGCATTATATCTTGTTGTAGGTAAAATATGGACGTACATTTTTTAAACAGGCTATAAGGATCAAACTGTGTAGCAGTTGCCTGAACAGGTAAGTTGAGTTCTCCTTGAACTCTCATTTGACTTTCTCCAAAGAGTATATTTCTAAGTTACTGGAATCCTTCCTTAAGCTTTTTGCTCAGTGGGAAGTGTAACGCAAATATTTTCAGATGAGTCACCTCCCTTTATAACTGATTTCTTAATATTTTGACTTTCTGATGGGGAGCCTGCCAAAACGAGGCGTGTCTCATAGATGGTGAGAGGATGGAGAAGGAACAAGTAGGACACGTAGGATATCTTTTCTATACGACAGCCAGACACCCAACTCTAGCTGCAAGTGTCAGGAATTCCATTATTCCCATCACCTATTTTTAGTTCTATTATGTAAATTAAAAATTTTTTCATTAGTTCTTCCTTCTTTTTTATTAATTTTTTGACCTTGCCATGTGTATATGGGTACCAGGGATCAAATCCTTGGCCCCTGAATTGGAAGCACAGAGTCTTAACCTGTGGATCACCAGAGAAGTCCCACTTGTGTAAACTTCTTAATGGCAAATGTTTCAGTTCATTTTAGTCCAAGATAACTTAAAAAAAATTATTCGGGGACATTTATTTCCTACTACACTGCCAAATATCTGTTGTTATATTCACAGTGTATTGCTGTTTTTGACAGTGAAGCTTTAAGAGTCTAACTTGTTATTGGTGCCATATAGCTTTTTACATAAATTTAAAAATTTACCCCTTAGGGAAGACATATATTTAAACCATCCAGGAGCTCTGATGTTCCAGGGACATATAAGCTTGTGAAAGCTGTATAATTCTCTCCATTTGTTTGATTTACCTCTTTGGGGCAAGAGTAAAACCTTCATGTATTCCACAATCTACACATACTATTTAATGACACATGAGAGCAGTAAATTGATTTAAAACTAAGTTTGGTTGTTGTCTCTCATTGCTATGAAAAATTGTGTTCTCTTACAAGGGGGTTTTGACATTAGATCTGACTTCTTACTGCAACATACAGACTCTGCCTTCTAAGTGAAAATGCAGCTAAATGCATATCATCCTTCACTTCCATATTGTACTTTGAATTTATCTTGTTTATAAACATCTAATGTGGTATATGAGATGTAGAGACATTTTTAGGTAATCCTGTAGTCTAGATGTAAGGAGCTAATATTCATTGAGCAGAAACTGATTCCCCAATAGAGGATATTACAGAGAAAACTCTTTTTCAAAATTTCAAATTGACCAGATTATACTGGAGATTTAATACAATATTGGATACTTATTCATTTGAAAACCTGTCTCCAGATAACACTGTTTTCATGGCTGTTTGAAAAGTTTCACTTACTATCTTTTATCCCCTTGTAACTTTGCCCATGTGAAATTAGTCACCCACATAAAACAGGTCTCTTTCATCAACACAAATAATTCATACAGATAGATATCAGTGAACCTTTAGCATAACTGGGAATTAGCTAGGCTAGGAGGATGCAGAAGAGTGTATATGCAACTAAAATAACATTTATTAAGGCTTGACTATGAAAAGGAAAACTTGTGTATTTAAGAAGTACAAATTCCACATTTCTTCAAAGGCTCGTTTGAAAAATCTTAGGAGTCAATACAGCAGTCAGTTCAATACCGTGGTAAAGAAAAAAACAATTTGAATAGTTAGAGGAGATACTTTTAGTTCTAATACCACTCGTGAGTCATTTAGTCAATAATTTTGTGATGAGCATGTAGCAGATGTCAGCTATTGTGCCAAATACTATGAACTCCATAGTGAACAAGACACAGTAACCTCCTAAGAAACCACGTTATAGTAGAGGATAAGGAAAGAAACTTACAAAAATCTCCAGACTTATCATCTCTTAGAAGCAAATGAAGTTGCTTTAATGTCAGTGCCTGAATTTGGCATGAGACTTGTGCTTAAAACCTAATTGGCTTGGGGAAACTTTGTTCTCCTTCTAAGCCTCCTGAGTTACCTGAGAATCCCAAGGGTGTCTCGTATGTCTCTCAGAATCCCATTGTGTTCTTTGGCTTTCCCTGCGAAGGTCCTTCCGGCTAGTGCCTGTGCAATCACTGTTAGAGGCACCTCCACATGAATGCACTCATTCCTTGTTCAATTTCTCATATTCTCAGTCCCGCAAAATCCTTTAGCCACTACCATGTTGCCATTATGCCGGTATGACAAACTGTTCTTCAACAGAATGTAAAACATGCCCTGAGCCCTACCTGTGCATTGTACTTTGTCACCCAAACCCCAGATGCTGCTTATACCCCAAGGCTCAATAAGTTCTCTCAGATCCAGTCCCTGGGAACAGGCTGAAAAAGAAATCCACATTCTGTTCTTCATTTCCTGCTTTCCCATTTCTGCTAAAAAAATTTATTCTCACAGGTCTTGTTTCCCCAGTACAAGTAATTCACATGAATAGACCCTGCAGATCTCTAGCTAACCATTTAATGTAAACAGAAGCATTCTATTTTATAAATAAGTAGTTAATTATAAAATGTGCTGCTGCTGCTGCTAAGTCACTTTAGTTGTGTCCGACTCTGTGCAACCCCATAGATGGCAGCCCACCAGGCTCCCCTGTCCTTAGGATCCTGGAGTGGGTTGCCATTTCCTTCTCCAATGCATGAAAGCGAAAAGTGAAAGTGAAGTCGCTCAATCGTGTCCGACTCCTAGCAACCCCATGGACTGCAGCCAACCAAGCTCCTCTGTCCATGGGATTTTCCAGGCAAGAGTACTGGAGTGGGGTGCCATTGCCTTCTCCGAATTATAAAATAGACTATGGTAAATTTTAACAGTTCATTTACAGATTTTGGGGGGCACACATAGGAAAGGGGCTGAACTCAGGCTCAGGAAAGTAAGGGTGTGGGGCCGGAAGCCTCCCTGAAAGACTTGACGACAAAACTGAGAATCTAAGAATGAGCCAGGATTGGGCTAAGAGGATGCATGAGGGCATATGTGCAGTTAAAATAGTGTTTATGAAGGCCCAGAGGAGAGAGAGAGAACACATTTATTTCAAAAGTCCCAGTTCTTCTCTGCTCCAGAGGACCAGCTGGAAATCTTTTTAAGCTTTCTCCTCTCACTTTCTATTCATCTATGTGTACCCTCTTTTTGTGGTGGCTCAGACAGTAAAGAATCTTCCTGCAATATGGAAGACCTGAGTTCAATTTCTGGGTTGGGAAGATTCCCTGGAGGAGGGCATGGCAACCCACTCCAGTATTCTTACCTAGAAAATCCCCATGGACAGAGGAGCCTAGCAGGCTATATAGTCCATGGGGTCACACAGAGTCGGACATAACTGAAGTGACTAGGCAGTACCCTCTTTTTGTGTTGATCACTGCCAATCTTCTGTTTTAATTACTTGTAAGCATATCTGTCACCCATTGCTAGCAGATAAACTCATTGTTTTAGTGTTAGTTGATCAACTGTGTCTGACCCTTTGTGACCCCATGGACTGTAGCCCACCAGGCTCCTCTGCGCATAAATTTCTCCAGGCAAGAATACTGGAGTGGGTAGCCATTCCGTTCTCCAGAGGATCTTCCCAACCCAGGGATGCAACCTGGGTCTCCTGCATTGCAGGCAGATTCTTTACCATCTGAGCCACCAGGGAAGCCTGCTAAATTATTTTTCACATCCTTCTTATTAACAACCACAATGATTTGCATATACCAGGTACTTCATTAAAAGCAACCTGCTTGAAGTATTAATATCTAAGGGTGCTTGGGATATACATACACATTTTATGAATTAACAGCGGCATGAAATGAATGATATGATAGAAGGTACACTGGTTTTAGGTAAAAAGGAAAAGTTAGACAAGATCTTTCTTATCTGTTGGAATAATTTCTTAGTGGTTACTATCACCAGAGCATTTATGAAACAGGGATCAAAAGAATAATCAATTAGTTCTTTATATTTCACTTATACTAAGTATCTACTTGAGCCAGGTACTTTTTTTATTAAAAAGATAATGAAATAGATGATTCATATAGATAAAGCTTAAAGACTAGTAATAAAACAAAACTCACATGCCTGCCGTATAGCTTAAGAAATGGAACATGTCTAAACATTCTAATGTAACATTTTCCTAACAAAATGGCAAAGCATCATGGTCTGCTGTGTTCCTCCCTTAGCTCTGAGGGAATTTTAGAACTCAGAACTAAAATTATAGAAAAAATTAACATAGTGGGCGGAGGAGACTAAAGGAATGTGCCAGTATGCTGTAGCTCTTATTAGGAAGAAAATTAAATTGGTCCTATGGTAAATCTATCCGTCATAACGGCACACATAGAGAATATAACATAAACAGAATAAGAACACTGAATCCATCTGATGGAAAGCAAAAGTGGAGAAAAGAAAATCAAAGAAAGTACAGAAAACAGAAAATGTTTTAAGTTATAGCAGTATTATATTCTAAAATAAAAATTACAATAACTACAAATGGATTAACTTGATCAACTAAAGATGGATGCTCTAAGATTTGGTTTAAAATATTTAACAACATATTTTCTATAAAAGTGTTGATTTTAAACAATGTCAAGGGAATGCTGAAAATAAAAGCATGGGAAAGGATGTGTAGTTAGTATGAACAAAGAAAAACATTAGGTAACAAATTTAAGTTCGACCAAATAGAATTTAAGGCTAAAATATAGTTGACTAAGAAATGTATACTGAAGAAAGGAATACTGGCCTATCTGAAAAGCCCAGAGGGTATGTGGATATGAAAAGAGGAAAGAACATATTGTATTAACAGTATCTTTGAAGTCCACCCTGTGACCTTCATTGATTATGTCCCCTACCTACTTCCCCCCAGAGGTAACCACTACTCCAGATTTGGGGTTTATTATTTATATGTTTTATATTACTTCACAACAAAGCATCAAACTCAGTGGCTTAAAACAACACACATTTATCATTTTACAGTTTGTTTGGTGCAGAGGTGCAGGCATGGCTTAGCTGTATCCTCTGCTCAGTCTCCCAAGGCCGGAATTAAAGTGTCAGTCAGACTGTATTCTCCTTAGAGGCCCCCCTGGGAAAAGGCGTACCTCTAGCTCCCTCGGGTCGTTGGCAGAATTTACCTTCTAATAGTGATAGGACTGAGGCTCTTGTTTTCTTGCTGACTGTGGGACTGGAGTCTCTCTCAGCTCCTGAAGGTTGCCTACCATGCAAATTTTGTCAGAGGCCCTCCAGCAGGATGTCAGCCTACTTCAGGGCCAGTAGGAGAATATCTTACTTTAGCTGGTTAATATGGAGTCTTACATAATGCAGTGTGATCATGGGAGTGACGTTTTATCACCTTTGCCCATACTCATAGATTTTGTTCATCCTACAAGGGGACGGTTATACAATGGTGTGACTCATTAGAAGTCCCCTTTGGGTATGTCTGCAGTTTGCATTGACTGTTTTTTTTAAAATCATGTGTATACTGGGCTTCCCCCAAGGTGGTGCTGGTGATAACCCGCCTGCCAATGCAAGAGACCTGGGTTCGATCCCTGGGTTGGGAAGCTCCCCTGGAGAAGGAAATGGTTACCCACTCCAGTATTCTTACCTGGAGAATCCCATGGACAGAGGAGCCTGGTGGGCTACAGTGCATGGGGTTACAAAGAGTCAGACACTACTGAAATGACTTAGTATGCATATATATACTAAAATAGATACTGTTTAGTTTGCATATGCTTTTGAATTTTATATAAATGGAATCATTCTATATATAATATTCTCCAATTTGCTTTTCCATACATAATTATTTTCAATTTTCCTGTGTTGATATGTCTGTCATCCAGTCATCTCCATTAGTATGCATGTTGTAGTCTATGGTTAAACTGTCACAAAATTGATTTATTATTCTACTAATGAAGAAAATTAGGCCATGTCCAGTTTTTGCTATTCTGAACAGTATTGCTATGAGCCTTCTTGTTCATGTTCTTGTTGCAAATGTGTAAGAATTTCTCAAGGCTTATAATCCATTCTTTATACAGAGACCAGAGTAAGTTGTCTTTTAAAAATGTAAATCAATTTAAAGTCCTCCAGTGACACCTTATTGTACTTTGAATAAAATCCAAACTCCTTACCATGGTTTGCAAGGCTGTGCATGCTCTGGCCTTTGTCCATGCTGTGACCTCTTCTTGGACTAGTCTTTCCCTAGCTCATTGTGTTCCACAATGGCCTTTTTCTTTTCCTCAAACTTGCAAATTTTTTCATTCATTCTTGCCCTCGGGCTTTTGTACCCTCTTATTAAAATGCTCTTTGTTGTAGCCTTTGAATGTTGACTCCATCTCATCATGCTTGATTCAGGTCAAATAGCATCATAGTGGTCTTTCCTAGCTATCAAATCCAAAGTAGTTACCACTCACTCTCAGCCCCATAACTCTATTTTAATTCATTTCCTAAAATCTATCACAAAGATATTTTTCTTTGACTTATTAATTGCCTGCTAATCTGTTTATCTCCCCACTTTGAATGTTGTGGACTGCTCTCTTTTTCTACTGTATATCCCCAGTACTTAGCCAAGTCTCTGGCACATGTAAAGCTCTCAAATATGTTATAGTAAATGAGCAAGGAAAAAAAAAAACTACACTATCAGAATTTCCAAAAGCCAGTAGTATATAAATGAAGTTAAAAAGGAGTATAAAACAATTTTTCTACAGACTTCAGGTGGGCTCAGAGGATCCATCTGTCCTGTGTTCTCCTTTCTTGTTAAGGAATATTGCCAAAAGCCAAAGTAAAGAGTTTTCTTTCAGACAGAATTTTAAACTAGGAAGAAATGACATTACAGTGCTGGATGAGTCTAGGGAAGGGTTGGTAAATGCTGCCTTTGCAGGCCCACCATTGGGCATTTAACTGTTGACAGCCTTACTGGATCACTAATTAGAACTGTAAAATTTCAGGTGAGTGACAGTAACTTATATGCTAATTCTGTTTTTTTTTTTTTTTGAAGCTGCAATTGCTGGGCAGTTAATACTGTAATTGATGGACACTGTCAGTTGCTGAAATGGACAGAAATTATTATTCAAGTTACCATTGTTAAATGTCATAATCACATTTTCAGCTACATTTAAAAAGGAGTGTATTTTTATTGCCTCTATAATAAAGCTGTAATATAATTTTGGGGAACAAATATACCTTGAGTATAGAATATTATAAACCTAGATATAGGAAGGTCACTTAACTTTTAAATTTCCATCTGTATTGTATTCAAGTTCTACTGTACCCTCAACTAATAGCCTTTTAAGAAAAACACAAAGAAAAATAGCTAAAATGATAAATACTCAAAAAGAGTATTATTTGTCCCATAAAGGACTTTGATTTTATCTTGGAGCTCTTGAAATTATTGAACATATCTGATCAATTAAAATAATATGTACTTCACCACGCTTCAAAAGAAATGAAACTTTTGGGGGCACATGTTTTATAATGAAGCATAGCCAGTTAATTGGTTTTATATTGGTAAAATAGAATGTGAACTCTTGAAGCGAAGGACAGGGAAGCCTGGCATGCTGCAGTCCATGGAGTCACAAAAAAATGGACACGACTGAGTGCCTGAGCAACAACAGCTGATTTGCAATGTTGTGTTAGTTTTAGGTGTATGGCAAAGTGAAGCAAGTTATGCATATACATGTATTCACTCTTTTTTTAGATTCTTTCCCCATACAGGCCATTACTGAGTATTGAGTAGAGTTCCCCGCTAGGTTCTTATTAGTTGTCTCTTTTATATGTAGTAATGTGTATATGCCAATACCAATCTCCCAATTTCTCTCTCCTCACTCTTATCCACTGATA
>SJYX01012898.1:0-75196 GCA_006410675.1 Oreotragus oreotragus
TTTTTTTTTTTTTTACAACTTTCAGAAATTCAAAGAACCATGAACAGTCAAAAAAAATCTTAAAAAAAAAAAAAAAGAATTGGAAGACCAACAGTTATAAGCCAACAGTATCTGGTTTCAAGACTTAATTTAAAGCTATAGAAATCGTGACAGGTAGTAATATGTTAGTGAATGTTTAACAATCAGCCCAGGGACAGGAGCATGATTTGACCATAAAAAAACTTAACAATCAGCTCTCATGAGCCAACTTGAGCCAGCTCTAGCACTCCACTGACAGAGTGGTATTCCCACAAGGAGAGATAAATAGATCAATGGAACACAATGGAGAATCTAAAGATAAACCCATAATATGGAGTCAGTTGACCACCTTCAAAGATGCCAAGATAATTTGGAAAAAATAATTTTTTTGTCATCAAATGATGCTACAACAACTGGATACCAGTATGGGAAAAGATGAATCTCAATCCTTATCTTGCATCATACACAAAAATTAACTTGAGATTTTATCAAAAAAATAAAAGCAAAATCTCTAAAGCTAATAGAAAAAAACTTAGAGTATCCTCACAACCTTGGGGTAGGTAAAGATTTCTTAGGTCCTAAAAATCATTACTCATGTAAGAGAAAATTAATAAATTGGACTTCATCAAAATTTTAAATGTCTGCTCAACATAAAATACTAATAAGAAAAAGGAAAAGAAAATCACAAAGGGAGAGAAAATAATTCACTCTCTGTGTGTGCACACTCGTGTGTATGCAACATAGTGCTTATATCCATGATATTTGAAGAATTTCAGTAAGTTATTGAAGAAAGGATAAATCAATTCTGAAATGGACAAAAGATTTAGGTGCTTCACAAAAGAAGATATATAAATAGCCTACCTAGCACATAAAAATGTGTTTGCTATCATTAGTCATCAGGCAAATACAAATTTAAATCACAATGCGATACCACTTTACATCCCCCACAATGGTAAAATTTTAAAAGCTGAGCATCAAATGTTGATGAGGTACACAAACAGAACCCTTACATATCACTGGTGGGAGTTTAAAGTGGTACAACTACTTTGGAAAACTAGTTGACAGTTCCTTATAAAGTTAAATATGAATCTGCCTTATGACCAAGCAATTCGAATTCTTATGACCAAACAATTTTAAGCAAAATACATTTTAGGTAAACGTATTTACCCAAAAGGAAGTGAAAACATATATCTACAAAAAGACTCATGCAAGAATGTTTATATCAAAGATTATTGATAGTGGTTAAGAACTGAAAACACCCCAAAGATCCTTCAACAAAAGCATACATAAACAAATTGTATATTCATTTGATGCATATTAAATGAATTCTTAATATGCTTCTTAGTAATAAAAGGAACAAATTAATAGTAAACTCAACAATGTATTGATAGATAAATCTCAAAAACTTTCTGTTAATCATAAGAAGCAAGTATGGTCAGTGGTGATGTGAATCAGAACAGTGGTGCCTACTGAGCACTGGACCTCTGGGGTAATGGAGATGTTCTGTCTTTGCTCAGGATGTTAGTTACAAGGGTATATGTGTTTGTCAAAACTCATCAATGTGTATAGTTTAGATCTTCACAATGAATTGTATTAATTATATATAAATTTTTATCACAATAGTTTTTAAAATAGGGAATTTTTTAAGGTAACTGGAGTTTTCTTCCCAGGAAGGTTCAGTAGAAACAGTTTCTATTTAAATTCAGGAGCTACATTTCAACTTATAAATTATTCTTCAGAAAATGAGAGTCAACATTTTCATATTTCTTTAAGGTTCTACAAGTGTGGTGACTAAAACACAAACACAGATACATATAAAACAAATGGAAATGTTTCAGAGTTTCTTGATGAACTTTTGCTTTGGGCATCAAGATGAAATGAAAGGTGATACTTGTTTGTTATCACAACTAAAAGGAAGTGCACGTAAAGTGCAGCTTTTTTGAACAAAAAATGTTGTCTTATTTGAGCCTTCTTTTCATTTTTGAGAATCCCTATATAATGCACCAGTAATATTAATACAATAGAATCTCATGCACTAGGATCCAGTTTTGCCTTTGGTTCTAGCTGTCCCCTCTTCTCTTGCAGTCATCTCTTTAATTCTTGTTTCTCTCAGGTATCTAGAGAGAATCTTAGAACAGCACTACTAAGGAAGACTATTCCAAGTATTTATTAAGCATATATGTAAGTGAGGGCAGTGGGGCATCCCTGGTGAGTACATATGTACAGGGAATTTAAAACAAGGGTCAACAGGCTTCGGAGACCTTTCCAGGGACTTGTCAGCCAGAACAGTGGCTCCTAAGCGTCCGTCCGTTTAAAGTTTTCATTAGTCCATGACAAAATAAGAAAATAGAAACAGCCTAGAATTTGTATGGATGTAAAACACAGATGTGGTTTTGCATAGACATATATGTAAAAGTTAGATAATATAAAATATTTTTTATTCTATGAAATAATGGTAGTAGTTGTACTGTCCATGTTCTTAAATGGCAAATTATGAAGCAGATCCTTCGTTAATCCCCAATTTTTTTTTAAATTTTCATTGATAAAATCTTTTAAAAGCTACTGAGTCAGAGTATGTATTTAAATATACAAAGTTTGAAATGAGCAAGCATTCTTGTAAGGCTGGTTGCATTTGAAAGGCAAAGTCAAAAGATCACTAAGGTCTCACTTCTTAAATTTATAATTGAGAGACCTCATCATTTACCAAAAGAAAACGAAATTTTTTAGGTTTAAGTGAGTCACATTTTTTAAAAAAGAAATGATATATTGTCTACTCTTTGGATGAATCTTATAGTCTACTGGGAATTTATGGAAATGAAAATTTAATTTTATTAGCGTTTGAGTTATTTCATTCATTAAAATGTTCAGATGATAATTTAGAGCATGTTCTTGATCTTGATGCTTGAAATGTTTTCCCAAAGAAAATGTCAACAGATGTGTGCATTATCATCAGCCTTTTTCTCCAGTTGACGATCATGGCTTTCTTACGGCGGAGCCTGGGTGAAGTTAAAGGAAGTCTGGCTGAAGTAGTGGAGACAGTGGTATGCTTGTAAATTTTAACAACCAGCTGTAGGAAGGAGGGCTTGTAACATTTGCAGTTAAGAGTTAGAGTTAGTCGCTAAGAGTTAGCAACTAAACAACAACAAATTGCATAAATAAATAGTCCGGCTTGGACCAATTCGAAGCTACCCGTTGCTTAACAGCCAACTCCTGAAAATGTTTCGGTGGATTCTCCTGAACCACACAGGATGGCTCCAGCACACCGCGGGGTGGGGCTGGGGATGGTGCTCACTAACTGAGGACAGCTGGTCCTCAAAACCAAGAACTTAAGGACCCCCCATTTGGTGGGTAAATTCCAGTTCGTTCCAAGCAGCGCCTCTCTCTTCCTAAATGCTTTTTACTCCCTAAAGGAACAATGTATTTTCTTAGCTCTACATCATCTAGAATGACATTTCATTAATAATCATTGTTAATAGAGCTGAAATCCATCATTTCTCTTCCTAAAGTCACCAGATGAAAGTAATACTTGAACTCTTCATAATTTGAGAACTGATTTATAGGACTTAAGCTATTGAAATTAAGTTTCTTTATGTAAAGCTAGTACTTTAGAGGGGAAATATAAGGTTGTATTGATCATGCAAAAAAATCTACATACAATTTTAAACAAAAATATAGAGAGTTTTTATTGGTTTTGACTCTTTCAAAGGCTAACGGAACCAACGTGGTACCAAAGTCCACAGGCTTCCTTCTGTCCCCAGCTTCACCTTCTTTTTCTTCCTCACATGTTTCCTGCTTCAGGCATCCCAGTGACTTCTCTATTTCTTCCCCCATGCCTTCCTCTTTTTCATAACCTGTAAGTTCAGTTCAGTCACTCAGTCATGTCTGACTCTTTGCAACCCCATGGACTGCAGCATGCCAGGCTTCCCTGTCGATCACCAACTCCCTGAGCTCACTCAAACTCATGTCCATCAAGTCGGTGATGCCATCCAACCATTGCATCCTCTGTCGTCCCCTTCTCCTCCCGCCTTCAATCTTTCCCAGCATCAGGGTCTTTTCCAGTGAGTCAGCTCTTTGCATCAGGTGGCCAAAGTATTGGAGTTTCAGCTTCAGCATCAGTCCTTCTGATGAATATTCAGGACTGATTTCCTTTAGGATGGACTGGTTGGATCTTCTGGCAGTCCAAGGAGTCTTCTCCAACACCACAGTTCAAAAGCATCAACTCTTCGGTGCCGAGCTCTCTTTATAGTTCAACTCTCACATCCATACATGACTCCTGGGGAAACCATAGCTTTGACTAGATGGACCTTTGTTAGCAGAGTAGTGTCTCTGCTTTTTCATATGCTGTCTGGGTTGGTCAGAGCTTTTCTTCCAAGGAACAAGCGTTTTTTAGTTTCATGGCTGCAGTCACCATATGCGGTGATTTTGGAGCCCCTCAAAATAAAGTCTCTCACTGTTTCCATTGTTTGCCCAACTATTTGCCATGAAGTGATGGGACCAGATGCCATGATCTTAGTTTTCTGAATGTTTAGTTTTGAGCCAGCTTTTTCGCTCTCCTCTTTCACTTTCATCAAGAGGCTCTTTAGTTCTTCACTTTCTGCCATAAGAGTGGTGTCGTCTGCCTATCTGAGGTTATTGATATTTCTCCCAGCAATCTTGATTCCAGCTTGTGCTTCATCCAGCCCACCATTTTGCGTGATGTACTCTGTATATAAGTTAAATAAACAGGGTGACAATATACAGCCTTGATGTACTCCTTTCCCAATTTGGAACCAGTCTGTTGTTCCATGTCCAATTCTAACTGTTGCTTCCTGACCTGCATACAGATTTCTCAGGAAGCCTTCTGACTTAGAACCTGTAAAGGTTCTGCTAACTAGGAACTTTTACTTGTTCTTTGTGATTCATTTATACTACAGTGTTCATTCAGCCTGGAGATTTGTAAATCTCTTATTGTTCAATATCGCTTGAGAATCAGTAAGCATTTCATGGGAGTAGAAGCCTGAAATCTTACACAAGTCTTCTTCTACAGTCCACTTCTGACTTAGAACCTGTAAAGGTTCTGCTAACTAGGAACTTTTACTTGTTCTTTGTGATTCATTTATACTACAGTGTTCATTCAGCCTGGAGATTTGTAAATCTCTTATTGTTCAATATCGCTTGAGAATCAGTAAGCATTTCATGGGAGTAGAAGCCTGAAATCTTACACAAGTCTTCTTCTACAGTCCAGCCCTAAAGATAAACTGATTTTGTCAATTAGGGTAATATAGAATCCAGGAGGGAAAAGGAAACAAAAGTGGCAGATATTTGTCTTTCCTACCTGACTCCTCCCCTGGGAAAATCACATGAGGGTCTGGTCTCATTGAAGCTGCTTCAGATGTAGTCTAGGAAGCTGCTAGTTCTGTAAGATCTCAGAATCCAACCTGCCTACTGTAGGTCTGTCTATTGGCTGGGATTCCTTTTCTCTGTCCCTTCATCTTTTCCATCCCACTGCATATTCACATATAGTCCTATATACTGCTTTAGACTTCAGATTAAACTTTTTATTTATCTGTTTATTTTTGGCAGTTCCCAGAGGAACATGTGATATTGTTCTCTTTAAGACTGTCAGAAGGGGTGGAAAAAACATTCTTTTCCAGCTTTTTCAAATGTGTGAGAAAAATGAATTTACATGTGCAGATTCTCATACATGCAATGCTCAGACTATCTCACAGCTGATAACATGGGAAAAATGTTGATGATGATACATGTGCTTTTTAGATTATTTATGTGACAAACGTGTTCGTACCTGGTGAAAAACAAAATGAACTCACTAAACGAATTATTCCATGTCTTTATAATAAATTATGTGTGCTGAGCATTCACTAAACACATGAGAGACCTTTTTAAATTTTTCCTCCCAAATAGATACGTGATCAAAGACCCAAAAAGAGCTCACTTATCTCCTTGGTAATTATTTAGTAATTTGTCTCTTTCTATCTCAGAGAGAAAAATTCCAGATGAAGATTTCATCATCTTAATTGATGGATTAAATGAAGCAGAATTTCACAAACCAGATTATGGGGATACAATTGTATCATTTCTGAGTAAAATGATTGGAAAATTTCCTTCCTGGCTCAAGCTAATTGTAACAGTTAGGACCAGTTTACAGGTATGTGTTTTCTTTCTTTTTGGACCCATAAATTATTTCCCTTGGAGAGTGATTAAACTGAAAAGTTGAGGTCCTTGAACCCTTAGTAGTGAACTTTTCTAAATCTCTGCCATGTTTTAGAGCACTAGCAAAAGTAATTCCTGAAGAGAATATTTTGAGAGTAAGTGGTACAGTCTAGAGAGACATTTTCAATATTTGACTGTCTTAGCTGAAATTCCCATTCCCATTGCTCTGGGTAAGTTTTAATAAAGTGTCACTCAAAATAGTGTGAAAGTCCATTTTTCTAGGCTTTGTCCTGAGGATAGCAAAGCAAATAGATCCTCTAACACGTTTACTGTTTGACTTTTGTTTTATATTTTCTATCATTTAATGCCAGGAAAAATCCAGTTCAGTGTAGAGTCAGATTTTCTAGTTCTTCCTTCTGTTTCTCAACTTTTCATAGCATGAAGATGAACTTTCTTCTGTATATACCTTTTTTCTAAGAAATATTGCCACTATTCAGGCTTTATATTAAATTTACTACCCCTGGGAGATAATTTTTTTGAATTACCTTCTCTGTTTACTCACTGATCACTCACTTTATGGCCTGGAAGAATGACTAGGAATGTTGGAACTGAATCTGTAGACACATGGGCTAAAGGATAAATGAAATGACTCTATCTTCTCTACTATTCACAGTATACCTGAGTTGATATTTTCCGTTCTTTACATATTCACATTTGGTTTGAAACAGTTTTTTCCCCAAACCATAGCTTCTTTTGATGAACATTAAACTCTCGCATTGGGACTTCCTTGGTGGTCCAGTGGCTAAGACTCCACCTTCCCAATTCATGGGGGCCCAGGTTCAATCCCCTAGTCTGGGAACTAGTTCCTATGTGCCTCAACTAAGAGTTCACCTGCCATAACTAAAGAGCCCATGTGCTGCAGCAGAGGGTGGAGATCCCGAGTGATGGAACTAAGACCTGGCACAGCCAAATAAATAAATTTTTTAAATATAATAAAAATTTAAAATAAATAAAATCTCACATGTTATACATCCATCCCACTATTTTAGTGCAACACCCTTATATCAGTAGTTAACATACAGAAAATAGCCTCAATGCCATCCTTTTTCCCTCTCTCAGGCACTTAGTATTTTTCCTATAGCTTGACCAATTAAGGTCAATCTGCCTTCCTTGATCAGAAACTGTTCTTCTAATCCTGACCATCAACTTGCAGATGTTCGTTATTAAGATCTCAGAGTAATTTGAGTTAAATTAAAATGAATCAACATAAATGCATCTTTGTAATTAAAAGTTATGTAATCCACCATTATTGGTCAGTAGTTGAGTGTTAAAAGATGAAGGGTGAATAAAATAAACTTCCAGGAACACGGTCTGACTAGTTTTACTAAATATACACTTAGGAGATAATATTATTATCTTTGCTTATATTTTTACATTATGCCATGTGCAGTCTCAAAAGATGTATTAAGTATGACTTGGTAGACCAGATGACTAACTTTTCAGCTGTGCCAAAGAATGGGAAAAGCACTATATTCACAAAATCGAAAAGTCAGTGTCTTCATAAATCAAGACCAGCAACTCATAACCTTTTTTTTCTTTCTTTTTTAGTTTTTAAATTATGAAAGTATAATGATGCATTACAGGAGACTTGGAAAGTACAGAACAAGATTGCATATAGTTCCACTATATGTTACAATTATTTTAAGTATCTAAATTAACCAGTAACTTTTAAAAATTATTTTTATTTAGCTCTGACAATGAAATAATTCACAGATCTTTCAAAATGAACCCTCATAATTGATCATTCGTTATTTCCACAAACATTTGTTAAGTATATCAAGTGTAAAAGCTTATTTCTAAGAGCTGAGAATAGGACAGTGAGCAATATGGACAATATCCCTGCCCTCATAAAGCGTATTTTCTAGTGAGGAACACACATAATAAGACAGATTAGCATATGTTAAAATTTAGGGAGTGTCAGTGCTATGAAGACATATAACGGTGAAGAGGTAAATGGGAATGACAGTTATTTTACATAGAACAGATAGGAAAGGCTTCTCCAAGGAGCCGTGTAATGTGATGAAATCTGATTTACCTTTTTAAAAGATTTCTTTGGCTCCTGGCTATGTAGATAATAAAATGTAGGGGATCAAGAATGGAAGCAGAAGTATAGGTGAAAGGTGATGGCTTAGACTAGAGTGGGAACAGCGGAGATCCTTTAAAGTGGTCACATTTGGACTATATTTTGAGAAGACGGTGATGGGCTGGATGTGGACGTAAGCAAGAGAAGAGGTTCAAGGATGAATTGTGGGGTTTTGGTGAGCGATTGGGTAGATGCTGGTTTGGGGAAAAGATCTAGATAGTTCCTTCTCAGTGGAGATCCTGTGAAGTGGTCATATTTGGAGTATACTTTGAAGAAGATGATGGGCTGGATGTGGATGTAAGCAAGAGAGGAGGTTCAAGGATGAATTGTGGGATTTTGGTGAGCAATTGAGTAGAGGCTGGTTTGAGGAAAAGATCTAGATAGTTCCTCCTCTTTGGTGGTTGGGTCAGTGGTGATACTGTTTATCGACATGGGAAGGTTTGTGGTGGGGGGGAGTTTTCATAGTTCTGATTTGGTCGCAGTAAGTTTGTCTATGAAACATACAAGTGGCAATGTTGAGTCAGTGGAGATATAAGAAGAGAGCCCAGGAGAGATGACCAAGCTGGGGATATAAAATCAGGCATCATTCGTGTATAGACTATATTTAGAACCATGGGATCCAGCTATTCAGGGAGTGAAGGTAGCCAGATAAGAGGAAGAATGGAGACGGGAGCCCTGGGTGAGCTGAGAGATGAGACCGGAAAAGCAGAGGAGGCTGTGTAGGAGTGGCCAGTGTGCTGAGAGGAAAATGAGGAGAATGTGTTACGGAAGCAAGCTGCAGGAAGGGGCTTGAGGAGCAAGACGTGATCACCTGTGTCAGAGACTGCTGAGAGGTTGAGGAGGATGAGAAATGAACCTCCATTATTTGGGAAGATGCAGATGACTGATCATCTTAACAAGGATCATTCCAGTGAAGCGATGAGATTGACACCTGATTGCAGCAAATGGAGGAGAGAATGGGAAAAGAGGAATGAAATACAGTAAGCAGAGAAAACTTTTCTGTTAATGTTTTGCTAAACATGGATCAAAGATACAGTAGTTAGAGGGAGGAATATGGAGTCTCATGTCTGTGTGATCCAGGAGAAACAGGAGAGAAGAAGAAATTGCTGCCGGAGAGGGAATGGATACTTACAGGAGCAGAGGATATAAGCAGATAAGAAAAGATGGATTCCAGAGCAAGAGAGTCACCCCAAAGCCCTGTCACCTTCCCCCAATATAATTTCCAAGCAGATCACCAGGGTGCCAGGCTTCCCACTGTTAAAAGATTTTTTTCCTTTGGACTGAGGCATCTCCAAAAGACCCCAATTAAAATAAAATCATTTTATACTTATGGCTGATTCACATTGTTGTATGGCAGAAACCAACACAACATTGTAAAGCGGTTATCCTCCAATTAAAAATAAATTTTAAAATAATTTTAAAAAATAATGAGGGATAGAAAGTCAAATTCCATATGACATTCTTTGAGTCTTTTGGCTCTATTTTCTGTTTTAGGAGTGTTATTTAGAATATTGACCATTCAGTCGCTCCTAAAATACCCTTTATGAAGACTCATAAAAGTTATTTTAAGTCTCAATTTTAGGGAAAGTTGTGTCCCTTTTAGGCAACTAATAATGTTTTAATCCTTAGACACTAATACGTCGTCATATTTCCCTCTTTTCTTTGGCCACTCAGAAGTTAAGAATAAATTCATGGACCTTGCAGTTTATCACAAGAGTTAGGGGAAACTGAAGTTCTTCCTATCTCTCTGTCTGTCTCTCTCCATCTGTTTTAGGAGATTACCAAGCTGCTGCCTTTCCATAGGATTTTTTTGGATCGACTAGAAGAGAATGAAGCCATAGACCAGGACCTGCAGGCCTACATCCTGCACCGGATACATAGCAGCTCAGAGATCCAGAATAACATTTCTCTTAATGGCAAAATGGACAATACTACATTTGGCAAACTCAGTTCTCATCTCAAGACCCTCAGCCAAGGGTCCTATCTGTACCTGAAACTCACATTTGACCTCATAGAGAAAGGCTACCTAGTGTTAAAGAGCTCTAGCTACAAAGTAGTTCCTGTTTCGCTCTCTGAGGTTTATTTACTCCAGTGCAATATGAAGTTCCCAACCCAGTCTTCCTTTGACCGGGTGATGCCTCTCCTGAACGTGGCAGTGGCGTCTCTCCACCCACTGACTGACGAGCACATCTTCCAAGCCATCAACGCCGGCAGCATCGAAGGCACGCTGGAATGGGAGGACTTCCAGCAGAGGATGGAGAACCTCTCAATGTTCCTAATCAAGCGCAGAGACATGACTCGTATGTTTGTACACCCTTCTTTTCGAGAGTGGCTTATCTGGAGAGAAGAAGGCGAGAAAACCAAATTTCTCTGTGATCCCAGGTAAGCCATAGATCGTTAATAAGCAGTTGTGAGCCTGTTTTGTATTTACTGCATGGAAAGTGGGTATTGGAAGCAGTGAGAAGTGGTCTTCCTAGAACATTTCACATAAAGGAGACGTCACCTCTGTTTCTTCTTAACATAAGGCTACAAAGAAGGCGAGAAAACCAAATTTCTCTGTGATCCCAGGTAAGCCATAGATCGTTAATAAGCAGTTGTGAGCCTGTTTTGTATTTACTGCATGGAAAGTGGGTATTGGAAGCAGTGAGAAGTGGTCTTCCTAGAACATTTCACATAAAGGAGACGTCACCTCTGTTTCTTCTTAACATAAGGCTACGATGACGTTAACTTGTTTTGTCACAATTTTACTTCCGTAAGACTCAAAATCTGCATAGATGTTTAGAATTCCTGTATTTTTCTAAATAATTTTCTCTGATTCCCCTTTCAGAGAAATCCCCTATAGGGATCACAAGCTATAATTTAACCTTTCAACAAACTTCCTCAGTGCTTTTCAGAAAGATTTGATACACTGTTCACCTCTTTGACTCAGAGCAGAATCCTTTTAAAATTGTGATTGCCTGTTTAAAAGCCAGGCCATTGTTAAAGTCACCAGCAACTGACCTCATCAGAGCCCAAGCTGGTCCTAAGATTTATGCTGCAACATGGACTCTTAAACCTTATATCTGGAAAAGACTCAAAGAGATCAGCTCATCTAGCCACTCTACCTTTAGATAAATTAAGTGTTATTATCCCCAGTTTACTATAAAGGCCTTAAAATACTGAATCACTTGCAAAAAAGCATAAAGATAACAGAGGGGAGAAAGGAAGAGGGCTTAGAAGAGGAATGACAAGTATATCATATATATCACTCCTCCCCTAACCCCCACACCCAGGGCAGATGTCACTGACTTACCCCAGCACTCTTTCCCGATACGCTTGACTGTGACTTAAGAATCTTTCTCAGTTCTACAAACCACACTCCATATGAGACTATTTCCCATACTCTTGGGTAGGACCTAGATCCCTAGCATCCTAATGAGGTGTGCTTTCTACTCCTCCACACACACATAATTCTTTCAAAGAAAAGAATTATTCCTGTAATAAGTTGATGTTATCAAAAGTAGGTATAGTCTTGATTTCCTAGAAACGAAGAAGACACCAACAACATAACTGCCAAATGCAGAGCTTACCCTGGCTCAGAAGATAGGCCACGTGTAGCTTCTGTGACTCATAGAGAGGCTGACCATCTTTGTTCTGGGGTTTTATTGTTACTCCTGAGGCGTGTTCTTCGCCCTTGTTAGAGACACCTGTGCTTGTGGGCACACTTCTCAGCCTACTTCCTGCCGACTCATTAGAAAATTAGCTCCAGATTCTGGAGATGATATTAAGTCAGGCAGATTTTGTGCTATCTTCCCTAAGAGTTAAACTTTTTAAAGAAACATTCTGTAGTGGAAAGAACATGAACTTTTGAGTCAGATGACCTGCTTAATAAGTCCTACCTTTTCCAGGAACTCTGTGACCTTAGGAAAATTATATAACGTTTCCAAGACAGTTTTCTTACCTACATAAAAGGAAAAATAATTCCTAGAACTGTTGAGAATTAAGTGAGGTCATGTAGTATAATGCTTAGACTTGTACAGAGTACAAAGAAAGTGGTGGGGGAATGTTCTTTGTCTTCCCCTCTCTTTGTGAAGCTGCACACCTCAAACTGGGACTTGAGCCCACAAGCCGGGAATTGAACATGGCCAAAACCCAGTCTTCCAACTGAGATCACACACTTGATTTCAGGACTTAATGAAGCTCAGGTTCTTGATGTCTCATCACAGAACAAATTCAGTGAGAGACAAAGTGATAGTTAAGAAGTGGGTTTATTTAGAAAACAACGTGCTTCACAGACAGTGGGGGCCACCTCAGAAGGCGAGAGTGGCCTCGAAATGTGGTGTGTTTAGTTTTTATGGGCGGGGTAATTCCTTAGGCTAATGAGTGGGAGGATCATTCCAACTATTTGGAGGAAGAGGTGGAGGTTTCCAGGAACTAGGCCTCCACCCACGTCTTGGTCTCTGATGGTCAGCCTTGGAACTGTCATGGCGCTCGCGGTTTTATCCTTTAGCTTGCTGATGTGTTGCAGTGGGCAGTACTGAGGATTAAGGTCTAGTGGAAGTTGACTTGTCTGCCATCTTGGACCCGTTTGGTTCTAATCAGTTTCTCGTGTCCTCGGGCTGTATCTTCTTTCAAAGATTGTGCCCTGCCCCCCTTCCCTCCTGTTTCACGTGCAGTAATAGACCTTTCAGGTTTCCTTTAGCTAAATCCCTGTGGCTAATTGGATAAGTTGCAACAGTCTTCTGCTATTAGTATTTGGGGGCACAAGATTTAAAAAAAAAAACTTGAGTCTCAGTTCATCAATTGTATGTGATTCCCAAGAGGATTTTATTGTAAATCCCACTAGTACTGCTGCTCGTGTTAATACAGAGTTGGCAGTGACATATTTAAGAAAAAGAGACCAATCTAGAATTGCCTAATAAACACTGAAATCAGTTTCCAGAGGAACTTTGCTGGCTGATGTGCTCTCTCTTCCTGGAACACCTCAGGGAATTGAAAACTGAGGTCCAAGGCAACCAGACTAACCCTGAATGAAGAGTATCCTTACAACAGATAAAAACCCTCAGGCTCCCAAAGGAGAAAAGATGGTATTTATGCAGCCACATCATGGCTTTCCAGGCTTGCCTTCTCAACCTTGTTTATTAACTAGGATCCTTTTGGCAAGAGGCTGATGCACTGGGACAAGAAGAGCAAACACTTCTAACTTCAGATGCTATGTAGTCTATTCCCTGGTGGTTGAATAACACTCAAGACTTCTGAGGGATCATCGTATATCCCTCAATGGCAGAGAGTAAACAGGACCAGGAGCTATCAAAAAAGCTTCCTTACATGTTTCATCTCAGTTGGAATTCAGCCTTCTATGCAGCACTGTCTGGCACCAGCTTTGTTACTAAGTTGTTGATCTCAGAGCTTGAGGCCCCCTGGGTCAATGAGATGGAAATTCACTAAGAATTTGTTGTCACTGACAAAGCCCAGGCTGGCCTTTCAGAGAAAAGGGCTGTAATTGTTTTCCATTGTGGGGAGGCTGGTTAGCAGGACTCCTCCAGGCAGCGTTTTCCTGTGCGGCCCGAGCCTCTCTACTTTCTGTGCATTGGTTCCCGCTCTGCTCTCCACTTTCTCTCCAGCTTCTCTCTGGAGCATTTCAGTAGACCAGGGAAAGCCAACTCAGTGCCTCTGAAATCACAGTAGATAGTGCAAAGCCTGACAAACTCTGCATAAGGATAACTTTCAGAAGCTACAGAACATCTCTTCTGACCCGTTTTCCTGGGCTTTCAACACTCACTTCTTCACCCTGAATTTGTTGACCTTATTAGGGAATTAGTCACAAATGAGAATATTCTGCTGATGCCAAAAAGTAGTTGACCTTCATCAGAAGTAGGCCACCCGGGGCGATCCTTTCTGCTAAGTGAAAAGAGTCAGTAACCTTAGGATGGTGCTGGAAGAGGAGGTAGTAGAGCTGGAGGTCAGTGCTTCTGCTGAGATAGGGTTTTCCTTATTTTAAATATCAGACAGCCCATTGCCCCAGAATCAGGGCATACAATTAACATCCCGGAAAGAATGACCTAAAGTTGCATACACATCTGACTGTCACAGAAAGAGATGAGTTATAGATGCCTTTTCTTGGCTTGGTAATAGGGTAAGGGTGTCTGTATATATATACGTTTATGTTTCTCAAACTGTAAGCAAATTATAGTGCAAAATCTTTTATTACATCAAAACTTGAAAGAGTTTAGATTTGCACTCTAGATAGAACTTTGCCCTTTGCAGCACTCAGAAGCCTCAGACTGCACCACTTTATTCTGCCTTCTGTTTCCCTCTGTTCATCACTCTCATAGTCTGTCATACTCTGAAATCAACCTGTCCTGTATGTTATTCCCTTGGGCACTGAGCTATCAGAATAACTCACTAATAAACTAATCTCTGCTATTATGCTAATAAAAGGGAAGTAGAAAATGTTCAAAGCAACTTGTGCATTTTAAGTAAGGCATTTGAGCGATGTCACCAGCCTTTATAGCTCAGTCAGTAAAGAATCTGCCTGCAGTGCAGGAGACCTGGGTTCGATTCCCGGGTCAGGAAGATCCCCTGGAGAAGGAAATGGCAACCCACTCCAGTGTTCTTGCTTGGAGAATCCCATGGACAGAGCATCCTGGCAGGCTACAGTCCATGGGGTCACAAGAGTCAGACATGACTTAGTGACTAAACCACCACAAGCCTTTATAATCCAACCTATTGATGACTTTGATTGTTGAGATGTGAGGTTGATAGAGTACCCAGTTGGGGGCCACCAGCCTTGGGGTGCTGTCCAGTTACTGCTTAGAATTTCTACGTAGCTTTAGGCTAGCCCTGAATGAATCCCCACTCTTTTTTCTCGTTTCCTATCCTGTTATCTCTGTTCTCTGTTCTCTCTTAGCCTTCCCTTCCCAAGGAACAGCTCTCGGATCAACATTTTGTTGTTTGTATATGTAGCATTCTGACATAGAAATTAGAAGACTCTTCTGCCATATTTTTAACCGTTCAACTAAAACATTGTAAACTTTCACAAGTATTGAGCTGCACAGCCTGATGAGGTTTGATTTGAAAGCCTATTTTGGGCTGACCTGATTTCCTCAAACTCAAGAGAATCAAATTTAGACTGGAAGGAAGGAGGAAAAGGCTACTCAAGTCCTACCTGTACCTGTAGGAATCGTTGAGAACTTACTCGATTCTTTGTGGCCAGAGCTGAAATCTTAACAATAAATGTTCTTTAATATTTTTTTAAATTATTTTTACTATGTTGGTCAGCAAATTACACATTGGAGACTGGTTGCTCCAAAATCCACATCACAAAGCAGAGGGTCAGAGAAGAAGCAGCTTGTCAAAGAGCAGGGGGAAAAGGGCAGTCTCCCTGTAAAGGACACCTAATTTGTGCTAGGGACTTGTACAGCCTGGCTTCTGGTAGAATGCGTAAGTCTGAAGTGACCACAGAATGGTGAGTTGAGGATTGAGGTGGTTTTATTTATTTGGTTTTTTAAATCATACAGGAGCCCCCCGGCAGGGTGACCCTTAACCTTCATTTTCACGGAAACCCAAACTTGAGGTGACTGCTTCTCAGAGCCATCGCAGGCTGCCACAGTAACCCCTTGAATAGGTGGACAGATTCTGCTTTCTAAAAGCATTAGGGATGAATTCAGCAAAGTGATAGATCATGGGAAGAAAAGAAAAGACTTGTGGAGCTAAATCAGCCCTTAGGGTTTGGAAGAGTTAATGTAGAGAGAAGAGAGATACACCAAACACCTTTTCCTAGCACATGACCCTTAGTAGAATGACCTTCTGATATCATAATTTTACTGTGATTTTCATTGATCTCGAATAATTGCAGAAAATTTTCTGATTTGCCAGTAAATATTTTTCCTCTTATTTAAACTAGTTTCTAACTCCCTTTTAGAATCAAGAATAAATTTTATCAAGAATCAAATTTGAGATTCAAGAATAAATTTGAGACTCAAAACTCAAAATAATAATGGAATAACTATATTATTCTAGTGACCCAAGTCATGACTTTTTAATATAATGCAAGGGGATGCTGCATGAAACCTAATGTATATCTTGGAATGTGTCCAGTTTGCCCATGCATAATGGGCATGGCACACATGCCCTTAAACTTTACAGATTTGTTTCTCTCAGCATAGGGGATAGAACCCACAGCTATTAGTCAAATAGGTAAATTGTTCCCATTGTTAAAACTCTTGTATCTTCAAAGATGGGCAGCAATAATGTATTTTTTTTCCTTTTACAAGTCCAAAATTAAGTTTGGGAAAAGTTGGTAATCAAAATTCTTCTCCAAACCAATTTAAAACTGAGAGCTATTTATTTTTACTGTCATAAAAACTCATGTGAAGTTTGCTAAGTTAATAAACATATGGAGAAGTAGTCCTGCTTATAAAATGGGGAGAAAGCATCATTTTAGGACCTTGACAGGCATGCAGAAGAGCCAGCTAATGAAAACACAGAACGGATTTGTACTCTTGTTTTTTGATAGATTTGTAACAAAATATTTGATTTGTTACAAAAATAATATTGCTTCATATATTTAAATTATATATATATATAATGGCAACCCACCCCAGTGCTCTTGCCTGGAAAATCCCATGGACAGAGGAGCCTGGTAGGCTGCCGTCTATGGGGTCGCACAGAGTTGGATGCGACTCAGTGACTTCACTTTCAGTTTTCACTTTCATGCATTGGAGAAGGAAACGAACGGCAACCCACTCCAGTGTTCTTGCCTGGAGAGTCCCAGGGACGGAGGAGCCTGGCGGGCTGCCGTCTCTGGGGTCGCACAGAGTCGGACACGACTGAGCAACTTCCCTTTCACTTTTCACTTTCATGCATTGGAGAAGGACATGGCAACCCACTCCAGTTTTCTTGCCTGGAGAATCCCAGGGACAGTGGAGCCTGGTGGGAGCTGTCTCTGGGGTCGCACAGAGTTGGACACGACTGAGGCGACTTCGCAGCAGCAGCAGAGCTCTTTTAAAGTGGGTGTGCCCAGTCTACCAAATACTGGTTAACGCAAATTCACCTAAATAGTTGAGCAGAGAAGTTTTAAGGGAGATTTCTGGCACTGAAAGTAGCATAAGAAATAGAGGCTCATTTGTCCTGTTAAATGAGTCTCTGAAGCAACACTGGCTGGATGAAGAGATGGGAATCCCACAGGCTCTCCTAGATTGTCAAACCAAGATCCATGGCACAGCATTCAGGAGTTCCTGCCAGCTTAGTGGGATATGACAGCACATTTTGTTTTTTTGTGTTTGGAGCAACTTCCTTGGCTGTCTCCAGACTTTCAAAAGCAGCTGGAGCTCCACATTTCGTAAAATCAACACTAATAGCCTTCTGTTCACCCAACCATAAGAACCCACAACTGTAAGACATGTATTCACTGTGGCCATCAGCATATCCAGTTGGTTCTACCACCCAAATTTTGCTTGTAAGTGTCCACTTATTTCCACCTCTACTGACTGCACCCTAGGCTCTCACATGGACTGGTTTAGTGTCTTAATTGGTCTCCCTTTCAATCCATTCTCCACCAGCACCCAAAGTGATTCTTAAAAAATACAAATCAGACCATGTAACCTCCTGAAAAATCTTTCAGGCTTATTTTTGTGATTAGAATAAAATCAAAGCCAGATTCTTCAAAACCCTGTATTATCATACAAAGATATCTTCTGCCTACCTCGCTAATGAAGTTCATTCATTCTCCCTTGTTAGTCACAGTATTCGGGTCATAAATGGTCATATGCCAGTTCCTAGAATTTGCTAAGCTCTCTTCTACTCCTGGCTCTTTGCACTTAATAGGTCCCTCCGTCTGGAGCATGCTTTCCCTCTGTCATCACACAGCATAATCTCTCACTCCTTCTGGTCAGCCTAACAGCCACCTCCTGAGACTTCCTCATGTCACTTATCTAAGAAAGTCCTTCCTGGCTTTACCGGTCATAGCAATCTTCTTTCTTTCTAATCTTTTATCGATGTATTGTCTGTGAATACTTGTTTATTGTCTACCTTCCCTTCTAGAATGTGAGTGAGCTCCATGGGGACAAGAACCTTCCTATCACACTCACCTTGGTCTTCCTAATGATTGATAGAGTTCCTGGCACACAGTCAGCACTCAGTAAAAAGTTTAACAGTGAATTAATGAGTGAACAAAGAAGTGATCAATTCAGTTTAGTAGCTCAGTGGTGTCCCAACTCTTTGCGACCCCATGGACTGCAGCACGCCAGGCCTCCCTGTCCATCTCCAACTCCTGCAGTTTACCCAAATTCATGTCCACTGAGTCGGTGATGCCATCCAGCCATCTCATCCTCTGTTGTCCCCTTCTCCTCCCACCTTTGATCTTTCCCAGCATCAGGGTCTTTTAAAATGAGTCAGCTCTTCACATCAGGTGGCCAAAGTACTGGAGTTTCAACTTCAACATCAGTCCTTCCAATGAACACCCAAGACTGATTTCCTTTAGGATGAACTGGCTGGATCTCCTTGCAGTCCAAGGGACTCTCAAGAGTCTTCTCCAGCACCACAGTTTAAAAGCATCCATTCTTTGATGCTCAGCTTTCTTTATAGTCTAACTGTCACATCCGTACATGACTACTGGAAAAACCATAGCCTTGACTAGATGGACCTTTGTTGGCAAAGTAATGTCTCTGCTTTTTAATATGCTGTCTAGGTTGGTCATAACTTTCCTTCCAAGGAGTAAGCATCTTTTAATTTCATGGCTTCAGTCACTACCGGGGTCCAGCCCCGGTGGATCCAGGGTAATTCGAAGGGGAGACGGAGTAGGCGTCCTAGGAAAAAACTTATTTAATTACAGATAGAGAGAGAGATTAGAAATGGAGAGTGTAGTAGGAAAATTAGTGGAGAAAAAGGCTGAATAACTTGGTTTACGTGGAATACCAATCACCACCTACGTAGGCCACAGGCGTCTTTCTGTTCTTCCGAAGGAGAGGAGGCACTGAGGCCTCCCCGGTCTGATCTTAGAAGCCCAGGCAAAATTAGCAGGCCTCGTACCAGATGGGGATTCAGCCAGAAAAACGGGGAGCAAGAAAGAAATGACATGGGGGAATCAGTCTTTCCAGAAACTGATTCGATTTTTCAGGTTTGCTTATATACTTTTTGTTATACATAGGGATGAATACAGAGTCACGTGGGGGTCAGCAGACCTGACTCTTGTCACAGTCAGGTGCTTCATATAAAATTATACAAAGGTCTTATGGGTTTTACATCATCTTCTGGCCATGAGGCCTGCTGACATTTTATGGCCCTTTCTGATAATGGTCAGTTAACCAGAAAACTTTTTTTTCCAGGGGTGATTTTTTCTTAAATCAGGCGCCACCCTCCTATAGGGTGAGGGTGTAGTGAGTTACAACTAAGAAAGGAATTTACTTAGCCTAAGGTTTAACATGATTAATCTTAAAGGTTAATACTTATTTCTCATATATGCTAGTTATATTCATTATAAGGGCAAGGAATATGGAAATTTAGCAGCAAATATTGGCTCAACAAATGAAAACCCTTCACCAGTATTCCCCCTAAGATCCATTTAGTCTTAAGATAGTGATAAAGTTACACTTTTGCATAGCAAGGACACAGTGATTTATAACAAAGTACAGTGATCTATAACAAAAGAGAAAATTCATTAACTCAAAAAGTCTAGTATTGCTAACATCAAAAACTACTATATTTCCTTTTTTATATTCCAAATACATTGATTAATATATTCCCAGGTGCCTAAGGATATGGAGGCCTGGCGGCAATCATTGACTCAACAATGAGAAAAGCCCTATGCTAATACTCCAAATTCTCTGTGCTGTTTATGGTTGAGAGGTTGTCACACAAGCTAGCCTGTCAGCAGAGAGGTTTGACCCGAGACACCCTTGTCACACCCAGGGCAGGGAATTAGCAGTAATTATTGGCACGACAAATGAAAAAACCCTTCACCAATATAATTTCTAATCAACCCACTATGAAGTGAAGTCGCTCAGTCGTGTCCGACTCTTTGCAGCCTCATGGACTGTAGCCTATCAGGCTCCTCAGTCCATGGGATTTTCCAGGCAAGAGTACTGGAGTGGATTGCCATTTCCTTCTCCAGGGGATCTTCCCGACCCAGGAATCGAACCCGGGTCTCCCGCATTGCAGGCAGACGCTTTACTGTCTGAGCCACCAGGGAAGCCCTAATACTATACTAATAATTTTCTAACTTCTCAAAAGAGTCTGTGTTTAGAAAGTTTTAAAGCATCTCGTCCCTCTCAAGGTTGGGAGGCTGTAAACAATCACATGTGACCGGATGAACCTGATCAGGGAGGCTAGAGAACCTTCAGAGGAGTTTGTAAGTTTAAACACCCTTGTCACGCCTAGGAATTTTTATTAACTGGAGCTGCAAGTTAACTCCTTCTCTGAGAGAGATGGTTATGGGGGAGAGCCCCCCATAAAGTCAGAGGTGTAGGTGAGAGCATAAAACAGACTCTGGTTTTGGGGGTAGATGCTTGGGAACAGGGTGTCTCCTGAGGCTCAATTCCGCCTTTGCATATGCCAACGCCTCCTTCCTCATGACCTTTGCCATGGGCGGAGTTCCTCACGCTGGCTTCTGGCAAGTCACCATCTGCAGTGATTTTGGAGCCCCAAAATATGAAGTCTGCCACTTTTCCACTGTTTCCCCATATACATGCTACTAATTTTATTTATTTTAAAAATTTGAGAAACTCTTCACACAGTTCAAGAGAATACATCTTATTCATTCTGTTAGCATGCATCAGGAGAAAACAAAGGCATGCATGTCAGCACACATCCTCTGAACATGTATTAAGTAATATATTCAAGGCTCTATGTTAAGCACTGCAGGGGATACACATATGAGTAAGATAGATCTGTCTACCAGGACTTACAGGTTAGTGGTTTTAACAAACACATTTATAACCAGCTATAATTTAAGACAGAGTGCTGTACTAAAGGTACAAACAAAGAACTGAGGAACGTGGAGAACGAAGAACTGATTGATCTTCCTATGCCTATTGTTGGTATTTCAAACTGTGACAGTTTGATGAAGTTATAACTCTTCTGCATTATAAGCCCTGCCAACTGCCTGAAGGCTTCATTGGCAGAGGAGAGGCAGAGAAGTATCCATTCTCCTAGGGCCAGTGCTGCCTTAGTGGAAAGAAGGACATTAGGAAACTGTGAGGCCAACTGGGAGAAAGTAAGCAGCAGCTTTCTATCTGAGTTCTGTGTTTAAAAAGAACGAATATCGTTCCACCCATTTCTACAAAAGTACATCTTGGGCATACTTCTAGTCTCCTACTTCCCATCAGCTCTTTCATTCCCACCTTGAATATGAAACAGCAAAACAAGCTGACTAGAAATGGATTTTGTATTCCAGTTCCATGAAAAAGCCACAAAAAGAGCATGCCAGGGCAGTTACTAACTAATACGCTGAAGATGGAAGCAAGTGTTTTTGTAAGGATGTGGGTGCCATTTGCAACAGACTGACTGACTGTAAAGCATCAACCCCCAGATTTAACTGCAGGCAGAATTTTTAAGATGAGAGATGAAAAAGATCAGGATTGTCAGTCTATTCTCGATATTTGAGTCATAGTCACATTCCTTTCACAGTTGATCAGTGGCAACAGAGATGCCCACAAATTCAAGGCTGAATTGAGTAGTGAATTAGAAAGTGGACCTGGAAGTCCTTGTGTTGCTCTTCCTCAAACCCATCTACTTGGTATTTATTTTCATGAAACATTTATTGAACTTTACTGTACACCAAAGACTGTACTATACACCAGAGAAACTTGGGTAATTAACATACCCCTTGACACTAAAGCCATTACCAAGGAAGGTCAGCTACATAGCAGCCAATAACAGTGCCACAGTACAAAGTACCACAGTAACCTAAACAAAGAGGAAATACTTTTCAGGGACTCCCCTGGTGGCCTAGAGGTTAAGATCCACCTCGGAACGCAGGGGACATGGATTCAGTCACTGTTCCGAGAACTAAGATCCCACATGCTGCAATGCAGCTTTTGAGCCCACGTGCCCTGGAGCCTGCACCCCAACTAGAGAGTTCAAGCGCTGCAACCAAAGGTCCTGCAAATGCAGTGAAGACCCCACATGCTGCAGTTAAGACCCGACGCAGCCAAATAAATGCATTTTTTTTAAAGAGAGAAAATACTTTTTCAGAGCAAGTAACAGTCAAGTTCAGCCTTGAAGGATGAGTTGATCCCGTTTAGCTGCAGAGGAGCAAGAGAACACTCTAGGGAGGCTAGAGAGCGGAATGGCAGGAGGAAAAGCAAGTTGAAGATATTAAGTGCCCTTGAGGAATTATGAGAAGCCATAACTAGAAAATAAGACATGCAGTCAGAGAATGATAAGAAGTGTCACTAGGGAAAAAAGTCTAAAAAGCTTAAGACTTCTCAGTTTATTCTGTAGATAACAGGGAGTCGTTATAATTTTTGAGAAAAGAAGAGACAGTGATCAGATAAGTCTGATCAAGTGCAAAATAGCTCTGACAAGTAGTGTATGGAAGATGGGTTGAAGGAGAGACTGCAGGCAGGGAAACTAGTTATAGGTCTAGAACAATAGTCTGCTGAGAAATACTAAGACTGCAATGTGAGAACAGAGAGCTGTGTAGACATTTTAGAGATACTCAAAAGCACCTGGTCTTTTTTTGTATATGGGAGGTAAGGGTGGAAGAATCAAAAATGATTTCAGAACTTATCTTGGATGATGGAAAATAGTGAAGCTAGTGATCGACATAGAGCATTCCGAATGGGGGAAGACTTCTAGCGTGAGTGAAGGCAGGAGGAAGAACAGGCTTCTGGAGAGAGGTGAGTCCTATTTTGGACATGTTTATAATGAATTGCCTCCAGGGAAGGATGCACAAATGTATTTAGAAATATGACCTTGGAGAATAGGAAAAGAGAAAGTTGAAGGCATGAGGTTATGGATTGAGGAGTTACCAGCAAGTAACTGACAGTAGAAGCCATGGTAATTTAACAAGGTCATCCAGAGTTAAGAGTATAAAGCAGAAAGTTTGGATGCAGGAAAACAGAATAGGTGCTTTTTTTTTTTTTAACTGAAGTATAATTGTTTTACAGTATTGTGTTAATTTCTGCTATACAGCCAAGTGATTCAGTTTTACATATAAATATACATTCGTTTTTGTAGTCTTTTCCATTATGGTTTATCATAGGATATTAAATATAGTTCCCTATGCTAAACAGCAGGACCTTGTTGCTTATCCATTCTGTGTGCATTAGCTTACATCTTTGAACCCCAGCCTTCCACTCTGTCTGTTCACCAGCCTCTTCCCACTGGCAACCACAAGTATGTTCTCTATGTCCGTGAGTCTGTTTCATGCATGCATGCTAAGTCACTTTAGTCATGTCCGACTCTTTGTTACTCTAAGGACCCACCAGGCTCCACTCTCCATGGGATTCTCCAGGCAAGAATGCTGGAGTGGGTTACCATGCCCTCCTCTGGGGTATCTTCTGTTTTATAAGTAGGTTCATTTCAGAATAGGTATATTTAAACACTAGAAGAAAATGGTGAGCCAAGTAATAATTTACAAGAGTAATATTACAGTTACAAAAACAAAAGAAAGTAATAAGATTGAGAAATCAAAGATAAAGATTTTTCTGCACTAGGTCTGATGTGATGAATATAATTTCTGTCTATGTTCCACTAGCCGGAACTCGGTCACCTGACCCCACTTGAATGTGAACGCAAGGTCCCTCGCAAAGTAACTGCTTCCCACCAACCACCCTCGACTGTGGACAGGAGCACAGACCTTTTGTAGACAGGTATCCTTCTCTGCCCCATAATTCTAATCTTACTAGGTCTCCCTAAATAATTCCCACATGTACGTCTATAATATAAAGACATTCCACAGCAGCCCATGTCATTTCAGCCCACACTGTAAGATAGCTAGGACAGGCTTTAGATTGTACATAGTTTCTTGCCAGCTGGCTGTCCCTGTTCCACTTTATCACATCCTAGCACCACACAGAATATCAGAACACTTAAGTGCTGTTTCTCTGAAATGCTGAAGTGTTGTATATTGAGTTTGCCCTCCCAGGAGCTGATGACATCTGTGACCACACGTTAAGTGACTCTGACAAGAACAATGGAGGACCCATCCATGCTGGAGATACTGAGTACATTTGTTAGCACTACAGGTAGAGACTTTAAGATCCCTAACTCTCAGGGTTGCTAAGTGAAAATCTATTAGAAAAACAAACTTAGTACCACTGTATATTTTATAGTTGTATAAAACTAAAACAGTTGTAAAATAACTGTTAGGCAACTTCCAAGCCAGTAAATGGGTGGAGGGTAGGGATGTTGATTCTTGCCTTAGAAAGTGTTGCCTGAGAGACTCCACAGCTCTGAATTCTTTGAGGTACTGGGGCATCAGGTAAGAGCAGCTCCGCATTGTCTTATCACCTGTAGTTGTCCAAGGGTGACTATCACTTGTCTCTGATAATTCTGTGTCAAGGGGCTGCTGAAGCCTTCAGCTGGAATTGAGATTGGATCTACCCTGTGTTATGCTGGGTACGATCTTCCCTGCCTTTTGTTGGGAGAGAGGAGAATGCTGGGGGAGGAATCTTCAACTCTGACCTATGATTGTTTCTCTCCTAAAATATGTCCAAGCAAATCTGTCTTGAATGTAAGGCTTATATCCTTCTGAAAACCTCTGATGGACATGAGAAATTCATATTCCTCCTGTTAGCTTAACTTTTACCTTACTTCTTAGGATCTGGTTAGCTCTGTTCTTGTCCCCATTCTCTGCCTGAATTGACAATACCAGGTTTTCCTCCACAGCTAACCGTGAATGGCCCCCATCCCCAGTCATTCTCCCCTGATCCTTGGACTTCTCTTCTGGTTGTAAAGTTACAGTGAGGCTAGTGGAAGGGCAAAGACTGGAGTTAAGGATCGGGTATCACATTTCACCGTGCTGTACACATACTCTGAGCACACAGTCATCCTCTCGCGTGTTGTAAGTCTTCTGAGATTGCTGTTCACTCCTTTAGTTTAGCGCTATGCTAGTGACTATGGAGGATATAAAAGAAATATAAAATACATTTACCTAATAGCTCTTACTTAATTCCCATCCCAGTCCTGAGAGAGAGGAATTACTCTCTCTGTCTTTCAAAGAGGTTAGAGAGCTTGTCCACTGCTGAAAGTGTGAAAGGGACAGAACTGGAATTTGGCTTTAATTCAGGGATAAGGAAGCAACGTTGTGAGTGCAGATAAGGAGTCTTATCAAGCATTTATCAGCACTTATCAAGGTGACTGAATCACAAAGTGACCTCATTATATAAACTATATGGAAATCCTAATACTTCTACCCTCACCATGGCCACTGCCCACTGGTCTTTATAATCACATATGAGCTCACATGAAAGTCAGTTTTTATCACCATCATCTGTAATTATAGGGAGAAACACAGTTGTGTTCAGTCATACTTAAAATGTAACATAGACTAGGGCTCTCTCTGTTTCTTAACTGCTGTCTCCCAAAAATGCTAATCGAAAAATTCAAAATTGACAGTTGCCAATTTTGATTGTAGGAATTCAGATTGTGTACTATAAAAATGAACATACTATTCTTCACGTTTTAATCTTATCAATGTGGCAGTGGAACAAGGCTTCAGAAGACCTTGGATTCTCATCTCTTTATATCCTAGCCAGGTGAGCTGGAGTCTTGCTGAGTCTCGGTCAGTCTACCACGTTAGTAATATTCACGCCTGTGCCCATAATAAAGGTGTACAGGGGAATCTAAATAAGTGCTGTAGTAATTTTGGAAAACATTTGTACAAAAGGGACTGTTGTTCATTCATTCGGCAAGTATGGACTCTAGTTAGCTCAGGGAATATATGTGAAAAAGCATAGCTTCTGTCCTCAGTAGAGTCTCCAGGAAGACTGATGCACAGACCCACAAGTGCACAGCTGTAGCAGGTGTGACGGTGGAGCTGTGTGCCAGATACATCAGAGCCTAAAGGAAAGAACCGCTGATTCCATCTGGGGGCGCCCAGAGAAGACTGCCCAGAGGAGATGCTGTGAACTGAGGCTTGAAGACTGGGAAGTAGTTTGTTGATGAATTACAGGCAGAGGGAAAGCATGTTCGAAACTCTGTAATTTATTCCATCTGGAATTAGAAGTACAAGGTTAGGAGGTGAAGAAACGGATAAGGGACAGATTATGGGGAGGAAGCAACGTTGAATACCATGTTTAGATTTACGGTTTAGAGTTTAGATTATGTATAGGAGGAAATATAGAGTCATTGAAGGATTTTGAGGAGAAATTTGATCAGGTTTCCGCTGGATAGATATTGGTACGAGCCAGGGAGGCGGCAGTGGCAAGAGTGAAGCTCTTGCAGTTATCCATGAGAGATGATGTACAGGGAGGAGAAAACAACTGCTTGGTGTTATGCCTGAGCAACTGGAGGTTGGTTTTTTGTTTTTTTTTTTNCTAATTTATTCCATCTGGAATTAGAAGTACAAGGTTAGGAGGTGAAGAAACGGATAAGGGACAGATTATGGGGAGGAAGCAACGTTGAATACCATGTTTAGATTTACGGTTTAGAGTTTAGATTATGTATAGGAGGAAATATAGAGTCATTGAAGGATTTTGAGGAGAAATTTGATCAGGTTTCCGCTGGATAGATATTGGTACGAGCCAGGGAGGCGGCAGTGGCAAGAGTGAAGCTCTTGCAGTTATCCATGAGAGATGATGTACAGGGAGGAGAAAACAACTGCTTGGTGTTATGCCTGAGCAACTGGAGGTTGGTTTTTTGTTTTTTTTTTTAATAAGTCTTAAAGGGATTTGGTTTTAAGGGAAATCTTCAACTTCAAACAGCCATCGTTTGGCAGGTCATTTGGAGGTAGAGAGGATCTGCAGGCAGCTAGAGAAGCAGAGTAAATCTCAGTGCTGCGATGTCATTGCAGTGAAAGCTGAAGCTGGGAGTTGAGGTGAGGGCTGCCTCTGAAAGACGAGTAGATGGGGAATAGAGCAAAGAAGTTACATAACCGAAGGAAAGTGGAAGACAAGTGCCAGGGCAGTGTCTTAGATGTCAAGAGAAGAGACAGTTTCAAGGGAAACGGTCCATACGACCTAATGCTGGATGGAGAAGAAAAAAAGAGGAAAACCAAAGATCAAAGGCAAAAAGAAACCCAATTAAGAGGCTGCTGGTGACCTTAGAGAATAGTGAGGCTAAAAGTCAGAAGGAACAGGGCTCAGGAGCGAGCAGATGATAAGGAAAGTAGAAATGTAGACAAGCCCACATACAGACCATTCAGACTGGGTTAGCCAGTGGCATCGTAGTCTGTCAGAACAGTAATGTACGAATGGGAATGCCAGCATGTAACGGAAAATTGCTGTTTTACCTTTCATGTCCTCAACACCATAAGCTTTGGGTCCAATGAACTGACCAGAATCTTTCTTTCATGAGTAATACAACAGCTTGTATCCAAAAAGAAGGGAACTACAGTTGTCACCATCTTTTCCTTGACCTGTGTGGCTTGCTGTTTCTCCTCGGTGCTTGATCAACAACAACAAAAGCGAGCACTGTCCTGTGGGTGGCTGGAATGCATGCTGGAAAGATGCAGAAGCATCTTCCCAGGGTGTCTTAGTCACGGTAGTAAGGTGAAAGCACTGGGGCAAAGTCAGGTCTGTGTCTACCTGACAATTCATGTCCTTGTCCTGAGCTTTTTCCTTAATAGGCATGGATTCTCATAGGCATGAGATTCTCCTTAATGGCCTGAAGCATAAATGATGGATCAGAGACCTGTGTCAGGAGTTCTTGTCTCTATGGACAGTCAGATGAGTCATTTAAAGTAATAATTCTTATACCAGGGAGGCTGCAATCATTTCATTGTTAACACCCGGATAGGATTTTGAGAACTTAAGTTAGGGCACTTTTATAAATGGTTCTCATTAACTTCAGTTAAAATAGCTTATGAACTACATTGGGGTTTCAAGGGCTATGTAAACGTTCAGTAGCAATTTCTGGATTTTGTGAGTGCGAAACAATTCCAGGCTCATACCTTCAGATGACGGGCTTCCCTGGTGGCTCAGCTGATAAAGAATCCACCTGCAATGCAGGAGACCCTGGTTTGATTTCTGAGTCAGGAAGATCCTCTGGAGAAGGGATAGGCTACCCACTCCAGTGTTCTTGGCCTTCACTGGTGGCTCAACTGGTAAAGAATCTGCCTGCAATGTGGGAGACCTGGGTTTGATCCCTGGGTTGGGAAGATCCCCTGGAGAAGGGAACGGCTACCCACTCCAGTATTCTGGCTTGGAAAATTCCATGGACTGCATAGTCCATGGGGTTGCAAAGAGTGAGACACGACTGAGCGACTTTCACTTTCACACTTTCACCTTCAGATGACACTGATGACTCCATGCAGAATACAGTTGTCTGACAGTCTCTCTTTCCTTTATGGTCAGTCTTATCTAATCAAGTAAATGACCTGGTATGCATTAGAATCCAGAAATTCTATGAAGCCAAAGGTTAGAACATGGTAGAATTTCTTTTTAAAGCTTTATATGATGATTCCCACCTAAGTGGGTAGCCTTTCCCTTCTCCAAGGGATCTTCCCCCACCCAGGAACTGAACCCAGGTCTCCTGCATTGCAAGCAGATTCTTTACCATCTGTACCACCAAGGAAGCCCACCTAAGTAAGATGGGGGCTGTCTCATCTTCTGTTCTCCAGGTTCTTTACTGAAACTTTATTTGTAAAGGAAGAAAGGGAGGACTTGTTTATTTTTTCAGACTTCAGTTTTAGACATCTTCAAATGTTAAACCTGGAAGCATAGCCAGTGTTAACTGTGAGAGAAAATCTTCCAGTAGACATTTGGGCCTTCTCTCAAGTAGAGGTCACCAACAAAAAATTCACTTGCTGTTTTTCCTTCTGTTTGATGAATTCACTGGGCTTGAAACTGAGATCACAGTTTGATTTCCCTCCTTTGTGACACTCCCAAGTGAAAGGAGTGAAAGAGCTGGGTTAAGAGTGGCACACAGAACTCTGCTCACCTGATGGGGAGCAGAGAGACAGTTGTCACTCTGCAGTGTCACAGTTCCTACAGGCTATAGCAGGGTGGTAAGAGGGCAGAGCCCAGAAGTGACCCAGTGTCCTTTGTTTAATGTCTAATCTTGCTTTGTGAAAATTTTATTGAGAATTTTTATGTGCCATGCACAATGTTTGGCATTGTAGAGAGCATAAACAACTCGAGATTTCTGTCATAAATGTAAATAAAAAGAGATATACAATCCTGTATTTATATATATACTTTACATATATACGCATATATTAATACATTCACCCTTAAAGAGTATATCATTAGGACACTTTAAGCTGGAAGAAATAGAAAACGTCAACTCAAATGGATTAAGCAGTAGAGAAATTTATCACTTCATGTAACAAGGAGTCCAAAATTAGGACAGCTTCCGATGCTATACAGCTAGGGCCCAGGTTCTGTTTTTTGACAGTTCTCTTAGCTTAGCCTCTCTCTTGGCTTGGTCTTCAGACCAAGTGTGTGATTACAAGAGGCCTGTGGCATTTCTGAGCATCGAGGGCAGATAAGACAATGTGCAGAGGCAGAGAGAAGGGTTTTCTGTTTCATGAACAGATTGGAGATTTGTTGGCAAGCAGATGGGGGCTGGGAATGATTGCCATCAGGAAGCCTACAGTCTAGTAGAGGAGAGAGCTTGTTAACCGTGTGATAGATCCTGTACTAAAGGCATATACAGAACAAAACAAAAACAACAAAAAAATAATAAAGGCATATACAGCCTATGATGCAGCACCAGAGAGAGTACTCCCTTCTCAGCCGGAGGAAAAAAAAAAAAAGCTGAAGAGAAAGAATAGAGGTTTGGTAGAGGCTGATCAGAGAAGACTTCCCTTGAGGAGGTTTTTAGTGCAATTCGGGACACATTGAGTTTAAGGTGCTATTGGGCCTCTAGGTAGAGAAGTCCAGTAGGCACTTGGATGTATATTGAGCTAAAGCTGAGACGTCTAGATAGAGGGAAAGGTAACGGTTTAGGTAGTGGCAAAGGGTCTGAGGATGGATGAGCTAATCCAGAGGACAGACTGGGACCAAAAACAAGATCCTGAGGAAGCCACACTGACATTTAAAGCATGGGTGAAATAAGGAGTTGACAGAGACAGAAAGTAAAAATGGATCTCTTCATGCCATCTGCGTGTGGGAAGGGTGTAAGCCAACCAGAAGTGACATTTTGTGATATTCACACATGTGATTTGGGTAAAGGACCAGGAAAAGCTCGGAACCTTTCAGTACCATTACTTGCCTAGGAGCGGGTGCCCTTCCCTAAGAAGTTGGGTGAACAAGACAGAGTTCCACTGGAGATATGGCTCGACATGCACACTCCTCCACCCACAGGAGAGTTGGAGCATTAAATTTCCTAAAATGAGTCTCTCTCTTTGCAGGAGTGGTCACACGTTACTTGCCTTCTGGTTTTCCCGCCAAGAGGGAAAACTAAACCGACAGCAGACAATTGAACTGGGACATCACATCCTCAAAGCACACATTTTTAAGGTAATTAAAGAAGTTGGGGGCGTTTTTCTTTCCATTTCCAGCAGGCGTTCCTTAACACCGTGTGTATGAAGCTGCCTGCTATGTCAGTGTGGTCCCTGCTTTCTGAAATTAGTTTGTTGCAGAGTTGGTCCATCTCCTCAAATGTCTGGCCTGTTCCTCTCTAGGACTATGGAAAGAAAACCACATTTATCATCTCCCAGTTCAGTGGATTGCTAGGCTTTCTAGGAAATGTACATGTATAATCGTTTAGGTAAGAAGCATATAGTCTTGTATACTTCATATATCAGAGGTCCCCAACCTCTGGGATCTAATGCCTGATGATCTGAGGTAGAGCTGATATAATAATAATAGAAATAAAGTTCACAATAAATTTAATGTGCTTGAATCATCCCAAAGCCATTCTCCCCACCCCAATCAGTGGAAAAATCGTCTTCCCCAAAACCAACCCCTGGTGCCAGGAAGGCTGGGAAGCACTGTCCTGTGACCTGCCGTCTGCTGAGAATAGTCCTATAGCATTAGTTACAGGTTCCACAGTGTTTTTCAAAAGTCGCTGAGAGCAGTTAGTCTTTGCATGTTCTTACCATTGTCTTGATGATGATTTTAATACTCCCGGTGCTATGAATTGCAAACTCTTTCTCTAGAGCCAACTCTAACCTTCCTTTAAACTACCTTCCCCATTCTCTTTTGAAATTATAATCCCAGTTTTTCCCCCAGTCGTTTAAGAACTTTTAAGAGCTCTTAAGCGTCGGCTTCCTCTCTCCCAGCATCCGCACAGCTGGGATGGAGACCCCAGACAAGGGCACACGTCTGTCTGTGGGTGCTTGTATGTGTGCGTTTGTTTATTCAGTGCTTGCTGGGGCATTGTACTAGGGATACAAGAACCAAAAGCATGCAGCCCCTAGTCTCAAGGAATTTATAGTCTAGATAGCAGTTGTGGAACAGAGCACAGAAGGTGAGGAAGGAATCTGTTCTCCTGGTTTTTCTAGTCTGCAGTTTGCTATTGCATCTGCCACCTCCAATCCCAGTCTCTTCAGACCACTTTTGCTGCCTCTGGACTGAGAAATTCAGGGATCTTAAATAGTCCTCCAGCTTGGACTTCCCCCAAGAGATACTGTTAAAGATAAAACAGTTCTCTTCAGAGAGAAAGCAGCATGAAGGGCAACGAATTCTCCCCAGTATATAAGCATGTAGCTGGGGAAGGCTTTTCATCAGATGGACCGAAGTGAAGCCCACAGTGGCAAGTCCTATATTTGAATCATAATTGTCTATCTAACAAATCACTGTACCCAGAAATGACCTTACCCAGTGACCTTAATGGGAGCAGAGTGAGACTATTTTAACAGGCAAGGTGTCTCATTCCATCTTCAAGTGGACCAAAAAGTGCCTGCCACTTCCTCAGACTCCAAGGTGATTATCCTTCAGTTAGATGGGAAAATAGCTTCAGTATTAAGCGTCATGACTTTAATCACTTAAGGTGATGCTATAAGCATCACCTTCTGCCTGGGATCAGATGCAAAGAAGTCAATGCCTGTCTGTATGCCCTGCACCCTAAAATAAATACCACCTGAAACAGTTAAATGATATGAAATTTCATTTCATCCCATGTGACTGTATCCAATACGTGGAAAACAATGTTAACTTATTTTTTTACATCCCTATGACTTGTTTATTTTATAACTGGAAGTTTGTACCTCTTGATCCCTTTACCCACTTCATCTTCCCCTCAGCCCCCTCCTTCCTGGCAGCCACCAGCCTGCACTTAAACCATACACTCCTGTCATTGACGCAGCGTTATCTTATTTTGCTGCAGACGACATGGTTGTCTGAGATATGACTGGCTCCCTGTGTGTTTCAGGCCATAAATACTAGGGTGTATAACGTGTGGTGATGACATGACTGTAAGCTGAAGAATGTGGACTTGGGCCATGGTTTTCCTAATGCTGCACTTTTCAGGGTCCTTCAAATGCAGAGTGTTCCCTACCGATCGACTTTAGCTTCTCCCAGACTGCTAGAATTCTCAGTTCCTATCAGCTGAGAGTCATGAAAAGGCAAAGACAGACTCAGTGCTTATAATCAGCATCACTTAGAACCACCAATCACCAGTAACATATAATCCACTTTATATTTCTTTCCAATTAGTTTTAAATTTCCCTTATTTTATCTTTGTTCATGAAGAATTGCATATGACGTCATTACCTTAAAAATATAAGGTTGAGGGTCTGTAATTCAGGATATTTGGTATATTTATCAGTTCATTCAGTCGCTCAGTTGTATTTAATTATTACCACTATTAGTACATTTTCATCACCTTAAAAATAAGCCTGATGGACTTCCCTGGTGGTCCAGATTAAGAATCTGCCTGCCAGTGCAGGGGACATGGGTTCTATCCCTGGTCCAGGAAGATCCCGCATGATGCAGAGCAGCTATGCCTGCACTCTGCAGCTAGAGAAGGCACCACAGTGGGAAGCCTGCGTTCCACAACTGGAGAGTAGCCCCAGCTCGCCACAACTAGAGAAAGCCCTCGTAGCAGCAAAGACCCAGCCCAGCCATAAATAAATAAATGTTTTTTAAAAAAGAAGAGAGAGGTGTTGAGTAGGTTTGTTGTCACAGACTGCCGAGGTAGAAACAGCTTAGTTAGCTTGTTCCTACAGGACCAGTCTGTTCCCCTCAGTGGACTGGCTTTGTTATGCCAGATGTCGCTAGAGCAAGACTCTATTCTCATTTGTTAGTACCACAAACCTAAAGGCTCCTAACTTACTGCTGAGGGTACTTTTTAGCTGGGCTGATCACTTAACTGTGTCTCTGATTCTTTTTCAGGGTTTGAGTAAAAAAGTAGGCGTATCATCTTCCATCCTCCAAGGCCTCTGGATCTCCTACAGCACAGAAGGTCTGTCCATGGCGTTGGCATCTTTACGAAATCTCTACACGCCAAATATAAAGGTAAGTGCATCTAAGTTACAGGCAGATTGAAAAACTAACTATGAAAACGTAAAACTCAATAGATGTTTTTCTGGAACTCTCTTGCTTTTTCCATGATCCAGCGGCTGTTGGCAATTTGATCTCTGGTTACCTAAAATTCACAGTTTTAAGTGTGATAATAAATAAGGTAAGAAAGACATCTCTTTAACTGTCTTTAAGTTAAAGAGATAATTACTGAGAATTTTCCAGGAATGTTGGACTACGTGAATCTTTAGAATAAGAAAGTATAGTGATCCTGAGAAGAATAAAGAAATCTACATACACATTTTACCTCACCTGAGTGAATCTATAAAGCACCAAATATGAAAAGAGGGTCTTCAGAGCAAACAAAAGGAATTACAATTTACCATGGAAGAAACAATACTGATATCTCACTTCCTAATTGCAACAATGGAAACTAGAAACCAAGGACACAATATATTTAAATTATTGAGAGAAAATAATTTGCAACTCAAAATAATATTCTGAGGAAATTATCTTTAAAGGATGAGGCTTAAAGGATAAGGACACTTTAGACAAAACCTGAGAGTTTATGAGCTGACTCTCACTGGAGAATTAATTATTCAGGGCTGTACCTCAAAGGGGGCTTCCCAGGTGGCACAGTAGTAAAGAATCTGCCTGCCAATGTAGGAGATACAAGAGATGCAGTTTCGATCCGTGGGTCTGGAATAGGAAATGGCAGCCTGCTCTAGTATTCATGCCTGGAAAATTCCATGGACAGAGGAGCCTGGCAGGTCACAAGGAGTCGGATATAAGTGAGTGAGCACACATACACACATACCTCAAGAAGTTTAAAAAAAAAAAAAAGATCCTAGAAAGAAAGTATATGGTGTAATAAGATATAGTAAGCAAAAAAACTGAACAATGAAAAAAGGTAAACATTAGATATGGGTATGTCTCAATCAACACTGCCTTATCAAATGATAAAATTAGGTTTCTACTTCAGGCAGTAGTGGAATAAATGATATCAAGCAAATCTTTCAGCTGAAAACAATTATAAATTCTGTAAGACAGATAGAAAGGTAGAAAATAGCAGACAGACAGACTCATCTATAGACATAAAACTAAAAGTGAAAATTATCAAATGAAAAACTCATCAAATTGTATACTTAAGACATACACATTTCACCGTATGTTAATTTTAGCTTAAAAAAAAGAGCTATAAAATATTAAATTCCAGCTGGTAGGCTTGCTTTTTGCCATGATACAAGTTAGTAATTTGAAAGGAACTCTTGTGAATTCTAGGCTAGAACAAATGAGTAAACATAGTAAGGATAATACAAGGTAGATTTCTCACTGTTGAAGAAGGGAGTTTCAATTACGGAAAGGTGGAAGACTAGAATTTAACATATGGCATTAGACACTACATATAAAAATAAACTCAAAATGGATTAAAGACTTACATGTAAGACCTGAAACCATAAAACTCCTAGAAGACATAGGCAGTATGTTCTTTGACACTGGTCTCAGCAATATTTTTTGTATATCTCCTCAGTTAAAGGAAACAAAAATAAACAAACAAACAAAAAAAAACCAGTCAAACTTAAGGACAATTGCATAGTGAAGGAAACCATCAACAAAATGAAAAGGCAGCTTACCAAATGCAAAAAGACATTTATTTTCAAATGATATATCTGATTAGAGGTTAATATCCAAAACATAAAGTAGTCCTAAGATTCAGTGTGAAAATATCTGATTAAATAAGGGGCAGAGGGAACAAGTGAACATTTTTCTAAAGAAGACATAGAGATGTCCATGGTCAACAGATAAGAAAAGATGCTCAACACAGCTAATCATCAAGGAAATGTAAATCAAAATCTCACACCTGTTAGAACAACTATTATCAAAAAGAACAGAAATGACAAGTGTTGATGAGGATATGGAGAAAAAGGATCCTTTGTGCAATGTTGGTAGGAATGTAAATTGGCACAGCCACTGTGGAAAGCAGCATGGAGTTTCCCTATAAAATTAAAAATATAACTCCTATGTGATCCAGCATTTCCCCTCCTGGGTATTTTATTTGAAGAAAACAAAAACTTCTAATTCAAAAAGATATAAGCAGTCAGTGTTCATTGTACCATTGTTCACAAAAGCAACGATATGGAAACAACCTAAAAGTCCACTGACAGATAAAGAAATTGTGGTATATACATGAAAAGGAATATTAGTCAGCCATAAAAAGAATGAAATCTAGCCATTTGACACAACATGGATGGACCTGAAGGTATTATGCTATGTGAAATAAGTCAGACAGATAAAGACAAATACTGTATGTTTTCACTTATATATGGAATCTACAAAACACAGCAAAAAAAAAACAACCCACAAATAGAACAGACTAATAGATACAGAGAACAAACTAGTGGTTGCCAGAATGGGGGTTGGGTTGGGGGATGGGCAAAATAGATGACGGGGATTAAGAGGTACAAACTACCAGTTATAAAATAAAAAAGTCACAAGGATGTAATGTATGGCATAGGAAACATAATCAATAATATTACAACAACTTTTTATGGTATGTAATCTATAAAAATATTGATCACTATGTTGCACATATGAAACTAATAAAATACTGTAAGTTAATTGAAGTAATATTGTATTTCAATTTTTTAAAAAAGGATTTCATTTAAGATTAAATATGATGTGCATAATGCATACACAAATAATGACACATAATAAACACTCAACATGCACTGAAAAAGAGACACCTTACTAAAAAAATAGATTAGTATTAAAACACTTCAGTATTCTTGCCTGGAGAATCCCTATGGACAGAGAAGCCTGGCTGGCTACAGTTCATGGGGTCACAAAGAGTCAAACATGACTGAGTGACTAAGCACAGCACATGATAACATGTATATTAAATAACTATGTTGCATTCACCCTGGGGTGCAAAAGACTCTAAGGTAGCAAAAACAGAAATTACTTAAAATACTGGTGTGTTAAGAAAGAGGATGGCTTTACTGTCTGGACCAGCACTGTCCAACACAAGTTTTTGCAATAATGGAAATGTTCTATAGGACAGTGCTAGTCTAGACATTTGCACTGTCTAATACAGTAGCCACTAGATATGTGGCTTTTGAACACTTGAAAGAAAAGACAGTACAACTGAGGGACTGAAATTTAAATTACATTTACTTTTATTTAATAGAAATTTAAATAGCCACATGTGTCTAATACCTATTGGTCAATACAGGTCTAGATAACACATCTTGTTATAAATATTGTAGTTTTTCAATTCCTTGCTTATATACTTGGCACATAACTCAAAAGGAGTTTAAAACATAATGCCATTGCTATAATAAATCTCTTACTATTTCTATTTACTTTTGTAAACAAGTTTTCTCAGGGCTTACAATAGCATAACAAAAATACAAATAAACATTGATTTAGTCAGTCAGTAAAATTCATAAATAGACATGTTTATTAATAGGGGGAAAAATGTCCCAGGCACCTCATTAACAGATGGGTTTTGATAAAAATGTACTTTTTTGCTTCAGTCAGTCAGTTCAGACAGTTCAGTCGCTCAGTTGTGTCCAGCTCTTTGCGAGCCATGAATCGCAGCACGCCAGGCCTTCCTGTCCATCACCAACTACCGGAGTTCACTCAGGCTCCCGTCCATCGAGTTGGTGATGCCATCCAGCCATCTCATCCTCTGTCATCCCCTTCTCCTGCCTCCAATCCCTCCCAGCAAAAAAAAAAAAAAAAATAAAGAAAACGTAAAACTCAGAGGACATTTAGGAGTTATTTGATTGATCTTTGACTCTCCTATTTATTAACCTTTTATTAATAGTTTGATATATTTTAAAATGTTACATTTTATTCTGTGAATTGAAAATCAAACCTGTTGGTCTTCTATAAGATGAGTCTGATTTATAGAATAAGTCCTGCTCCTTCTAGGGAGTAAAACATTCTTAGATCACTTCTGTTTCAGTAGAAGATTTTCTGACCAGCAGTTCACTTAGTGGAGAGTGCACTACAGTATGGGTGGTGTTTACTCAGTTCCCGGGTAGTTTGTATAAAGGAGACGTTTCACATCCCTTTCCAAAGGCAAGGTATTAAAAAAGGAACAAATGAAGATTTTTAAAATAAAGAAGTTACTCAGTGTTTCTGGGCACTCATTGAGGGTGACTTAAGGCTTCCCAGATGGTGCTAGTGGTAAAGAACCTGCCTGCCAATACAGGAAATGTAAAAGATGCCCGTTCAATCCCTGGGTCGGGAAGATTCCCTGGAGGGGAGTACATGGCAACCCACTCCAGTGTTCTTGCCTGGAGAATCCAATGGACAGAGGAGTCTGGTGGGCTGTGGGCTGTAAAGCCGCAAAGAATTGGACACGACTGAAGCAACTCAGCATGCATGCATGCAGATGGCTTAAGAAAAGATGACTGATAGGATATAACTGATATTTATGTGAGTATCGTTTCCATTTGTTTTCTTACGACTAGGTCAGCCGACTGCTGATTTTGGGAGGTGCCAACATTAATTACCGGACAGAAGTTTTGAATAATGCCCCAATTCTGTGTGTCCAGTCTCATCTTGGTTACACAGAAATGGTGGCTCTGCTCTTGGAGTTTGGGGCCAACGTGGATGCCTCCTCTGAAAGCGGCCTGACTCCCCTGGGCTATGCCGCGGCGGCAGGCTTCCTGAGCATCGTAGTGCTGCTGTGCAAGAAACGGGCCAAGGTAACGGCTGCCCAGCACTTGTTCCTCCTTCCCTGTGTCTTTTTACCAGTCTTAGACTCGTCCTGTTTCCTATGTTGCCTCATGAGTGTAGGTAGAATATACATCAGATCCTATTAGGAAGCAGATCAAAGGAAGAACTGGCTCTGATTACATCCTACTGTTTGCCTGCTTGCCCTGGGCCAGTTCCAGGCTGCTTCTGGACACAGTTCTAAAACTTTTGAGCGATACTTAGGAAACTGCATTCAGCAGCAGCCACAAAAAGTCCCTAGCTCACAACCAAGAAATTCTCTCCTGAGCTCAGAGTGAGGAAAGAGGAGTGGGGGAGCAAGGAGACTGCACTGTGAGGTCTGATCTGAATGGCGCCTGCGAACTCTCAGCCTTTCATGTTAGTCATGAACGTAAGAGCAGAAATCAGGCGTCCTCATCTAGCCTTGAAGACATCCCTGTAGACGTCTGAGACGACTGACCCAGAAGCACTCAAAAGTGTTTCTGTTAGTGTATTTAATTCTCTCAAAACATTTCTTTAAAATATATTTGCTTTACAGTATCTCAGGAGCCACTGATATGATAAAACTCAATTTCAGAATATTGATGAAAAAAAAAAAAACACCGGGGAGCTTCCCTGGTAGCTCAGTGGTTGAAGAATCCACCTGCCAATACAGGAGACACGGGTTCAATCCCCAGTCTGGGAAGATGCCACATGCTGCAGAGCCCCTAAGCCCGTGTGCGACAGCTACTGAGCTTGTGCCCTAGAGCCTGGGAATCACAACCACTGAGCCCATGTGTTGCAAGTGCTGAAGCTGTGCACCCTGCTCCATAATAAGAGAAGCCTCTGCAGTGAGAAGCCCATGCACCACAGCTAAAGAACGGCCCCTGCTCTCACCACAACTAGAGAAGGGCCCACACAGCAGTGAGGACCCAGCACGGCAAAAGATAGAACTTAAAAAATACGTATTTTTTAAAAAGGAGAAATGCTGGTCTCAAAAATGTAGACTTCTATGGAACATTTTGTTTCCATTCTGAAAACAAACTGAGGATTTTGGTGGGTTTGCAGTGAACTGTAAATAATATGCAACCCTGACTATTCATTAGAACGACTGATGCTATAGCTGAAGCACCAATACTTTGGCCCCTTGATATGAAGAGCCAACTCATTGGAAAAAACTCTGATGCTGGGAAAGATTAAAGGCAAAAGGAGAAGAGGGCGGCAGAGGATGAGATAGTCGGATAGCATCACCAACTCAGTGGACATGAACTTGAGCAAACTCCAGGAGATAGTGAAGGACTGGGAAGCCTGGCATGCTGCAGTCCATGGGGTCGCAAAGAGTCAGACACAACTTAGCAACTCAACGACAACATAAATGACCCCATTCTGAGGTGTCCAGTGTTCTTACCAGGGAAGAACTGGGTCTCTCTCCCAAGACTCCTTTGAGAGCTGGGACCTGGGGACCTCATTGAAATCCCTGAGCTGTAAATGCTAACTGTGACACAGAAATGGTCCACCTATAATGTCCTAGTCATTTGGATAAACACCTCTAGAAACAGCATGATAACTGGGCCTTATTGCTATAAATTCATATTCTAATCTCAGCTAGGTCTTTCTTGTTGCTCAGCTATCATTTTATTTATTTCTCATTTTCTCCAGAGAAGATACATAAATCATCTCTGAACTTCTTGAGACCCCATCAGAATTCTTTTGCCCTCCTACAACTACCAAGATTGTGTTTGTCTCACTGTGCCTCTATCTCAAAACTCTGTTAATCCTTACAAACTTTTACTTTACTTCTGCCTCAGAGAAGGAAGTGTTCACCTTCCTTTTCAAAATTATTGAACAGGAATACATATACATATATACATATATATACACACACACATAGGCTGCACCACAAGGCTTTTGGGATGTTCATTCTCCAACCAGGAACTGAACCTGTGACCCCTGCAATGGAAGTGTGGAGTCCTAACCACTGGACCATCAGGGAATCTCCCACCTATATTTTTTAATCTCAATATGTTGATCTTTCACTAACATCATGTCATTCTTTTTCTAAATTTACGCTACCTTTCTTCTCAGTTTCTACAAATCTACAAATGTCTTCTCTAACCCTAAAGAGAAACGGTCCTCTCCCAACCAGAAACCACCATGCCATCTCCCCCCGCCCATATCCACTGAACCTGTCCTAAGAGTCCTCTCTACTTGCTACCACTGCTTCCTTGCTGCTCTTTAACCTCTTACAGTCTGGCTTCCATGAGAGAGAGGAGGCAAGTCATCAAAATCATCAACTTTGGCATCAAGCACAACCTAGTCGAAGCCTGCATTGACGCTTGCTTTCTATGAGGGCTTGGACAAGTCATTTGACCTCTCTCAGCCTCACTTTGTTCATCTAGAAAAAGGATTAAGAGCACTTAGCACACAGTAGGCATTCAGTAAACATTAGCTATTTGGATGGCTGGGTGGAACTAGAGCTGGAGAGAAACAGATACAGAACTTAGGCTTCACTTGCTCTAATGAGCACTGGAACATACCCTGCCCACCTGCCAGGAGAGGCTGTTCATCTACTGAGATTGTGGCAGGGGACCTTCTGGTAGCTTGTTCTTAATCAGGCTCCTCTTTCTGCCTAAACCTGTAACCAACACCACAACTGTAAAAACTGCTGCTGGAACGTAGTCTAGCATTAAGTTCCAAGTCCCTGCAGCCATTGTGGCCAAATCATCACGATTCCGCCCTCCCATTGGAAGAAAGAAGTGGCATCTGCCAGAGCTTAGTGGTTAACTGTGTGATTCATGATATGAGACACTTTGCTTCTTTGGAACACCAGAAAATTTAAGCTTCAAGATGTTTTTCTTCCCTTTCATGATTTCAAAGACAGTGTTTTATGCCAGTAGAGCTTATAAGCCTTTCAGATTTGAGTCTGAAAAGACCTATTTGAGGACAAAGGAGAGTGTACATCAGGAAAGTAAAGCTGGAGTTTGGGGTCGTTTGGGGCATATTTTTGGTTTCTTTTGATGTGAAAACAAAAGCCTGACATTATACAAAGAGAGTCTCCCCAGAGAAGCATCTACCAGAGTTGTAGCTCACTGAAGATCTAGCCTAAGTAAAAGAATATCACCTGAATTTTCTCAGAAAGTGATCCAAGGAATATGGGAGAGGATGAATCTTCGTGGTCCAGAGCTGTGCAGTGAGGGGATGAAACGAGACTGGGGAGACAGCCACAGGCTTTTTTACACAGGCTCCTCTGTCCCCTCCCACAGGTGGATCACTTAGATAAGAACGGGCAGTGTGCCCTGGTCCATGCCGCACTCCGAGGTCATCTGGAGGTCGTCAAGTTTCTAATTCAGTGTGACTGGACGATGGCGGGCCAGCAGCAGGGGGTGTTTAAGAAGAGCCACGCCATCCAGCAGGCCCTCATCGCTGCAGCCAGCATGGGTTACACTGAGGTAAGAAAGCAGCCAGTAAGGCTTGGGTGTGTTTTGTTTTGTTTTGTTTTGTTTTGTTTTTTCAAGCTATGTCTTGAAGGAAACCAGGGAAAAATTAGTTGCATTACAAAATTGCCAGGTTAATATGAAGTAGCTTTTTGCTCATTGGTCTGAGAAATAGGGAGATGCCATGGTACCCAGAATGATGTTGGAAAGGACCTTGGGAATTATCTAATCTGATTCCTCCTCATCTTCCACCCCTATTTAACAGACAATGGCACTGGGCTCAGGGGATTATTTCTTGATCTTTGTTCACATGGGTGGCTGGAGTGGAATAGGGAATTGGAATATCAAAAGGACCAGGTTTGAAGCTCAGCTTTCCTCCACAATGGCTCTGGGCTCTGGGCAGTGTAACTGATCTTTTAGAACCTTAGTCTCCCACCAGTATAGTGAGGCTTTCTAATAAATTCTTTTTTATAAGGTTGATATGAAAGGTGCTTTGTAAACTGTTAAACACTGTGCAGATGGTATTTTTGCTAAGTTATTTATTAATAAAAGTCATGTAGTGGCACAATATGTGGAACTGGTAGTGTGCTAGGAAATGTTTAACAGCCAGCCTTGGAGAGGGGAGTAGAGTGCAGTAGGAGTGTTGCGTGTATGTGTATATACATACAGACTTAAATTTATTATAAATTTACTGATATTAAAAAACATGTCACACAGAGTTTACAAATAATAGTGAATTGTGTAATACTCTTAATTGAATTCTTTTGTCAATTTTTGCTAAATTTATGTCTATACCCAACCCTGTGATTTCAACTCAACCGTGGTTTGATAAATGAAACTGCACCCGTTTGCTCTTTTCCCAGTAATTTTGTCTTTAAATCTGGTGTGTGATTCACTGTCAAACTACATTTTGCCCTCATACAAATTATATTCATTAAACTGGAACCTCTTTCAGCTTTTGCACTAAATCAAATCCTGATCTGCAGAATTTGGCAATTTCCAGAGTATAGAGTTTGAGCAAACTCCAGGAAATAGTGAAGGACAGGGAAGCCTGGCATGCTGCAGTCCGTGGGATCACAAAGAGTCAGACATGATTTAGCAACTGAACAACAATAGCAAATACCCCCACCATGACTGATTTCAAGCTACCAACACTGAGAACAGTTTCAAAGAGATGTACAGGAGCACACCATTATGTAAAATTGCCACCATGCAGACACAGTCAATATAAATAACCTCATGAGCATACATAATAGTAAAATGTAATTTAATAATTAGGAAGTTATGAGATTTTATATTTTAATCTAGTGATGTAATTTATTTCGTTATTATTTAATTTTTTTTTTTTTTTTCTCTGCTGCTTGGTTTGTGGGATCTTAGTTCCCTGACCAAGGATCAAACCTGGGCCCTGGCAATGAGAGCAGAATCTTAACCACTGGACCACCAGGGAATTCCCATCATTGCTATTTAATTGTTTTTAAATCCCTCCCTGTTATTTAGTTTTTAATAAACATCTTTGTTTAACAACCAGCTTGCAAAACTCCGAAAATTGAAGAGTCAGCTTTCATGGGCCAGGACAAGCTGTTTCACACTGCATGGGATGCTTCAGTGAGACAGCCACCTCTTCCACTGACCTGATATGTCCCCAAGGGAATATTAAGTAAAATTGGAACTTTTACTATCTGTGGAAGGTTGTTTAGCGCTCCTTATAGTCAGATTCCTGAAAACAGAGCTATCACTTGCCTTTGTTGTTAGCAGACATTCTCCTTTTAGTGTCCCCAAACAGTTCTTGTAATTCCAAGAGAAAAAAAAAGAAGATAATAGCTCTACTCTGAAAAAGTACAGGCCCTCAGTTTTCTCCATATTTATTTTCTTGTTTTTGCTTATTGATTTCTTTTCTGTTAGTTTTTTTTTTTTTTCTGATAGTTTTATTAGGAGGAAGAGGGATTGCTTTTTTAACTCAAATGTGATAAATATGTAATCTTTTAAGATCACATGCTGTATAAGTTAATTGCATTCAAGGGAAACATGTACACTATACTGGGTAGAATGCATGCTCATCTTGGCAGCTTTGCATTTTTTTGTGAGGACAATCTGTTCTGACTCCTGTGGTGTGCAAGAGAGTGGCACTGGGTTATCCAGAATCTTCCAAATCTCACAGGTTCACAGTATCAGTGTATAGTTTTCCACCTGAACTTCGAGCTGACACAACTTCTTGTTTCAGATTGTCTCCTACCTACTTGATCTTCCAGAAAAAGATGAAGAGGAGGTGGAGCGAGCACAGATCAACAGCTTTGACAGTCTTTGGGGAGAGACAGGTACCTCTCGTGGACAGCTCTTTCTTCTCTCATGAATGTACTGTGTTTGTATGGAGACACTCTGCGTCTCACTCCCAGGTGTTTTCTCTGCCAGATCTTTGGCAAGTCTCTCTGTCTTATGGCTCTTGTACTGGAGACCAATTCAGCCAAAGTAAAAAGTCAGGCAATTTCCTTCTTTCAGTCCTCTCTCCCTTTGGATGCACCATGCCATTAGCCCTGGAGTCTTCTTTCAAACAAAACTCTCCCCGCTCTTGTTTCAAAATATTTGAAAAGACTGAAAGTTTCCTTCCAGTGTGCCAAGCCAGAACAGAAAGTAGTTGTGGACTGTGTGTGTGTGTGTGTGTGTGAGAAAGAGAGAGAGAGAGAGAGATCCTTGTAGTAGTTAGGAATAAATATTTCCCCTGTAGTTAGAAACCGAGAAGTTAAATTTTTATCGACACCTCCAGCTTCATGAAGCAAATGTTACCGTGGTAGAGTGAGTGGTACCTGACATGATTAAACTGATGCGTCATGAGAACAGTTGGTATCAGAATGCAGAATGAAGGGCCTGCTCCCTGTAGGGTATGGCCCTGCGCAGTCTCTCTCCATCTATAGCAAAGCTATTTCTATATTGCTTGGTACTTACTCCATAAACAGAAGCATCTTCCTTGTGGCCTTTGCAGGAAATGTTTATTGTCTTTCCCCCAAGTCTAAACTGGAACATCTGGAGAAACATTAGTAACCTTTCGTGTGTTTTTATGAAACCAGGGCAGTGAAAACTGGAGCGTCGCCACAGATATGTGTCGTATTTGCCAGGAGAAGGAGACCAGCATTGAGACGGCCGATTTAGGGAGGATATTTTACTAAACAAGAAGGGGGTACATTTTGGTTTGGGTCAGAATGTTATTAAAAATCAAAGAAAATGCTTGAATTCACTCCAAATTTATAATTACCTATTGAACTGGGATGTTTCCACAAGGGCAAAAATCTTCCATGGGTTTCATGGCTTCCTCAACACCATGTGGAATGGTCCAAAGCTCAGGAATTTGCTTCTCAAACAATCCTTCCCTCTGTCAGAGCCAAAGGGAGCAGATGCCAGGCAGCTGCAGCTTAAGAGCCCATGACAGATTAAAGGAAAATGTGCAGCTGGAAACAGCTGCTGTCTCTGGGGCTCCACCCTGAGGGAAGCCAGAGGACATATTGAGGGGAAGGGGCCGGCCGGGAGCAATGGCCGTGGCATCCTGAGACCCGGAGCTGTGGGAGGGCCATGATGGCTGAGGCCCCATCAGTGCAGCCTCCAAGCACAGCGCAGCCGTCCCCCCAGAGTCTCCTGTTCCAGGCCGCGTGTGTGTGACCGCTGTGCAGGGCAACAGAAGTAGCGGCCCAATGGTGACAGTGGACAGAAATTACAGACTAACAGTCGCCTGCCAGTGCAAGAGACACAGGAGACCTGGGTTCAGTCCCTGGGTCGGGACGATCTCCCGGAGGAAGGCATAGCAATCCACTCCAGTATCTCAGCCTGGAAAATCCCATGGACAGAGGAGCCTGGCGGGCTACATACAGTCCATGGGGTTGCAGAGTCAGCCATGACTGAAGCAGCTTAGCACGCAATCATAGTAATGACTATCACACATATTCTAGTGCTCTCCTTGAAGGAATGCCTTCAAAATGTTCAAAAAGGCTGTGAACTCAGACCTTTTGGGGGGAATTAACCCTGAAATGGAGTTTAAACAAGAAAAATAACTTCCTGCTAGAGGAAATTTAAACCATACTACATCCATTGCCAAAAGTAAAAAAACACAATTAAAAACAACACAACTCTTGTAAAAATTATGAACAGGGGAAAAAGATCAGTGTTTGCTAGGTGTTGGGGAAGATGGGGAAGGGTGAATGGGTGGAGCACAGAGGATTTGAGGGGCAGTTAAAACACTTCATATGATACTGTAACTGTAGATAACAGGTTATCATACGTTTGTCCACACACTCACAGGATGTGCAACACCAAAAGTGAGCCCTAATGCAGACGATGGGGTTGGGGTGGTCATGATGCGTCAGTGTAGGTTCATCAGTTGTAACAAATGGACAGCTCTAGTTGGGGTGTGTACAAATGTGGGGGCAGAGGTGTATGGGAAATCGCTGTATCTTCCCCTCAGTTTTGCTTAGCCCGTTAAACTGCTCTAAAACAACAACAAAAAAGAGTGTGAACTAAGTGGAAGACTTACTTTTATTGGTAGGAATTTCTTATTAGAGTAAAACTTTATGGCCTCAGGACTTTTAAAATATTTCCTGCATCAAGGTGTATAATAAAGTTTGTTATATTAATTTTCTTAACATGTACCATATCTCAAGATTGTATAAAAAATTAATTTCATGTCAGTTTGTTTGTGGTCAGAATTGTGTTGTACTTAATTTGATACTTAGATGAACTAATTTCAGCATTATGAACATAAGATGTTATTTAAATGAGTTAGAATGAAATGCATTTGCAGTATAATTTATAGAGCTATAAAGTTATTTGACTTCAGAAAACTTTCTGAAAAACCATGCCTCCGCTATGTAAGAAATGTCTCTAGAGCTCACCACTAACATGGAATACGCTCTAGCTGCTTTTCTGTTGTGCACTGTGCTCAGCTGCTCAGTCATGTCTGACCCTCTGTGACCCCATGGATTATAGTCTGCCAGGTTCCTCTGTCCGTGGGATTTTACAGGTGAGAGGACTGGAATGGGTTGCCATTCCCTTCTCCGGGGGATCTTCCCAACCCAGGGAGAGAACCAGAGTCTCTTGCGTCTCCTACACTGGCAGGCAGACTCTTTACCACTAGCACCGCTATCTGTAGTGATGGGTTTACTAAGTATCTATGTTTCTTTCTACTTACAGCACATAATCATTTAAAATTTATAATAACCCATTGAGTCGTGTGTCCTCCAATGGCAAAATCTTATATGTTTCTCTTATATAGAGAGTGAAAGTATGTGACCTGCAGCCAGCTGGTTAGGAGCTTATATCTGCAACCCTGGCCTCAACACACAATACGTATTAATACACATTTACTTAAAAATGATGGTCATGATGTTTCCAACAGTTTGTATCATTTACTATATTACTGTATAGCCATTATTTTATGTACCATTCCAAAAAGAAAAGAAAAACTGTCTGCCTATAAAACTGACAAGAATTCTTTATTAGCACATCAATTATAAGACACATCCTGACTTCGAGATGTTAAAATGCAGAGGGAAGAAAGTGCCTCTTAGAGTCAGTGAAATATATCCTAGCATAGAGTGAAATACTTATTGAGATGTAATTTTTACATATCAGATTTTCTAAAAGCAGGTCACTAGAATATTCTGTTTATTTTCATCCTATTTTTATGGCCTTTTTGTCCTTCCAAAGAGTGTCTGCCTACATCAAGCGTTCACTGTCCGACTGAGCCCCTCCCATCCTGCAGGGTTTTCACAGATTTCTTACAGAACTACACAGAAGACCAGCACTTAAGGTGACAAGATTGTTCAGTGGTCCCTCCTCTGCTCTGTCTCAACACAAAACCAGCATTAAAAAGCTTCTAGCAACTCTGGAGAACCTGAGCCATCCCACGGCCCCAAAGTAGAAGTTCAAAAAATAAACAAGACACCCTTAAATCACACCGCCATCATCTTTTCTCTAGTTTATTGCAACTGCCTCCTAGCTGACCTGATCTCAGGCCTTACCCTTTTGTGACTTACCTCGCAGACTTCAACCAGAGTGATATTTCTAAGCCAGTCTGTCCATGTCACTCTCCTGGTTACCACCCCTCATTGACCTCCTGTAGCTTTAATGTAGCATAAAGAGACTTCCCTGGCAGTCCAGGGGCTAAGACTCCACGCTTCCATTGCAGGGGCACAGGTTCAATCTGGGGTCAGGGAACTAAGATCCTACATGCCATGCGGTGCAGCCAAAAAAATAACAACTTGCATAAAAAGCCCAGTCATGATGTCTAGCCTCCTCTGTTGCCAGTCTTCTCCGGTAACGGTGAACGTGCTGTCCCCACCTCAGTGCCTCTACACATGCTCGCCCTGTGCCTAGAAAGCTTCTCCATGCCCTTGCCTACAAGTCTCCTGCTTCTCTTCCAGCATCTGGTTCAGATTGTCATCTCTTCCTGGAGACCTTCCCAGACACTCTTGCTCTGTCACCTCCAGACAGCCCCATGGACTTATCTCTTTTGTGCTTATCACACTGTATAGCAGTATATTTGTTTATTTGTCTCTTATCCTTGCGCAACCCTGAGTTCCTTGAGAGCAGACAGGATCTGACAAATAGCTCCATAAATGCTTACCTAACGAATGTTGTTGTGGATAGCAGTGATGTTTATGTCTCCCCCACCACCTCCAGCCCGTTGGTCTTACATGACCTGTCTGTGCTGTACTCTTTCAAGGTTGACAAAACATAAACAAAAGAACCGTTTGCTCCTCTGCCTTCTAGTTAGCATCAGCATTATCCCATCCGAGCAGACTTTGGCTGTTTCCTCAACTCTGAGCTGCATCCTGTCTGTCTCTTCAAACTCCTTAGATGTTTCCCTTTGAAAAAGGACCATTTTGGTCAGATAATCTCATCAGATGCTGACAAGCCAGGAACAAATTCCATTACTGGTCTCTCAGGAAAAGAGATTGGGCTCCCAGCTGTTAATGTTTGCTCTAAGAAGCAGTTTGTTGTTTCACAGAACTGGCTTTGCCTTAATCATCTCTCTTTCAAAAAGTTTTAACAGTTTCTGATAAGACTCATATAAAAAATCCAGCCAAAGCAACTCCTTGCTCTTGTGTTTTGAAAAGTACAGACCCAATTTTCCATAGTTGTGTTGTTCTGAGATGAAGTTAGCCAGCTGTGTTAATGACCATGTCCAGCTATCAGCAGGAGATTCCTGCCAAATGACATCAGAACTTAAGCAGCAGAGATGATACAAGAAGAAAGGCCAAATGGAACATTCCCTCTCATGTAATGTGTTGTCCAGTGGGTTGAAAGGGGCCAGCCCCAGCAACATGACTCCAGATTAGAGTGGACAGTATTAAGTTTAATTTTCAGGACGGGCACTGTTTGTGAACTTCCAGCTGTGTTCTGTGAGCCATCATTATTGATGAGAGGCTTGATTATGAAATACTGTCTGTATTTTCTCCAGAGTGCTATAGATTCTTTTGCAGAAAAGAATGTATTTGCACATGCATGCGCCACACAACATACAAGACATTGAACGGAGATTTGCTGCAACCCTGCCCCAGCAGCTGCTTTAAACTTGGGAGAGTTAGAAATTTTTCAAATCTCTTGTTTTATGTACCAACAAGATGATTCTGATGGTTCCTAACAAGCATCAAAGCCAGTCAAGTTCTTTCTCCACCTCCCCACCCCCCACTTTACTGAGATATAATTGACATACAACATTTAAGGGAAAGGTTGAGGGCAGGAGGATAAGGGGGAGACAAAGGATGAGGTGGTTGGATGGCATCACCGTCTTAAGAGCCTGTACAAACTCCAGGAGATAGTGAAGGACAGGGAAGCCTGGTGTGCTGTAGTCCACGGGATCACAAAGAGTCAGACGCGACTTAGTCACTGAACAACAGTGTATATGATGTGATGATTGTTAGATTCTTAAGCTACCCTTGTGTTCTGACCCAGGAACTGAAGGTTTTTCTTTTTCCTCAACTATTGGAAATGTGAACTTGAGAAAGAGGGACTATCAATCACTTTGATTTAAAGAACAAGAGACAAAACTTCTCTGTCAAGTAAACAGTCAAACCCATCAGTACCTGTAACTCAACTTGGAAATGACCCTCACCTCAGATAGAAGGAAGCCTCTGCCCTTCTGTGAGGAACAGAACAGAAGTACCTAGGTTAAATGTGCCAGAATAAAACAAAAAATACACATCAGACAAGGCCTACATATATCTAGTTTAAGAATGAGTATATCTTCTAAGACTTCCCTGGTGGCTCAGATGGTAAAGCGTCTGTCTACAATGCAGGAGACCTGGGTTTGATCCGTGGGTTGGGAAGATCCCCTGGAGAAGGAAATGGCAATCCACTCCAGGACTATTGCCTGGAAAATCCCATGGACAGAAGAGCCTAGTAGGCTACAGTCCATGGGGTCGCAAAGAGTCGGACATGACTGAGCGACTTCACTTCATATCTTCTAAAATAGTCACATTTTCTTTCAGACATCCTTCTATCCTTGAGGAAGGAAAAGATTACTCTTTGCAGGTTTAACTTAGAGAAAATTACAGGTAGTTTTGCTTTTGCATATGAGTCACTTCCGGATAAATTTGGCCAATCTCAAAGACAAAATGCCATAATTTGTGCTTAGATGAAAAAAAGTGACCATTTGATTTGAATTTCAATTGCTTCCCTGATTAGATCCCAACATTTGCAAACTGAAATCCTGTCTGCACCTGCCAAGTATTATCTCCTGATTTGTCACTGGAGTAGGTGGCCCTTGGAAAGGAAGAGCCTGCTGATCACCACATCAGGTTTTCAAGTCTCGGTGGGAAAAAAGGTCTCCATCCACAACTCCTGCCATTTTCTGACAGTGTTTACCATCCTTCCTACCCTCACCCATCTAAAACACTAGGTGTACACGTTTGAAATCCCTGGTTAGAAAGAGACAAGCACATATTTGTTCAAATAGACTTAGTAGACTTAGTAGAAGGTATATCGACATATTCCTCTTAACTGCTGTTGAAACAGCACTCAAAGGATGAAATAAGCGCTGTTTAGATCTCCACTCTATCAGAGGTCATAAACATGGACTGGAGCCCACAAAGAAGAATGTCTACGTTTCTTCCTGCACATGGACTGTCCTTTTTCCTCCCTACAGTTGCTTTTTATCTGCAACTCCATTATTCTGTCTTCAGAAGAAAAGAGCCTTTGTCATATTTCTTCTCTCATCTTTAAAACTTACCCTGAACAGTTTTGACCTTCATATAAAAATGGTTGCATATGTACTAGAAACTTCTATCTCAACTGATAAAGAAAAGGAATGAAAACTGGCCTAAAGCTTAGACTGAAGTTTGTTTTTTTTTTTTTTTACAGTTTTTTATATATCTTTATTGTAAAAACTCTCTTAAAAGCAATACAGCAAACTGTTGTTTAAGAAGTCAGCAAAATTAAGGCTGCCGTTTCTGACTTTGGTTCTCTGAATTTAAGGGCCCAGAAGTAGAAATTGGCCCAGAGGTGGTTCCTAGATAATTCTTAAAAAAGCATTCCTCTGCGAATACCCTTCTTTCTTTAGTCTTACCCATGCACATACCAGTGAAAGTTTTGTAGCTGGAAGGGGTACCAGAAAAGAGATAAGTTGAAAGCAGAAAAAAGGCAGTCTGGGTAGGATAAATGAAACCAAGTAAGTTTTGGTAGTGATTTTTCAATAAATTTATTATCATAATTGTCTCCATATATATAAGCCCTTTTAAATGTGGTTCTATTCATTTTTTTTCTTTGAAAATTTCCTTCCTGGCAAGAGTAGCCAGAATCATCATCCTTGGAGGTAAAGTAGCAATTGCATCCATCAGACACAGGTGTGCTGCCCTGCTCCCGGCAGAGGCTGGAGAGGGCAAGTGCCCCTGTCCTCACGCTGCGCTCTCTACCCTCAGCCCTGACAGCTGCGGCCGGAAGGGGCAAGCTAGAGGTGTGTCGTCTGCTCCTGGAGCAGGGGGCCGCTGTGGCCCAGCCCAACCGCCGGGGAGCCGTGCCCCTCTTCAGCACCGTTCGCCAAGGCCACTGGCAGGTAAGCAAGTAGCTACTTTGAGACTGTGTCAGAAAGTCAGTATGCAGAATCATCCTGATGATCTGTACTGGATAGAAGGACTGGCTACTTTTGACTGGTTATTTCACAGCATCCACAGGTTCTCTGGCAGGTTCAACAGATGCCTGCCAACCACTTACCTGCAGAAGTCTCTAACTTAACAAAAAGAAAATGTGGTGTATGTAAATTTGCGAAGAGCCAACTCATTGGAAAAGACTGATGCTGGGAAAGATTGAAGGCAAAAGGAGAAGAAGGCGGCAGAGGATGAGGTGGTTAGAGAGCATCACCAACTCAATGGACATGAAATTGAGCAAACTCTAGGTGATAGTGAAGGACAAGAGGAGCCTGGCATGCTGCAGTCCACGGGGTCACAAAGAGTCAGACACGACTTAGTGACCAAAAAAACAACAAATATAATATTAATAGTTACACGATCTTTCCATTCGTTTAAATTCTGGGTAGGACAGAAAAGAAAGCATATTGGTTATAATCTTTGAAAAAAATTGAATAGTCCTAGGAGCCAAACAGTGCTGAAGAGTTGTAAGAGGCACTTTACTATGTTCTGTTCAGTGGTAAATAGTCACTGCAGGCAGGTTTGCAACACCTGGAAGTCAATAAAATGGCCCTGACGCACGCAGTGACTCGTGTTGGTTCTTCCATTACGGGATTGTTTAGTCTACATCTTGGCCTCTGTTAATCTTGATTTTTTTTTTTACTCAGTGGCTGAGTCAGACATTTAGAATTGAGTTCTCATTTGGCTCTCCCTAAGAAAGTCAGTGATCAAATCCCATGGTACTAGACCATGCAGGAACTAGAGGCGATTCTTGCAGTGGCAAGTTTCATTAGAGGTGATTTGCAGGGAACTCACGTGGTGTAGGGGTGGCATGCATGTGTCTGCTCAGCAGTACCTCCTGGCTCATCCATCCCCCCTCCTCTGCCCCTGCAGATCGTTGATCTTTTACTTACTCACGGAGCTGATGTCAACATGGCGGACAAGCAGGGCCGTACTCCCTTGATGATGGCGGCTTCTGAAGGCCACCTGGGAACCGTGGACTTTCTCCTTGCTCAAGGTCAGTCCTAGGATGCCAGAGCTTGATGGTCAGTATCCATTAAAACCCAAAGCTCGTGATTTCCAAGGATGGATTCCAAGAGGTGTTAAGAATGACTATTCTTAATCCACTTGATTAGAAAGTGAAAGTCTTGTCTCCTCTATTCTCTTCTAAAGTCTGATATTCTAATTCTAACATGGTGCCTTTCTAATTCTGACATTCTCTATTTCTTTATGGCTTGAGGGATTTTTGTTATCCTAATCAAATTTACATAGTATAAGTTCTTTAAGTCAAATCAGTACTCTCCCAACTTTGAAGTTTTTAATATGCACTCAGTAAATGTTCATCTTCCAGAGACTGTATTTTGACTTTAATTTTGTCAATTCTTTTGTCAGCCTGCACAACTAATATTTTTCTTGTATCCGAAGGAAGCAAATGAAGGTTTAAACGATTGTTGACCGTGGGACCCTATTTGAGGAATCAGGGTATTAATATTATCCTCCTATTGTAATAAATTCCCTTTAACGTTTATCAGCATTCACATATTCCTGGTGAATGAGAGGTAAGTTAAAGGAGATTGTGGTCACATCATCCAGAGCATTCATTCCAGGCTCCCCTCAAGGGCTGTGACCTAAGTCACCTCTGCAGACCAGTGATGAGTGATGCAGGAACCTCTGTAGTAGAAAAGCTCCAGTCGCTGACTCTGCAGTACCACCTAGTGGAGCTTGAGTGTTTCATTGAAGCAGGAGGTCGTGTGACTGCGACCAGCCTTGACTCCCATCCCAGTGAGCCTCCCCTATGAGTAAACTGGATCTGATCGTCTATCATTCATAATTAATATCCACAAGTGCATACGCTTCAAGAAAAACAAGCTCCTGAAAATCATGCCCAGGATGGAGCTGCTGAAGGGTAGTTGATGTGGGCAGAAGGCAAGGTTTGTTCTCAGATTTCAAATTATAGCTCAGTCAGAGACTTACTGGATCTTTAGCTCTCACCTCCAAAGATGTGTCTTCACTACCTCGGACTCACAAAAGTGGGTTCAGATCAGAGAACTGTTTTCCCCATGTGCAAAGTGGATCTTGCTTCCCATACAAACCACCGGACCAACCTGGTTTCACAGTATCTATCCTTCATTCAGAAAACAAAGATCACGGCATCCAGTCCCATCATTTCATGGCAAATAGATGGAGAAACAGTGGACACAGTGGCAGACTTTATTTTGGGGGGCTCCAAAATCACTGCAGATGGTGACTGCAGCCATGAAATAAAAAGACGCTTGCTCCTTGGAAGAAAAGTTATGACCAACCTAGACAGCATATTAAAAAGCAGAGACATAACTTTGCCAACAAAGGTCCATCTAGTCAAGGCTATGGTTTTTCCAGTAGTCATGAATGGATGTGAGAGTTGGACTATAAAGAAAGCTGAGCACCAAAGAATGGATGCTTTTGAACTGTGGTGTTGGAGAAGACTCTTGAGAGTCCCTTGAACTACAAGGAGATTCAACCAGTCCATCCTAAAGGAAACCAGTCCTGAATGTTCATTGGAAGGACTGATGTTAAAGCTGAAACTCCAATACTTTGGCCACCTGATGCAAAGAGCTGACTCATTTGAAAAGACCTTGATCCTGGGAAACATTGAAGGCAGAAGGAGAAGGGGTCAACAGAGGATGAGATGGTTGGATGGCATCACTGATTCAATGACTCAATGGACATGAGTTTGAGTAAATTCCAGGAGCTGGTGATGGACAGGGATGCCTGGCATGCTGCAGTTCATGGGATTGCAAAGAGTCAGACACAACTGAACAACTGAACTGAAGTGACTGATCCCTTCATTCTGCTGACATGGGTGTTGAGGAGCAAGGGGAATATGCCTGGATACTCAGGATAAGACATAGCAGGAGTACATGTCCCAGAACAACCCAAGTCTGCTGGAAAAGGGAGGACCCTTCACCACAGATAAGCGGTAGATGACCACACAGGGTCTGCCGCACACCCATAGAAGAAGCTCATCAGATGTCGATGTATGGCAGAAACCAACACAATATTGTAAAGCAATTATCCTTTGACTAAAAATAAATAATATTTTTTAAAAGGAAGATACCATCAGACACAGATTTCAGAGAGTTGTCCTCCTTCACTGCAGACATTCTGATCGCCATACTATTTCGTTCTTTCACATTTAAATCAGAGACTTTCTTTCAATCAATGAATTCTACAGATGTATATTTAGCCTACATTATTTGCAAAACACTGTGCTAAGAACTGTGATCTTTTTTTAATTAATACACTGTAATCCACGTCTTCAAAGGGTCTATAATCTGGCAAGGAGGGGATGAAACAAAGATAAGTAACTGCCTTAAAAAGCAGATAATCCTGAGTGTGCTGAAAAAGGTATTTGAGTTAGAACAGGACAGACTTTGAAATTTGAGTAGGAAAAATGTTCTGTATTCAGGGAGGGGATATAATGTAAATGAAAGATCAGAGAAGAGGAAAAGGTACACAGCAAGACTGGGGAAATATGCAAGTTGTCCAGTGATGTACATGAGGACTGTTGGAAACGTATATGGAAAGAAGTTGAAAAGGAAGAGATTGGGGCTTCCCTGGTGGCTCAGTGGTAAAGAATCTGAATCTGCCTGCCAAGGCAGAAGACATGAGTTTGATCGCTGACCCAAAAGGACCCCACATACTGAGGAACACCTAAGCCCATGCGCCACAACTGTTAAGCCCACGCTCTAGAGCCCAGGAGCTGCAACTACTGAAAGGCTGCCTGCCCTAGAGCCCGTGTTCAGCAGCAAGAGAAGCCAGCACAGTGAGAAGCCTGAGCACTGCAACCAGAGAGTGACCCCCACTCTCCACGAGGGGAAAGCCTGCACAGCAGCAGACAGCGTGGCCAAAAATAAATAAATAAAGTCATACTAAGAAAAGGAGCAGAGTAAGAGAGTTTGGGATTCTCTGAAGGCAATAGGGAGCCTTTCAAGATTGTTTTAAAAGGGAATCAATCAATGCCAGAGTTGTGCTTTTAAAAAAAATCTGGCAGTAGTATGAATAGTTGAGTTGATGAAAAGATGATAGTGGACCTGAGGATCAATTAGGAAGCCATTGTCATTGAATAGATAAGAGGCGATGCCAAATCCAGGTGCAGTGGCAGTTAGTATATAACAGAAGGGCCAGTGCAAAAAAGATTGTGGATATAAAGATTGATCATATGTAGGACATATTGATAGATGAGTTGACGAGAACTCCACAAAGTTCTCGTCAAATTGAGACTTGGTTTGGGTTGGACCTCTCAGTTCAGTTCAGTCACTCAGTCATGTCCCGCTGTTTGCGACCCCATCAACCGCAGCACTCCAGGCCTCCCTGTCCATCACCAACTCCTGGAGTCCACCCAAACCCATGTCCATCAAGTCGGTGATCCCATCCAACCATCTCATCCTGTCGTCCACTTCTCTACCTGCCCTCAATCTTTCCCAGCATCAGGGTCTTTTCAAATGAGTCAGCTCTTTGCATCAGCTGGCCAAAGTATTGGAGTTTCAGCTTTAACATCAGTCCACACACTGCTATATTTAAAATTGATAACTAACACAGTCCTACTGTGTAGCACTTGGAACTCTGCTCAATGTTATGTGGCATCCTGGATAGGAGAGGAGTTTGGGTAAGAATGGATACACGTGTATGTATGGCTGAGTCTCTTTGCTGTCCATCTGAAACTATCATGACATTGTTAATCAGCTATACTCCAATATAAAAATTTTTTAAGTTTTAAAATAAGTAAATAGATGTTTGGGAGAACTGCGATTCTATTAACTGCTGGGAGAAGGAAAGAGAGAAGGTTTCAAACTGAATTTTCAGAGTAAATTGAATAATATGTTTTTTATATATATCTCCTTTTCTTAAATTCCAGCTTCCCTCATCTTCGTAAAAATCAGTTTATCTATAATGTACATCCAGAACCTTCTTATTCTGCTTATTCAACCACTGGAGACTCTGTCCAGGAAATTTATAGATGCTGCATCTGAGAAACCTTAGATTCTGTCCCATATTCAAATTCATTCTGTGTTAGAATCAGCATTTGAGTCGCAAACTAGAGAACCCAGTACATAGATGACTCTCCTCAGGGTTAGGAATATGGTACCATCCAGCCCTTCATCCTGTCATGGGAAGCCAGAATCTGGTTATCTGACGTCTCGGGACACAGAGGGGATAGGCCACATGACTGCCGAGGAGCTCCAGAGCCTGGCTATGGCAGGTCCCAAGCTTAATCTGACATCCAAATCAGATCTGACATCTGAATCTGACATCCAGCAAGGAGGCAGCCTGAAAAGTGTACTGTGTGTGCAGTAAGTTGATCTCATTTTGTTAGTGAGCATGACACGCCAACTGTGTGGAAAGAGTCAACTTAGGCACTCTCCAAAACCCACAAGGGAATGAAGGCTCTTTGCCACGCGAGAGCCTACAACCTAGGCTAATAGATTGAATTTTAGACTGATCACAACACAGTGTGGCAGGTATGCTTGCTCCTAGAGAGATGTTGAGGGGAAGAAGATGCAGAATATAAAATAGGCAAAGCGAGTGGGGATGGAATTGTTGAAGGCTGACTAGTTTAAAATCCTTCCTGGCCTGGGCCCAGCCTCTTCCCTTGAGTCCATCCATTTCCCTCCCACTCTAAGGAGGGAGAAGCTGGCCTGGTGCTATCATCAATGAGAAACATGTTCTGAGCTCCTTATTCTATAAGAATCTCTCAAGGAGTTTATACTATTAAACATGAAAGACTTTTGCTGAGTTCAGAAAACATTCCCTGAGAATTTATTACATATAAGTGGCATACATTAAAAAAAAAAGATGAATAACAGAATAAGGTGACGTGTGTCAAACAGATTCAAGATGAGGTAACAGTGAACAGGAGAGGCCTCTCGGAGACAGGGAGGTTTGAGATGGTTCCTAGAGAATGGGGGGAAGTGAGGCAAGTCCCATATGGGGAAAGAAAAGGTGTCCACATGTGGGACCAACATAACTGGAAGTGAGGGTACAGGAACACTTGTGGGGGTTTCTCAAGGAGGGGAGCATATCCATTTTGGCCAAAGTAGAGGATTCTCACAGGGGAGTAGTGAAATTTCAGGAGAGACAGTAAGCTTCGGGAGAGACCTAGGATGCCCAAAGAACTGGACTCTTCTGACCACTCATGGCAGCAGTTTTGTTAACAGTTTTATTAAAAGGTAACACACCAGAAGCAGAAGGTGTGCTTTGGCTGAATATACATCTTAAATCGGGGAAGGCAATGGCACCCCACCCCAGTACTCTTGCCTGGAAAATCCAATGGACGGAGTAGCCTGGTGGGCTGCAGTCCATGGGGTCGCTAACAGTCGGACAGACTGAGCGACTTCACTTTCACTTTTCTCTTTCATGCATTGGAGAAGGAAATGGCAACCCACTCCAGTATTCTTGCCTGGAGAATCCCAGGGATGGGGGAGCCTGGTGGGCTGCCGTCTATGGGGTCACACAGAGTCGGACACGACTGAAGTGACTTAGCAGCAGTAGCAGTAGCACACCTTAAATGGCTCAGTGGTTAAAAAAAAAATCTGCCTGCAATTCTGGAGACCTGGGTTGGGGAGATGCCCTGGAGGAGGGCATGTCAACCCACTTTAGTATTCTTACCTGGAGAATTCCATGGACAGAGGAGCCTGGCGGGCTGCAGGCCATGGGGTCACAAAAAGTCAGACACAACGGAGCACAGGCACACACCTTAAAACCCAGCTTTCGCTCCTGCTGTGAATTCTCCTGTTGTTCCTGTTTCCTCAGCCCTGTGATGTGCTTGCTCTTTAGGTGCCTCCATTGCTCTCATGGACAAAGAAGGACTGACCGCCCTCAGCTGGGCCTGTCTGAAGGGTCATCTCTCGGTGGTCCGTTCTCTGGTGGATAACGGGGCTGCCACCGACCACGCCGATAAGAACGGCCGCACCCCGCTGGATCTAGCTGCTTTCTACGGTGACGCTGAGGTGGTGAGTGCCTTTAACCAGCCCCCAGGGTGGGAGGAGGAGGGAAGGCTCTCCATCCACAGTGTTGTCTGGGGTTGATGATTCCTGATACAAAGTTCTCAGATCTGTACTTGCTTGAGCTCAGGAATATTCCAAACACAACTGAAAACCAGGAACAGGGATCCGGCCCTGGAATACCAGCGCTGTCCCGCCTGGCTCACACCTGTGCTGTGCTCAGTGGCTTCAGTTGTGTCTGACTGTACAACCCCTGGGCTATATCCCGCCAGGCTCCTCTGTCCATGGGATTTCCCAGGCAAGAATGCCGGACGGGATTACCATTTCCTCCTCTGGAGGATCTTCCTGACCCAGAGGTCAAACCCATGTGTCCTGCATTGGCAGGCGGGTTCTTTCAAGCTGCAACCACCCTGGGTTCACACCAGCAGTTAACTAAAGGGCAGGCAGCAGCTGGAGCCCTCACACCTGGGTTGACGTGCTGCTTGATCATGTCCTAGGTCCAGTTCCTGGTGGATCACGGGGCCATGATCGAGCACGTGGACTACAGCGGAATGCGCCCTCTGGACAGGGCTGTGGGGTGCCGGAACACGTCTGTTGTTGTCACCCTTCTGAAGAAAGGAGCCAAGATAGGTAGGAGAAAGGAGGAAGGTGCTGGCCATCTGTGCCCAGCGGCCAGACTGGCCCAGTGGTCTGGCTGCCCTGAGCATTCGGCGTGAACGTGTGTAGTCTCCCCTCTGCCCGGGCCCAGTTATTATCCGAGTGAACAGAAAGACTCTTGGCCCAGAGAAGGGCCCTGGTCTACACTACCCTGTGTCCAAAGTCACATGGTTATCTGCCATGCCCGAGTCGCCTTAGCCAGGAGGCTGCTCTGTCCTTAAGTGCATCTCAGCGCTGTTGCCTCGGCAGCAGCCCGGCCCTGTGAGCGTCCTGGATCCCTGTGATGCCGCGAGCCTTCGCTTTGCCCTGCTCTGTATGTGCTTCGGACCCTCGGGTCCCTGCGGCTGCTGCCCCCTCCGCTGCCCCTCCCACGGACCCGTAGACGAGGGTTGGCCGATATGCTGGCTTTTCTGCTGCCTGCCTCTCACTGCTGCTTTTTCCTTCCTTTTTTTTTTCACCTTCATCCATTTTTTTTTTCCTCTCCTACAACTTTTTGTTTTCTCCTTTCTTTGAAGGTTGTCAGACGTTACCGAGTCGCCCACGAGGTATATTTCACCGCTGTCAGCATCAGGCGTGGTCTGATGGCTTGGTCAGCTTTGCCTTCTCCTCTTTGATTTAGCCTGCATGAGTCCCCAACACCTCTAATCTTTTAATTTACTTCACCTTAAAAGAAGATATTTTTTTTAAATGACTGTTGTAGAGAATAACTTGAACTTTTGATAACTAACCCAGAAAAGCTTAGTTGGTAAATAATTCAGGCATCTGTCAACTAATCGAGTTAACCTTTTCTTTCTCTTTGTGGGTAAACAGTGGTCCTCTGTCACGATGGCTTGTTTCACACTGGAACAGTTCAGTGTGAATCCCAGGGGTCCTATTCGGTACTTACAAATTAAGGGAGCCTTTAGAAGTGTTCATGGTTTCCCTTCTGCAAGGTACATGCTTAAAAATTAAAGAGACTGAACAGCTGGGGGTTTTGAGTCCCAGATTCTGAAATAAATTACCCTTTTTGGATTTTTTAAAATCTTACAGTGACATTTAACGTAAACCCTTTTCTCCCAAGTTCCTTATTTAAAGTAACTCCAGACTAAGCATCGCCTGCCTGAATACAACACACAGGCTCTGCTGCCCTCCGATGGTGCAAACTCTGACTGTTCAGAGATTCTTATTTTAAGGTGAATACAAATCCAACGCGGCTTCTTGGCAGTGGGAGGCGCTGAGACACTCCCAGTTCTAAAAGACGAGGCCAGTGTTGTGGAGCAAGTTGTTCTCTCAGCAGAAGTCCCCCCCAGGGTGTTTTTTTCACCTAGCTTCCTACCACCCTTACATTGTATGAGTTTTTTACCCATCATGCATCCTGTACACTACAGGTCCAGCCACATGGGCGATGGCCACCTCCAAACCAGACATCATGATCATCCTGCTGAGCAAGCTGATGGAAGAGGGGGACATGTTTTATAAGGTGAGGGGAAGAAGGAGGTTTCTCCAGATGGCCGCTGACTCTTCCCTGCACATAGACTTCACCAGAGTCTTGGTAGAATGGCATTGCTGTCAGTTCTCCTCCGTGGTTCTAGAGTCATCAGGAGAGTGCCAGCCCTCAGTGGATGATCCTAAGCTGAGGATCCCAGATTTTTGCTTTCTCAACGTGGGCCTACATGTGCCCACAGCTGGTCAACCTAAAGACCTGGTTTTTATCTGGTCGCTGATAGGCGGTGCATAGATTCTACATGGAATCTGGAAACCATGGGTCAAGGAGAAGAAAAATAGGCAGTGCAGATACTCCCAGTCTGCAGGCCAGAGGCATTGGTTTTAGCTGTTACGTTTACTATATGTGTAGATTTAAAGGTCTGTGGTAATGGGAGCTCATCGGCATCCCTGAGTAAGATTAAGAGCAGTTCTAGATTTAGATTTACTTGAAATCATTAGCTGAATGACAACAAAAAAAGATACGGAGTCTTGTAGTCACGATTCAGGCTGAAGGCTCCATACCCTAACACACACAAACTCCCAGGGCTGTAGGAAGGCCGTTAAGAACTTTCCATGTCAGAGTCGTCATCTCATTGTATGAGGACTGAACCTTCTCCTCCTGAAGGTAAATACAAATCCAACCCAGCTTTTGGCAGTGGGTGTCACTGAGACATGCCCAGGCCCAGAGGTGAGGAAGTGACTGTGACACACGTTATTTCCGCCTTATGTAAGCAGTACAGAGCTCCTGTGAGTAGAGTTGTATTTCCTGAGGACCATTGTGTGAAAGCCTGATAATCTAGGTCCCTTAGGCTTCTAGGAAACGAGCTCTGGCCCAGTCCTGATTTCACACGACTTCACAGAAGGGCCTCTCTAGGTGGCGTATTGAGGGACTTGAGAGAGGTGGTGCTGTCAAGAACCTAAGCCCTCTTTATGACATAGCTTCTGGCATCTTGAAACAAGGCGTCCTGCCTCCTAAGGAGAACAGCCAGAGCTACTCCTGTTCCCACCCAAAATTCTGCCTTGGAAGCCTCCAAGTCTGCCCTCAGTGAAAGAGAAAATACAAGCTCAGGGTCTCTGGCTGGAGTTACAACTACACAGAAGGAATGGAAGGAATAAAAAGATGAGCTAACAGAATGGGAGATGCCGCCTGAAACATTCTGGGCTCCGCTTACAGATTTTCAGAAGAAAAATGTAAGAAAAGTTCAAGGCCCCTGTGACCCAGGTCCCTCGGTGGCACATAGATTTACTTGGAAGATGCCTCCTACCTAGTCAGGTGGAATCACAGATGCTCAGTTTCACTTCTCTACCACCACTGTACCCTCTGTCTCTTCCAAAAACAGAGAAAGACCCACTGAGACTCTTTTATCTGTAGTATTAGGGAAGCAACAGATAGACTGGTTTAGCTCCCACATCCTCTGTGAGGAAGAACATGGCCTTTTCTAGAGGACTGGCAAGGTGGAACAAAAAGAGTTTTCCAGATAAGCCAAAGGTCAAGAAATAGTGATAAACTTGGAGCGATCAGAACTAGGAAATGCTGTGTCCCAGGGAGATTGGGCCAAGAACAGGCTCCTTTGAAATGAGTACGATCAGTCGTTTGGGAATCCAGTTGGGAAGCTGGGGCCCCAGGTCTTTCATTTGCCAAAGCTTTGTGTCTCTGGCTTGTGTCTTGGGAATATCCCTCACCAGGCCTTGCCTGCCAGGCGAGCTTCCAGTGGAAAAGACGGGACCTTGTCCTTGCACCACTTGAGTGGAGCTGGGGAGGGCGAACCCTGAGTGGTAACCGCGGAGAAAGGACGGGAACAGGAACAGACCTGTTCAGCTGCTTAGTAGACCGACACTGTGTTTTGCCGTCTTGTGCTCCCACTAGAAAGGTAAAGTGAAGGAAGCCGCCCAGCGCTACCAGTATGCCCTGAAGAAGTTCCCTAGAGAAGGGTTTGGTGAGGACTTGAAAACTTTCCGGGAGCTGAAGGTGTCTCTCCTCCTCAACCTCTCTCGATGTCGCCGGAAAATGAACGTAAGTGCCTCTCATCCCAGCTCCTTTCCACAGCCCTGAAAGTTGATGATCCATGTCACACCCTGGCTTTTAGCAGGCCCCCAAATCCTTGTCTGCCCCATCTGGAACTTGGTTGTCCTTCACAGAGCACTGACATTTGCGATTTGAAAGAAATCAAGACTTAAGTATTACGATCTGTATCTCAAACTGTAAAAAATGAATTCTGTGGGTGCTTTGTAGCTTTCTGAATTTTCCTGATTCCCACTGAATGTAATTGGAATACTCATCACCATCCTGCCCTGCCCCCAAAGTCAGGTTTCTGGTCTTTGGGGAAAGGTGAGCACAGTGGACCCTGGAACTCCCAGCTTCAATTAGATACAATTGTAGTCGTTCCCTTCCTTTCTGGGAGACCCCCTCATCATTTAAGGAAGGGCTGAAAAGAGGGCCCAGGACCATGGGCTTCAAGGTTTGATGTCTAAGGTTGATCTTAAACTTTACTTCTTTCCACATCCTTTTCTTCTCATGTGCCAGGTCCCTTCTTGTCACAGAAGGAGTCTCAGAACTCCTGGTCCTTTGGTTCATTAGTTTAGTCCCTAAGTCATGTCCAACTCTTTTGCAACCCCATGGACTGTAGCCCACCAGGCTCCTCTGTCCATGGGATTTCCCCAGGTGAGAATACTGGAGCGGGTTGCCATTTCCTTCTCCAGGAGATCGTCCTGAGCCAGGGGTCAAACCTGCGTCTTCTGAATTGGCAGGTCCACCAGGGAAACTCCTCCTGGTCTTTTATTATCCCCTAAATAGCCCTTGGTTCTTCTTGCCTGCCTAGATACAGCCTGTGATGCCCTCAGCCGCTGCCCTCTTGATATGCAGACACTGCTGACCCAAGAACCCTCTCTCAGATCCTAGGAATAGCCAGGCCAATATCAGGAACCTCTGACATCCACCAGCCTGAGGCCTCAGGTTCCTCAGGAGACAAAAATAATCATAGCCAAACAGGAACATTTGAATAACAGAATAAAGAACTCAGGTGTCCAGCAGTGACCTTATAGCCTCTGTGGCAAGAGACCTGCTGTCAGTTCCCGAAAAATTACTTTTTGATCATCCATCTAAAAGCTGGCAGTTAAAAGAGCCCTGATAAATGAGCAGACTTGGGTGTCTCCAAGAGCACAGCAATGCCCTAAGAGGCAGAGCTTTTCTAGGTGCTGAGGAATATGGGGACATGGTGGAGGTTCTCAGGGGGAAACAGTGAGGTTCTGACATGAAACAGGAGGCAGAGCGGCGAGGCTCTCCTGCAGCTTCAGCTAGTGAGCATGAGATGAAGCTCCGAAGCTGCCACCGACCCACTGGCCACTTTATGCCTCACAGATACTCTGCTTCTTAAAAAAGTTCTAATCATCCCAGAAATAACGATCATCACAAAAGAAAAAATTAACAGGTTAGGTTGAAAGTAGTAGAGCTGGAAGCCGATGCTATAAGATTGGAGATTTTCTCTTAGGCACCACATCAGATCGCATCCCAGGGCCACCTGAAATCTGTCAACTTTGGTAGAAAGTTGCCTGTTAACTTTTTTTTTTCTTTTCTTTTTTACCTCCACCACTGGGCCTTTGCTCTGCTTTAGAAATCACAAGCTTAACCAGAGGCTACTGTGCTGTCCTATGGCTTTGATATTAAAGAGGAGAAAACCTTCCCCTTTTAGTGGATAAAGGTGTCTTGAAAATGATGGCTTCGTTGCCGTGGTTCCTGTTCCCAGGGCTTCTTAAGATCAGTGAAACCATGTTCCTCCAGGGAACCTCAGGGATCGAGAGATGAGGTGACAGCAGAGACCCCAGTCACAGCCCGGCTTCTCTCTTGTTTCAAAATTGTGATTTAAACTTTGAATGTTTCCTAAGCCAAGGAACTGGTTAAGGGAAGGAGCAGGCCCCAGAAGCCTCTGTGAAACAGAAGGGAAACCGCCACTCCTTGAGCACCTCCTGTGTGGGGGACTTTCAGACGCTTTGTTGCTCTTAGTCCTACCTGGGAGGTCGGTGCGGATGAGAAAACACACGGCAGGCTCTGCAGGCTTACAGAGCAGAGCTGAGAACTGAACCCAAGCCTGCCTGACATTCCTCCTCCGTCTACTCCCCTTAGCCAGTCAGTTCTTTTTTACACAACCCCATCTTCCTGGATTTTTCTTGCCCCTTTAAAGCCAAAGAATAGTGGGGGAGGCAGGAAGAGGGGGTTAGGATGAGGGTCCACACGAGATGCTAATGTGTGTGTTTGCCTCATACACAGGTGTGCAACAAGAGTTCAGGTTTCCAAATTCAGGAGCTTGGGTGGGTTGACATTTGGCTCTGGGACAGAACGAACGTTGTTCCAAAGGCAAAAAGAGGGCAGACGAAAACCATTTTTGTCCTTTAGGGCAGATAAATTCCCAGGAGCCATTGCAGGGCCACACAGGGCAAAAGGCCAAAGGGACTTGCATTTGGGCCACGGCTAGAGCCACGCCAGGCATGTCGAGAATCCCAGGTGTCCCACCCATAAATGTCAAAGAAATGTACCTATAATCTGTTTTATTCCCAAGCTGTCTATTTCTCATATCTCTTCAATGACTCATTTGCACACCTATTGTAATGACAGGATTTTGGAATGGCGGAGGAATTTGCTACTAAGGCCCTGGAGCTGAAACCGAAATCTTATGAAGCTTACTATGCGAGAGCAAGGGCCAAACGCAGCAGCAGGTGAGGAGAGAGAGAGAGGGTGAGGAGCAAGAGGTCTCTTTCTGGAAACTTGGCCAAGGTGACATCGGCCACCCTGGGGCATCTGTACCCACTGTGTCTGTCCCCAAGGACTCTCAGGGCCAAGCTTTGGGGATAGCCCCCCACCCACCCCAAGCACAGAGCGCATCTTACAGCTGGCACACCTTGGGGGCTGTGGAGATCTAGAGCATTGTACTGTGGGAGAAAAATGCCTTTTCACTGTTGGAGACTGGCACCTTCTTCCAAGAGGCTTCTGCCGTCTCTCAGTTGCTTTTTTAACCCCCAAACAGCACAAAGAGACACTGGTCTCTTGAGAAAGAGCAGAATGTCCTCCCAACCCTTCTAGAGGGAAAAGTAGGACGGGTCACGCATCACAGACTCCTCTTTCTTTGCTTAGAGGCATTTGGGGTTCCCCAGACCATTTAGTCTTCCTTCTGGGGCTCCGCTCCAGTCTGACGGCCTCAGACCTCCTTCTCACCTACCTGCCCCTCCCAGCACCACACCATAAACGCATGGAACGCAGGAGGACTGGGGCCAGGACTGTGAGGGCTTCAGAGAAACCCCATCCCTCACATCCAGGGGCAGGAAGGGCTCCAGAAAGATCTAGAAACTGCCGTCAGTGATCTCTATAGATCACTGATCCCTGTCCTTGATGCCACCTGCCCAGCGCCCTGCCCTTCTCCCCAACTCTGCCTGTCAGAAAACTGCTTCAGGTTCACGTCCATGACCAGGGAGGTGCTGTCCTGAAAATCAGGCCCAGATTAAGTCTAGAGATGATGGTGGCAGTGATCTTAGTCTTGGCTCGGTGGGGTGACAGAGGCCTCACAGAAGCTGAACGATCAGATTCTCTTTCCACTGGGACGGTTCCTTCCTCAAAAGGCCAGCTGCCCCTTTGCTGGACAAGGTTGACAGAGCGGAGAGGAATATCTCTTGACAGTTTGTGTCCTTGTTTGTAAACGATAGTCTGAGTTTCCTAGTCAGCAAACCTGATACCTGCCCAGCTCTGCCGTAGCCGAGTGGAGGAGCCACAGAGCAGCGGGGCAAGAGGTAGACAGACAGAAGAGGACAGGGTTCTTGCCTGGGATGGAACAGGCCTGAAAATTGAAGCCAAAATGTAAAGAAAAATTTCTGCTGGATCAGCAAGATTCTTCAATATCGTAGTTACTGATTTGTTCCTAAGCTAATTGACAGTGACCCTGTAAATGACAACCCCACCCAACCCTCAGACTACCTGGTGTGCATTTGAGCACTAAGAGACACTTCCTGAAGGGCCTAGCTGGACTGAACCAAATGGGGACGTTCCTCCACTGATCCCAGAGAGGCCAGAAGGAAGATGGAGGCTGAGGGAGCTAGGGAATCATTCTGGGCTCTTCCGGAATGACAGCCTGCCTATTTCCTTCCTTACAAATCAGATGCAACCAAAACCCCCAGACGCCCCCCACCCGCACCCTACCCCACTCAGGCGCTAACAGTTCTCTGAGACCGTGACCAGGCCCTCAGCTCCTAGTGACTCCTGTGATTCAGAATAACTCCAGTTCTTGTGTTTACATTTCATCAAGCAGACAGTTTGCAGCAGCCTTAGAGGACCTGAACGAGGCCATCAAGCTGTGTCCAAACAACCGTGAGATCCAGCGGCTTCTGCTGCGGGTGGAGGAGGAGTGTCGACAGATGCAGCAGCAGCCGCCGGTGCAACAGCAGCCTCCGCAGCAGCAGCTCCCAGAGGAAGCAGAGCCTGAACCCCAGCACGAAGACATCTACTCCGTACAGGACATACTTGAGGAGGAGTTCTTGGAACAGGACGTGGAGAACGTGTCCATCGGCCTCCAAACGGAGGCTCGGCCCAGCCAGGGGCTCCCCATCATCCAGAGCCCACCCTCCTCCCCAGCCCACCGGGACTCAGCCTACATCTCCGGCTCGCCCCTCGGCTCACATCAGGTTTTTGATTTCCGGTCCAGCAGTTCCGTAGGCTCTCCCACTAGGCAGAGCTATCAGTCCAGCTCTCCCGCGCTCTCTCCAACTCACCAGAACTCACATTATCGGCCTAGTCCCCCGCACACTTCCCCAGCTCATCAGGGCGGCTCCTACCGCTTCAGCCCCCCTCCTGTAGGAGGGCCTGGCAAGGAATACCCGAGCCCGCCCCCTTCCCCTCTCCGCAGAGGCCCCCAGTACCGGGCCAGCCCTCCAGCGGAAAGCATGAGTGTCTACCGTTCCCAGTCAGGCTCCCCCGTGCGCTATCAGCAAGAAACAAATGTGAGTCAGCTTCCTGGCAGACCGAAATCTCCGCTGTCCAAGATGGCCCAGCGGCCCTACCAGATGCCCCAGCTTCCCGTGGCCGTGCCCCAGCCTGGGCTCCGGCTCCAGCCGGCCAAAGCCCAGATCGTGAGGAGCAACCAGCCCAGCTCGGCTGTGCATTCAAGCACCGTCATCTCCACAGGGGCCTATGGCCAAGTGCCCCATTCAATGGCTAGTAAATACCAGTCTTCCCAAGGAGACATAGGAGTGAGTCAGAGCCGGCTGGTTTATCAGGGGTCAATCGGGGGGATCGTAGGGGACGGGAGACCCGTGCAGCACGTCCAGGCCAGCCTGAGTGCGGGTGCCATCTGCCAGCATGGAGGGCTGACCAAGGAAGACCTTCCCCAGCGACCTTCCTCCGCCTACCGGGGTGGCATGAGATACAGCCAGACGCCACAGATTGGGCGCAGCCAGTCCGCGTCCTATTACCCAGTGTGTCACTCAAAACTGGACCTGGAGCGTTCCTCCAGCCAACTAGGCTCCCCCGACGTGTCGCATTTAATCAGAAGACCTATTAGTGTCAACCCCAGTGAAATCAAACCCCACCCACCGACTCCCAGGCCACTGCTGCACTCCCAGAGCGTAGGCCTGCGTTTCTCTCCATCTAGCAATAGTATCTCATCTGCCTCCAGCCTAACACCTACCTTCCGGCCGTCCTCTTCCATCCAGCAGATGGAGATCCCGCTGAAACCGGCGTACGACAGGTCATGTGACGAGCTGTCGCCAGTGTCTCCCACGCAGGGAGGTTACCCTAGTGAGCCCACTCGATCCAGGACCACGCCATTCATGGGGATCATAGATAAAACAGCCCGGACTCAGCAGTACCCCCACCTTCACCAGCAGAATCGGACCTGGGCGGTGTCATCCGTGGACACCGTTCTCAGCCCCACGTCTCCAGGCGGCCTGCCGCAGCCTGAGTCCTTCAGCCCACCATCGTCCATCAGCAACATCGCCTTTTATAACAAGACCAACAATGCACAGAATGGCCATTTGCTGGAGGACGATTACTACAGCCCCCACGGGATGCTGGCAAACGGGTCCCGCGGAGACCTGCTGGAGAGAGTCAGCCAGGCCTCCTCGTACCCTGACGTGAAGGTGGCTCGGACCCTCCCTGTGGCTCAGGCCTACCAGGACAATCTGTACAGACAGCTGTCCCGGGACTCTCGACAAGGGCAAACGTCCCCTATCAAACCAAAGAGACCATTTGTGGAGTCTAATGTTTAAAAGACGTGTGTTGGAGTGAGACCCATATGTTTTCACTGCACATCTTCAGGCTTGGTTTCCCACATCCGAGGTAGTTCTCTGGCTTAATTTCTCATGTAGTTTCTGCGTGGTGTTCAGAGGTGGCAGCCCACGTGCCAAAATCCTTTGCATGCAGCCGACTGAGAAACTGGCCTCCAGGGAGCCGGGACTTGGGTTTCTTTCGTCCGTGCCCCAGCCACACGCTCTCTCCCTCTCTTCAGATGCCAGCGAGGAGATTGCTGTGCCCGCGTGCTTCAACCCAGGGAGATCAGATGCACTGGTCGGCTCTTTCCACGAGACAATCGCTTTCACTGATGTTCTTGTTGTGTAAAATGTCTTTCTCCTTTTTTACGAAAATGAGATGAGATGTTCGCATTTGTTTTCTTCTAGGAACTTTTAGAAAGAGTGTGACGCCCCTCTGCCTTCACATTCTTATCCAGTGTTATCCAAATAGCAGCCCCTCCCCGAGCATTCTTGTGCCATGGTCTCCTCCCCGCCGGAAGGCCAGGTCCCTGCGGCTGTCAAGTCTAGAATGTTCATTTAGATTATCACTGGTGTCCCTATGGGGGTAAAGGATTGAGGAGAAAGAGAAGACATAAGAAAACACCAGTACAGTTATTTGAAATGTCACTCCATGGATTGCCCAAGAGGCATGGTAGGAACATTCAGGAAACAACCAGCCCTTTAATATTTCAGTCAGCCAAGGAAATTGGATGAGAATCATACATATTTCTGTGAGCTATTCTTTTTATGTTTTTAGCCAAATTAACCATTAAATGCTACTGATTTTCCATGGGTGGGGGAGAGAATAAGCATATGGGGACAGAGAGAAAAAAACTGTTCTGGATTCTCCGTGAAAAGCTGTAGAAAGTTCTTGTCTTGGAGAAATCTATTTGTTAGCTCTTGATGTGTCACTGAGTGTCATATTCCATGCAAAGTATATATGTTCTCCCCAGAGATTGACTGGCGTGGTAATCCTGTTAGCTGGATCTTTGCCTAGAGCCAGATTTTGTTCTACTGGTCCTCTTTTTTTTTTTTTTTTTTTTTTTAAACCCAGATGGTTTAGTGAAGAATTGGTTCCTAGAAAAGGAAATTGAGTCCTCTGGGGATAGTAAGACTGATTCCCAGAGCTTGCACCCAGGGCCATTGCATTCCATGGCAGATGTGGTCGTTAACTCCCCCCACCGTAGTTTCAAGATCCATAGTTTCATTATCTGTCATTACAGGAATTGTTTGTTTGTTTTCTAAGTAGGAGTGTTTTGGCGGAGGGTGGATGTTTTTATTTTTTTGCCACTCATCACGTGGCATCTTGGTTCCCCGACCAGGGATCGAACCCACACCCCTTGCAGTGAAGGGCAGAGTCTTAGCCACTTGAATGCCAGGGACATCTCAGGAGTGATATTTAAAATCCAGATACAGTGAAGTGTTTTCAGGGAGAGGAAAGACCCCTTTCAGCCCTCTGTGGGAGAACATGAGATGGACAGGAAGCCTTCTGACCCCGTAACCCTGCACCCATCACCCGTGTCTTGTGGTCCTGTGCTAACCAGTCCTCTTGAGTGACTGAGGCCAGCGTGTGAAGGACAGCAAAAACCCCGGAACCAAAGCCTTAGCACAGGCCCGGCAGCAACTGTGCCTCAGCTCTTAAACCAACACACTAAGCAACTGAAACGAAACAAAGGGAATTTGCTCTCTGTTACCAGGAATCATTCTGCTCTTGTTAGTAAAGGGCTACAGGAAGGGCAGTTTCCTGAACAGAAATCCAGATGTGACCAGACCTGTTTGTAATACTAAGTGTCCTCTGAAAGAATCGTTAAGTCACGGGGACCGTGAAGCTGAAATCAAAAACACTTCAGTACTAACACAGATTCTGCCAAATAGATGCACCCCTTCACCCCCCAAGCCTGGAGCAGGCCAGGATGTGTGTGTCTCTGTGCTGGAAGTGAACGGCAGGGCTGGTCCAAGACCCAGGCTCTGTCCACTCTCTGATTTTTAAGGACTATCTCCCACTCAGCTAGCCCAGAGCGGACATCAGTGTCTCTTCTCTCCTCTCTCTCTCACCGAGATGATGAAATGTACAGCGGTAGCATCAGCCCACGACCAGGAGCCCAGCAGCCTCTCAGCATTTTATGTCCAGGTCTCAGCCCTGTTGGGCCCTTTGCATCTCACCCTTCTTAACCATCTCTCACGGAGGAGCTGCTGCCGCATCTTGAGAATTTCTCAGTGTCTGTTAGAAAAGTGCCCGTTTAGTCACAGCCCCACACATAGCACCTGCTCTTGCCTGAGTGGGAGAGCAGGTTCTGTAGTTTTATGAATATGCCACCGACGCCACTTCTCCCAAGCATGTCTCTTAGGGTTTTCTAGGGCAGACAGGTTTAGGGTCCTTGCCTTATTGGACAAAACACCTAAACTGTCAACAGTCAAAATACAGTCCTTCTGTGGCCATTGTAAGAGGGCGTGAATGCCACTACTGGGCGCCAGTTTTTGACTAAAAAATGCCAGCTGGACCTTACTGGAGCAAGGAGACAAAGCTCTTCTTTGTCAGCAGACTGCTTGTGCCCTGTTTTGCTACTTCACTGCCATGGGATGATCTTAGTACTGTATCTTAGAGATGCCCCCTCACATGCTGGCATCAATGTCTGGCTTCAGCTGGGGGGAAGTTTTTCAGATCAACCTGGTAAGTTCCACTCACCCACTTCATGTCACCCTGAGACGGAGACAGCGGTGACAAACTTCAGCTTACAGGTCTCTCATCAAATCGTACCTTACACTCACCCAGAATTCTTGCACTAATGGGTTTCCATCACATCGTGTCTATAATGGGTGCACTTTATTGTTTGAATTTGTAACTCTGATAAATAACTGGATATTTAAGTGTGAGTAATGTCTTCATTAGAAAATGGCAAAAGCGCCCTTGTCTTTTAGTGTGTTTTTCAAAGGGATTTAAAAAAAGGAAAGCAAGCAAGCAGTGGATCACAACATTTATAGCACAAGAAATAACTTGTATATAAGCATCAAAAAGATTAAGACTTTTTAAAGACAAAAAAAAAAAATTTGCAGTGATTTTAAAGTGCTTTTCCAGCAATTTTCTTAGGGACTCCTGAGACATGGTTACTTTATTTACTGGATCAGTAAGGCACACAATTAACAATTAAAAATTAATGTTTATTTACAAAGTAAAGGGAAAACCCTGTGTAACATGAGAATTTGGCATGGACAAAATGGAGACCATTTTGTATCTGCTCTTGTACCTTCTCCGGGTTGCAGACGTGCGCTATTAAAAGTCCCAAGTTAATAGAGCACAAACCCTTCCCATCCCTCTCCCACGTGCCCTTCTTTCTAGATGTGTTTAACTTGAAGGCTCAGGAAAACTCCACAAATTAGAATCATGTACAGTACCCAAGGTCGTTGTCCAGAGATATGAGTTTGCTAATTTAGTTAAGCCTGGATTATTAAACACTTTTAATAAGTTACTGTAAACAGAACAGCTTAGAGAAAGGTATTCTCGGTCCTTATATTGTACAGTAGTTTATGAACCCCCATCTCTAAATATTGGTATTTTTATATCCTAGAGATGTACCCAATAGAAAAATGAATCCATATCTAATTTAATATCCATAAGTATTTTCCTTAGATTTTAGTCAGAGTGGGGTTTTTTTGTGGATGTCACCTTGCTTCACCACACTTCACCACTAGGTGTCACTGTGGCTCTGCACCAGGCTCGTCTGGTGGCAAAGAATGGCAGCAGCTCCGGGGAGCCACAGCCAGGCCAACAGGCAGGCCCGTAGGCTCAGAGGATGCAGGAAGGAGGAAACAAAGGCCTGGAAAGGGGTCTTCACACATCTGTGCCAGTTGTGGCAGGATACACTTGAACACTACCTGCTTTGGACCTTCAGCCAGGCAGAGACGGGGTAGGCTGACCAGATCTCCCTTGCTCTCTCTGGTGGATGGATGGGAATGTAGAAGACCCCTCCCTTCCCCATGAGCACCCCTCTCAGTTCCTCTCGGCCTCCAACTTTTATAACTCCAGAGGGGTCACAGTTGGACGGTTCGATTCAAAGATAGTTATTTTTCTACTCCAGAATTGCCTTGGACAACACCCGTTGCTCGCTGAATCTTTGCCGCAAAAATGGAACAGGCACCCCCATGGGGCAGGGTGTGCCCAACCCCGTCCCAGCCTCACCGCCCCCACCCTGCCTGTCTGTCCCTGGGCTGCCCACTTCCCGAAAAGCCACCCCGCAGAGGCAGCTGCCACTGACCCCACGCCAGGCCGGTGGTGGTAGCGTGCGCGCTGNCCAATTTGGAACCAGTCTGTTGTTCCATGTCCAGTTCTAACTGTTGCTTCTTGACCTGCATACAGATTTCTCAGGAGGCAGGTCAGGTGGTCTGATATTCCCATCTCTTTAAGAATTTCCACAGTTTGTTGTGATCCACACAGTGAAAGGCTTTGGCATAGTCAATAAAGCAGAAATAGATGTTTTTCTGAAACTCTTGCTTTTTTGATGATCCAAAAGATGTTGGCAATTTGATCTCTGGTTTCCCTGCCTTTTCTAAATCCAGCATGAACATCTGGAAGTTCACTGTTCATGTACTGTCAAAACCTGGCTTGGAGAATTTTGAGCATAACTTTGCTAGCGTGTGAGGTGAGTGCAATTGTGCGGTAGTTTGAACATTCTTTGGCATTGCCTTTCTTTGGGATTCACAATCAGGTTCATGGAAACAAATAGCCCCAGATCATACACCTTAAAACCTAAATAAAGAAACAAACAATCAGCCTACCAGAAGTATAGAATTGGTATAGAATTTGAAGACTCAAGAGACAGTTTTCTAAAACAGGTTAACCTGGGGTATCCTCTAATGCACATTAATGAAGTCTCCTTTATGTACAGTTGGGAAGGTCCCCTGGAGGAGAAATGGCAACCCACTCCGGTATTTTTGCCTAGGGAATCCCATGGACAGAGGAGCCTGGCGGGCTACAGTCCATGGGGTCGCAAAAAGTCAGATACGACTGAGCGACTAATACTTCTTTGGGATTGCAATGAAAACTGACCTTTTCCAGTCCTGTGGCCAATGCTAAGTTTTCCAAATATGCTGGCATATTGAGTGCAGCACTTTCGCAGCATCATCTTTCAGGATTTGAAATAGCTCAACTGTAATTCCATCTCCTCCACTAGCTTTGTTTGTAGTGATGCTTTCTAAGGCCCACTTGACTTTGCATTCCAGGATGTCTGGCCCTAGGTGAGTGATCACATCATGGTGATTATCTGGGTCATGAAGATCTTTTTGGATAGTTCTTCTGTGTATTCTTGCCACCTCTTAATATCTTATGCTTCTGTTTAGGTCCATACCATTTCTGTCCTTTATTGTGCCCATCTTTGCATGCAATTTTCCTTTGGTATCTCTAATTTTCTTGAAAGATCTGCAGTCTTTCCCATTCTATTGTTTTCGTCTATTTCTTTGCATTAATCACTGGGGAAGGCTTTCTTATCTCCTTGCTGTTCTTTGGAACTCTGCATTCAGATGGGTATATCTTTTGTTATATCTGTCACCATACATGGTTACAATTGTTTTTTTCCTGGTGTTGAGATTTTTAAGTCTTTTTATTTTGAAATATGTAATTCAGTTAACTATAGTCACCATGCTGCACATTACACCCCCATGACTGACTGACTTTATAACTCGAAGTTGATACATTTTGACTCCCGAAGGCAATGGCACCCCACTGCGGTACTCTTGCCTGGAAAATCTCATGGACAGAGGAGCCTGGTGGGCTGCAGTCCATGGG
>SJYX01012898.1:82224-103521 GCA_006410675.1 Oreotragus oreotragus
TTTTTTTTTTTTTTTTTAAACCCAGATGGTTTAGTGAAGAATTGGTTCCTAGAAAAGGAAATTGAGTCCTCTGGGGATAGTAAGACTGATTCCCAGAGCTTGCACCCAGGGCCATTGCATTCCATGGCAGATGTGGTCGTTAACTCCCCCCACCGTAGTTTCAAGATCCATAGTTTCATTATCTGTCATTACAGGAATTGTTTGTTTGTTTTCTAAGTAGGAGTGTTTTGGCGGAGGGTGGATGTTTTTATTTTTTTGCCACTCATCACGTGGCATCTTGGTTCCCCGACCAGGGATCGAACCCACACCCCTTGCAGTGAAGGGCAGAGTCTTAGCCACTTGAATGCCAGGGACATCTCAGGAGTGATATTTAAAATCCAGATACAGTGAAGTGTTTTCAGGGAGAGGAAAGACCCCTTTCAGCCCTCTGTGGGAGAACATGAGATGGACAGGAAGCCTTCTGACCCCGTAACCCTGCACCCATCACCCGTGTCTTGTGGTCCTGTGCTAACCAGTCCTCTTGAGTGACTGAGGCCAGCGTGTGAAGGACAGCAAAAACCCCGGAACCAAAGCCTTAGCACAGGCCCGGCAGCAACTGTGCCTCAGCTCTTAAACCAACACACTAAGCAACTGAAACGAAACAAAGGGAATTTGCTCTCTGTTACCAGGAATCATTCTGCTCTTGTTAGTAAAGGGCTACAGGAAGGGCAGTTTCCTGAACAGAAATCCAGATGTGACCAGACCTGTTTGTAATACTAAGTGTCCTCTGAAAGAATCGTTAAGTCACGGGGACCGTGAAGCTGAAATCAAAAACACTTCAGTACTAACACAGATTCTGCCAAATAGATGCACCCCTTCACCCCCCAAGCCTGGAGCAGGCCAGGATGTGTGTGTCTCTGTGCTGGAAGTGAACGGCAGGGCTGGTCCAAGACCCAGGCTCTGTCCACTCTCTGATTTTTAAGGACTATCTCCCACTCAGCTAGCCCAGAGCGGACATCAGTGTCTCTTCTCTCCTCTCTCTCTCACCGAGATGATGAAATGTACAGCGGTAGCATCAGCCCACGACCAGGAGCCCAGCAGCCTCTCAGCATTTTATGTCCAGGTCTCAGCCCTGTTGGGCCCTTTGCATCTCACCCTTCTTAACCATCTCTCACGGAGGAGCTGCTGCCGCATCTTGAGAATTTCTCAGTGTCTGTTAGAAAAGTGCCCGTTTAGTCACAGCCCCACACATAGCACCTGCTCTTGCCTGAGTGGGAGAGCAGGTTCTGTAGTTTTATGAATATGCCACCGACGCCACTTCTCCCAAGCATGTCTCTTAGGGTTTTCTAGGGCAGACAGGTTTAGGGTCCTTGCCTTATTGGACAAAACACCTAAACTGTCAACAGTCAAAATACAGTCCTTCTGTGGCCATTGTAAGAGGGCGTGAATGCCACTACTGGGCGCCAGTTTTTGACTAAAAAATGCCAGCTGGACCTTACTGGAGCAAGGAGACAAAGCTCTTCTTTGTCAGCAGACTGCTTGTGCCCTGTTTTGCTACTTCACTGCCATGGGATGATCTTAGTACTGTATCTTAGAGATGCCCCCTCACATGCTGGCATCAATGTCTGGCTTCAGCTGGGGGGAAGTTTTTCAGATCAACCTGGTAAGTTCCACTCACCCACTTCATGTCACCCTGAGACGGAGACAGCGGTGACAAACTTCAGCTTACAGGTCTCTCATCAAATCGTACCTTACACTCACCCAGAATTCTTGCACTAATGGGTTTCCATCACATCGTGTCTATAATGGGTGCACTTTATTGTTTGAATTTGTAACTCTGATAAATAACTGGATATTTAAGTGTGAGTAATGTCTTCATTAGAAAATGGCAAAAGCGCCCTTGTCTTTTAGTGTGTTTTTCAAAGGGATTAAAAAAAAGGAAAGCAAGCAAGCAGTGGATCACAACATTTATAGCACAAGAAATAACTTGTATATAAGCATCAAAAAGATTAAGACTTTTTAAAGACAAAAAAAAAAAATTTGCAGTGATTTTAAAGTGCTTTTCCAGCAATTTTCTTAGGGACTCCTGAGACATGGTTACTTTATTTACTGGATCAGTAAGGCACACAATTAACAATTAAAAATTAATGTTTATTTACAAAGTAAAGGGAAAACCCTGTGTAACATGAGAATTTGGCATGGACAAAATGGAGACCATTTTGTATCTGCTCTTGTACCTTCTCCGGGTTGCAGACGTGCGCTATTAAAAGTCCCAAGTTAATAGAGCACAAACCCTTCCCATCCCTCTCCCACGTGCCCTTCTTTCTAGATGTGTTTAACTTGAAGGCTCAGGAAAACTCCACAAATTAGAATCATGTACAGTACCCAAGGTCGTTGTCCAGAGATATGAGTTTGCTAATTTAGTTAAGCCTGGATTATTAAACACTTTTAATAAGTTACTGTAAACAGAACAGCTTAGAGAAAGGTATTCTCGGTCCTTATATTGTACAGTAGTTTATGAACCCCCATCTCTAAATATTGGTATTTTTATATCCTAGAGATGTACCCAATAGAAAAATGAATCCATATCTAATTTAATATCCATAAGTATTTTCCTTAGATTTTAGTCAGAGTGGGGTTTTTTTGTGGATGTCACCTTGCTTCACCACACTTCACCACTAGGTGTCACTGTGGCTCTGCACCAGGCTCGTCTGGTGGCAAAGAATGGCAGCAGCTCCGGGGAGCCACAGCCAGGCCAACAGGCAGGCCCGTAGGCTCAGAGGATGCAGGAAGGAGGAAACAAAGGCCTGGAAAGGGGTCTTCACACATCTGTGCCAGTTGTGGCAGGATACACTTGAACACTACCTGCTTTGGACCTTCAGCCAGGCAGAGACGGGGTAGGCTGACCAGATCTCCCTTGCTCTCTCTGGTGGATGGATGGGAATGTAGAAGACCCCTCCCTTCCCCATGAGCACCCCTCTCAGTTCCTCTCGGCCTCCAACTTTTATAACTCCAGAGGGGTCACAGTTGGACGGTTCGATTCAAAGATAGTTATTTTTCTACTCCAGAATTGCCTTGGACAACACCCGTTGCTCGCTGAATCTTTGCCGCAAAAATGGAACAGGCACCCCCATGGGGCAGGGTGTGCCCAACCCCGTCCCAGCCTCACCGCCCCCACCCTGCCTGTCTGTCCCTGGGCTGCCCACTTCCCGAAAAGCCACCCCGCAGAGGCAGCTGCCACTGACCCCACGCCAGGCCGGTGGTGGTAGCGTGCGCGCTGGGAGGTATGGCTTTCTCTTCCTTCTCTAGGAATTCCAGACTGACCATCTACCATGACTAACAACAATGAACAAAGGGCTTAGGGGTAGGAGCTACCTTCAAAGACGTGTCATGGAAACCTTCACCATGCAATGCCTTGAACTCCGCTCTGGCTGCTCCCAAGACTAGGTGGCTGGCTGGGGGCCTGGACACAAGCACAGTGGGGCTGGTGGAGCCACTGTGCAAAGGTACTTGAATACTCACTGGGTCTTCATCAACTTTCATAATACAGACCACTCAAGGGCTGAAGTGTTGGGAACCTGCATTTCGGTGTCCAATGCCTCGCAGCAGCTGAACCACCCTGAGATGCTTGTGGCCAGCTGATGGCCACAGCCAGAGCTTTGAAAGTCGGTACCAAATGAACACGTGATTGGACACCAAAAATCAAGTGTTGCTTTCATGCTTCCTCCCCCGTTTCATCTCATTTCTTCCTGCTGACTGTGACATCTCTGCTAAGCTGACCTGTCAGGTTTTTGCTGGACACACACAGGTGCAGACCATCATCCCTCTTGTTTTTTTTCACACCTACTCTGTGGAAAGGAAGGAGCCTAGCGGCTTTGTTGTTGTAGCCCTCGCTGGCTAGATTTTTCTTTTGCCTAATCACTAACCAGAACACCTGGTTAGGGGAACTCAATCCCTTTGGTCCCCAGGACCAGACAGAGTTATTTCTGGAAAATTCAGTACTTGAATGTACCTGCCTTATTGTGAACCAACTTACTGGAAAAAAAATTAGAAATGCTGGCTCCAGATCTCTGCTTCCTTCACAGGTTATTTTGGAAATCCTGTAAGTTACACTTCCTGTTCCAGTTCGGGTTGGTTTTTTTTTGGGGGGGTGGGGGTGTTTTCATTCTGTTTTTTTCCTCTGGCTGATTCCTGCTGAGTGGGGCCAGTTCCTCGTCAGGCTCAGGGCAGGTGCCATTCTCAGGCTTGGCCTCCTTTCCATCCAGCATAGCATCTTTGTCTCTGTTCTGTCTCCTCCAAATCCAAGATGATTTTAATTAGTACAGACCTGTACAGTCTACAATTAAAGAGTGATTTGTACTAACATGATTTTGATTCTTCCTCCTCTTTGCTGTCCTTTCAAGACACTTGCTGGAAAAAGCTTTAATGCACTTAGTTTTCCTTTAGGTTTTCTATAACTCAGATGTAAAGGACTTTCTGTACAGTATATTATCCAGTGCATGTTTGTTCTCTATCCTGATATATTGAACACCCCACGGTTGTGAACTCGTGAAGTGGGGAGGTCCCACACCCAACAGAGGCATCTAGCCCCCTGTGTATAAGGAAGGACATTTTCCTTTGCTGTACTTGCTTGAGCAGTTTTATTGTCTGTACATGTGAGCTGTGTGAGATAGATGTGAAAAGTTAAATGAATGCAATTTCCTGCCCATGTATACAGATCGCCATCTGTACAATGAACTGTATGTATGAAAGCAAATGTACTTATTTATAAATGGGTAACACTTGGAAAAATATGGTGTTGTGGTACTTTCTCCTTTCATTAGTGCCTCTCCAGGAGCTGACTCGGGCCACTGTCACTGAGGCCCACCATGCTAAGGATGCCTCCCCCAGGGACAGCTGGCTGGGCCCAATTCCTAATGATTTGGCTGGTCGTTGATGGACTATTTAGAGTCACCCCTTTGGGCTCTTGTTCATTCAGAGAAGTTACAGAGCTCTCGTGAGAGCTGGACACTGTGAGGGGCTCGAGAGAACCGTGGGCAAGACAGTCCTGAGGGCCCATCAGCCAAGGCCCACTGCATTCATTGAGAAAGAGAGGAGGCTCTTTCTTCTGTGGAAGAGGTCCCTCCAGCCAGGCCAAGGGAACACTGAATTCCCCTCCTTGTTTGATTTTAATAGTTGAGGCTACACCTCGGTCCAATTACCGTCCCAAAACCCAGGGCTGCCCGTTAGAGCTGTTAGAGACTGCATGCCCGAGGCAGGGGGACAGCACCGGCTAAGGCTGACTTGGTCAAAGTTGGAAGCCCACTGCTTCCAGCGACTATTGTTTTCTTCAGAAGTCCAGCAAGGGACTTCCCTTTGGTTTGGTGGTTAAGAATCCACCTGCCAGAGCAGAGGACACATGTTCAATTCCTGGACCTGGAAGATCCACGTGCTGTGGGGCAACTAAAGCCCGAACACCCAGCCCCTGCTCCACAACAGGAGAAGCCGCTGCAAAGAAGAGAAAGCCTGCGCATCGCAACCGGAGTAGCTCCCACTCGCAGCAGCGAGGGCCTGGCGCAGCCGAAAACAATAAAATACAGTTTAAAAAAGAAAGAAATCTGGTCAGAAATTTCCAGTCCTCACCATATAGAGAACTAGGCAGCTACACTGTGGACAGGTTACAGATTTCCGGAAACTGGCTGGAGACTCGATACCTTTCCTTAAGGACAGAGTCAAGGGTTTTTCCCGCCCAGCTGCGACCTGTCTGCTTCAGGGACAAGCAAGGAAGGAGACCACTTCCTCCCAACACCAGACTGTGATGAACAAACATTTCTGCTGTGTCACTACACCCTCAAAGCACCCAGCTGGGGGGAACAGGAGAACACCAGGTGTGAGGTCCCCCTATCTGGACGTGAGAACTGCCTTCAAAGAGCGGAGACTGGAAGTTCAGCCTGAGCAGAAAAGAGAAGTGGATAAGTGGTTGGGAGGGGGAAAAAAAATAGATTTTTAAGGATTCCTGAGGCAATGGATGAAAGGTAAAAGGAACTCCTACGAGGCCAGTTCTGAACAGCTCTTGGCTCTGAACCAGACTACAGAGCCGCTCAAGCACAGGAGGCCGTGCCCTCAGTACACTCTTGTAGGTCTTCCCCTTGCTGTTTTCACTCCCTGACAGGTGCTCTTTGTAGTCTGACACACCGCTGTGCACACAGGCACGTGTGCAGTCACACTCCCACAGGCCGAGGCTGAGTGGAAACGGGGCATCATCTTCTTTCACCTTTAAAAATGGGAGCTCCGAAGTTGTATTCCTTCGGAGACACAACTGTGCCGTGGGCAAGAGAATTCTGTGACCTCTTGAGGTTCCCAACCCAGTGGGAAGGCGATCTGCCTTGGAGAGAGAGGCAGCCTGGAGTCTGGCATCGTCCAAATATTCAAGCACAGAGAAGCCAGTGCAGAAGCCGTAAGAGAGATGGTACACTCACTGAGTGAGGATGCCTCTGCCCTCGCAAACAGCCACCCCTGAACCTGACCCTGAGGTCACCTCATGACATGTAGCAGGCCACAAGGCACATGTTCAGACTGTTAAGCAGATGAAGGTCCACAGAGACACCCTGGTTCAGGAGGCTCTACAGATGTATCCAGCAAAGACCTCTCAAGCTCTGGCTCAGACACGCTAAACACCAGATTTGATACAGAAAAAAAAAGTGCTGGGAAGTACGAATCAATGTCACCGAAGGATGACTTAACCTTATCAGAGGATGCTCTGTAGGGTCCCTTTCAATAGTGAGCCCCCGAGTAAGCTTCCATTGAGGGACAGGAGTATGTGGTGCATCCTGGTGAGATCTGAGGTCACACCCAGCTTCGTTGGAAACACATTTGCCTGACCCTCGGGGACTGACCTAAAGTAGAATCTCAGCTTGTTCTCAAAGCTTTGCTCCTTAAGACGTTAAGGAATGAAGAGACATTTTTATTTATTTTTTGAGACATTTTTAAAACAAAAAAGGTTAATGGAATAGGCAGGGCAACTTCTTGCCAAGGTTCCGTCAGGCTCTTGTGGTTCCACCCTCCAGGGCACCCTGTCTGGGAAGAGAATTTCTCTAACCCTTTGGAAGAGCCTCCCTCACTGGGGTCCAGAGCGAGGACCACTTCAGAGCCTGTAGTGCTCTGAAATGATAACAGCATGAGTCACTTTACTTCCTGTGCCCAGCCTGGGGTATGCAGTTTCTCTCGACCCTGGTAGGCAAACTCCACGTATCTGCTAAAAGAGCTGGCTCCTTTTACTGCCACAGGAAATGAAGATAACAGGCCAGAGATCTGCTGTAGACGTTTATTGAATCATCTGTTGTACCAGCACTACACTGGACTTCATCAAAGATTGGCCACAGGCGAAATGAAACAAGCCACCACGGATCAGCTTGGCTGGGGCAGGTGGGGAGGGGGGTGGCTTTTTGGCTCATTAGTTATCCAGCATATGCTTTGGCAAACAGGCCAGTTGGCTTTTTTTTTTTTTTTTTCCCTTTGCAATCCAAGGTTCTGTTTCTCTCTGTGCCCTTCTGGCAAGGGAGATACACAATCCTACTCTGGTAGTTTGTCTAAGGTGGAGTTTTCCCATGTGTAAACATCGACTGTACCAAAAGATCAAAGAACAGTGTAAACGGCATGCGGTGGGGTGGGGTGGGGGGTGGGGTGGCTGGTCGCAGCAGAGCCTGGAGCGCCCACTGGGTCGGGTGGGGAGCAGGCAGCCCTGCTGGGGAGAGTGCCCACCACCGCCACCTGCCCTCAGGAGCGGCATCACCTGAGGCAGGACCCCATGGCAAAGGCCGAGTTGTAGGAATCCGAGTATTAGAGGAGATAAGCCCCCTTTCTCCAAGGCAGCATTTAGCTGGGAGAGGCAGCTGCTGAAAAACGGTAGTCAGAACTGGAAATTTTATTAATGTCTTAAGCCAACTCTGTCTTGTCCGAAACTGCGTCATGTTCCTCAAAGCCCGGAAAATGAGGAAAACAAGGAGAGGGCATTTACCAAGTCTAAGAAGCACAGATCAATGCTCTAATCACGTTATTTCTAGACAGAAGGCAAACAGCGACTCAGCTAACAGCGTTACACACTCGCGGGGTTGCGGCGGGGGTGGGGTGGGGGGAGGATTAATCTGATTCCCTCTTGGTCCCTTCCTGCAAAGACCTGCCGCAGGTAGGAGAGGAGACCGTCCTCCCGAACCCTCCTCATGGAAATCGAAAGGGGGCACCTTATCCTTTTCTAGCGGCAGCTTTTTGATAACGGGAAAAGGCCTGTGCCCTCTTGTCAGAGCAGCCTCCCGTGAGCTCTGAGGGTCAGGCGCGGAGGCCTGGTCCAGCGGGGACAGAAACCCCTGCAGGTGGCCCAGCGCCCACCCAGGCCCACCCAGGCCCACCTCCAGCCTCTTCTCTGGGCTCCCCTCTGAAGCGGCTCATGGCAAGTTTGTCCCAAGTCTACGGCCCCCAAGGCAAAGCCGCCTCGGGGCTAAAGGGTTAAAGAAAGGGAAGGCTCCAGAGCGCAGCTGGGCCAAAGCCTGGGTCCAGAGAGTCCCAGGGAGTCCCTCCCCTCTCCTGGGGAACCTGGCCCTGACACCAGCATATTTCACATATAATGTCACTAGCTCCGCTGCCAGAGGCTGGGCCCCTTCAGAGCGCCGGTCCTCCAGGCCGCAAGACTCCTGGCAGGAGTTCGGGGTCACACAAAGCAAGTCTCAGCTTCGCTGCGGCCTCGAGGAGGCAGCGCGCCCCACTCCCGGCCCCATTTAGGCCCAGAGCCTTACCCAAAGCTGCTCCATCTTGGGGTGCAAGTCGGGGGGCAACAGGGGCGGGGGGACGCGTGCTCAGGGCTAACACAACGACAGCAGCAACAGCAGGAGCGGGAAGCGGAGGGGCCCTGAACCCCAAAAATCTGCGCTCAGAGAGGACTGCCCCCCACCGCCCCCCCACCACCTCCGCTGTGCCCAGCCCTGCCCGGACCCTCAGCGGCGGTTGCGGGACGGACACCTGCCTGGGCCCCGGAACAGGAGGGGCCAGGATGGGGCGCCCGTCACTGGGAGCTGGGGCTGTCGCCCTCCGTCAGCGTCTTGAAGTCCATGGAGAGCGCTTGCTCTTCCGCCTGGAGGGGCCGCTTCCAGTCGGCGCGGGTCAGGATGTAGAGTACGACCGCGGCGAAGGCGGCCAGCAGCAGGCCCAGCACGTTGGCCAGGACGCCCTCGGGCTCGAACGTGCTGTACCTGGTCCTGCGGGGTGGAGGCGTCGCCCGTAGACCCAGGCCGATCACCCCCGCCGGAAAGATGCCCTGGGCTCCCAAGCCCGAGGCCCCCGCTCCCAGCCCGCCCCGCCCCGGGAGAAAAGCCCCGGCTCGGCCGCCCCGCGCAAGCCGCCGGGAGGGGGCGCTCACCCGAGCTCGAACAGCAGCGCCTCCTTCAGGCCCAGCAGGGCGGTGGCCACCGAGAGCAGGAAGATGGCGGCGCCGAGGAAGACGTGCTGCGGGCGGTAGCGGCTCCGCAGAGAAAACGAGGCGCCCGGGAACAGGAAGAAGCTAAAGCCCACGAGCCACTGGGAGGAAAGGCGAGGTGCTGCCGGGGACCGAGCTGCGCCCGCTCCGCGCAGCCCGGGGACGCCGCGGGCGCGCCTGCGGGCGCACACCGGGCCCCAGCCGCTCCGCGCCCTGCTCCCCGCGCTCCCCGCGCTCCCCGCCACCGTGGGGCCGCAAGGACTCACCTGCGCGAAGAAGAGCGCGAAGACCAGGATGCCGCACCAGCTGTGCAGGCTGTACAGGTCGGCGTAGCCCTTCTTCCTGTGGTGCTCGAACACCGCCACCAGGCCTGGCGGGAGGCGGGGGTGGCCTGAGGACAAGGCTGATGGGGGCTGAGGGGATGCGGTGACCCGAGGGAAACCTGCCTGGCCGGGACTTCTGGGCGCCAGCCCCGGCTCGGTGGCTGCCAGCACCCGGTGTCCCTGCCTGGGGGCGCTGGTGGGGAGGGGCGGGGGCTGGACAGTGAGGCAGCTTCTTCCCCAAGTCAGCAGAGGCGGAGGAAGGGCGCGCCGGCCCCCAACTCACCCACCAAGGCGATGACGAAGACGAAGACGTGCAGCAGCCCGTGCAGAACTTTGGTGGCGCGTTTGGCCTCGTTCCTGAAGACGCGGTAAACCAGCAGGGCTGGTGGGCCGCGAGAAAGCGAAGGTCAGCGCGCTGACCCCAGCCCGCAGCCCTCCGGCCAGGGCAGCGGGGAGACGCACCCTCCGCTGAAGAGGGGACCCGAGTCTAGGGCTTGTCCAGGTACCCCAGCCACAGGAAGAGGGAAGAAAACAAGGCTCCTGCGCCCTGGCGCGCCCACCCGGCACCTTCTTATCAGCTGTCCCCGGGTATTCCAGGCTGTTTTAGGCTCATCAAGCAGGCACACCGAGGTGCCACGTACTTCTGAGTTCACCCCTTAGCTGTGATGGTCCTCAGTTTGTCCAGCACTGAAGCCTGATCACATATTCACCAGTTTTAGCAAGCAGGCTCCCTGGTTGGGAAACCCCTGGTTCTCAAAGCAGAACCTTGTGATCCCAAGTGAATTCCCCCTCTTCCAGCTGAGGTGGTCAGGGCCAGGGGCCCTGGGGAATGCCTCTTAGGAGCCTGCTGATGAAGGGGGTTGCTGACACCGGGACCACCTCGAGGAAGAATGGATAGATCCAGCTTTCTTGTTTCTAGAAGGAGAAGGCCATGGCCCCCTGGCCTTGAGGCAGAGTGCATGGCCAACCACAGCCTGGATCCTACCCCAGAGAGAGGAGCTCTAGCTCTGCCAATTCCATCATCTACACACACTTTTCAGTCAGAAAGGAGTTGCCACCCAGCACACAGACACACACACACACACACACATCTTTAAGTCAGAAAGGAGTTGCCACCCAGCAGCCTCAGAGGGCCCTGATTTGGATTCCCAGTGTCCCCAGGCTCTGAGCCAGCTTCGGGGGTGAAAGGGTCCCTCAAACCCACTCCCAGGTGGTGTCACCCAGAGACTCACCATCTCCCTGCAGGAAGACCAGGCCTATGATCATGCAGAGGGGGTGCACGTTGAACTGCAGGGCACTCTCCCAGGCAATGCCGCCTCGGTACATACCAAGCCAGGCACCAGTCATAGCCACCACGATCAGGCCCAGCAGCTGGGAGAAGGCCACGTAGTAGGGCAGCGCCCCGGGGGCGGGTGCTGGGCTGGCAGGGCCCTCCATGCTGAGGCAGCTACTGCAGAGAAGATGGCAGAGCTCAGAAGAATGGCTCACAGCCTCCAAAGATCCACCCCATGCCTGCCTGCCACCTCCCTCTCAGCCCACTCCCCGGCCTCTGTGCTCATGTAACAAGCATCCAGCGGGAGGGGCCTGGCTTCCTGCAGAACCAGACCACAGCTGCTGCACTTCCACCTGCAGTGAGGGTGCAAGTCAAGGTCCTCCACATTCTGGGCAGAGCAGGAGGGCCCCATGGCAGTGCTTTCTGTTTCATGAGGCCCTGGGTTTTCTCAGGTGGGGTTCACAGATGAAATACAGAGGAGTGAGCACATTCCTTGAAGATGCAGGAATTTTTCCTTCAGATGAACCATAATGGGCATCTGGGATGAGAAATGGCAGCCTGACTCCCCCTTGCCTGCTATTTCAGCTCCAGCCCCAGGTGAGAGAAGTCCTGCCGACAGAGCAGCCCCCAGCAGCGTGGCAGCAGCCAGTAGAGGGATGTGCTCTGAGCTGCTTCTCCAGAAAGGACGTGGGAGACAGGAGCCTTCAAGCAGCCCTTTCCCTTCCTGCCTCCGCCCGCTCCTCCCTGCCACACCTGGGGCGGTGGGCCTGCACTGCTCCCAGGCCAGGCTTCCTGAACTGAGCCCTGCAAGGTAAGAACGGACTCCTGGGGTCACGTAGCTCACAAGGATTCGGGGACAGCATGTGTGTCCCTGCTCCCACCCAGGAGACAAGGAATGGGGGCAGGTGGGAGGGAAGAGGTCTCAATGGGGCTTGGGGAAGCCAAGCCCAGGGGCCAGTGGAGGCATTTCCTGGCTCCTCTGCCCAGGCCTGGTTGTTGCCAAAACCAAGCCCCAGCTCCGACAGGCCTGTGTGCCAGCTCTTCATCCGGAACCTGCTGGTTCTTCCCACACTCGGGCGGGAGTGGCAGCCAGGGGGGATGGTAGGAGAGAGGGCAGTGGATAAGCAAGTATAGCCTCGGTGCCAGCGTCCTGTGGCCACAGAAAGGCTCTGCCAGGGCTCCCAGAGGGCCCAGCGCTCCATTCCCCTGGCTCGCCTCTTGCACTGCCCCAGCCCCTCCCAGTGGCCCTGGAGACACCCTCCTTCTCCTTATTACCGGCAGAGAACAGCAGCTGAGCAGAGAGGTTTGACTAACACATTGTGGGATCCTCCTAATACATACTGAGCACAGTGGGTTCCCTGGTGGCTCAGACAGTAAAGAATCTGCCAGCAAGCCTGGGTTCGGTCCCTGGGTGGGGAAGATCCCCTGGAGAAGGAAATGGCTACCCACTCCAGTATTCTTGCCTGGAAAATCCCATGGACAGAGGAGCCTGGTAGGCTGCAGTCCGTGGGCTCGCAAACAGTCGGATGCAACTGAGAAACTGACTTTTTGCTTTCACTTTTCACCCTCTACCACGTGCAGCTCAAGAGNACCCACTCCAGTATTCTTGCCTGGAAAATCCCATGGACAGAGGAGCCTGGTAGGCTGCAGTCCGTGGGCTCGCAAACAGTCGGATGCAACTGAGAAACTGACTTTTTGCTTTCACTTTTCACCCTCTACCACGTGCAGCTCAAGAGAACTAGCGTCCGGCCGATCAGGCCGTGGCCTCCCGGTGAGCGGGCATCAGGCCGTGCCCTCCTGGTGAGCGGGCCATCTTTACCCCACTTCTCTCTGCCACCTTGGGCTACTGTTGGCAACGCCACTGTTTTTTAAAGTGGGGGGCGGGCAGGCAGTGTTGATAACCTACTCCCTATAGTAAAATACAGATAAGCAAAAGAAAAACAAAAGAGAGAAATGACAAGTAATCAATGTTTTGATTTATATCCTTTTCATACTTTCTTTTACAGAAACATGACCATGCCAATTTCTAACCTTTTTCACTTAATTCTAGACCACGCACATCTTTCCGTGTCAGTGAACATACATCCACATCATGCTTGTCTTATTACACGACAGTTTCATACTTTAACCAATCCCTTATCTCCTGTTAAACATTTAGCCAGCTTTCAGCTTTTCGCTAAGCAGACAACACTAGGTTATCATCTCTGCACACCTGTCTAATTCCTAAATGGGATCCTGAGCAAGGGCTAGGCTCTTTTTTAGATTTCGGATGCATTCTGTCAATAGCGTTCCCGAAGCAGCCCCACTGCAGGCGGGACACCCGTTTCCAGGAGCCCTGGACGCAGCGGCCACGCTTGAGGGACTCATATTTCCTCATCTGTCAGCTCTTCACCTACACTGGAGACTCTGCCAGTCTGCCTCTCCTCCGTCCCAGCCCCGTTTCCTGCTGTCCACTAACACCTCCACCTGGACGCCCCCCAGGCACCGCAAGGTCCGCACATCCAAAGCCACAGTCCCCTCCCGAGCGCCAGGTCACCAGTGAGGCCATCTCCCCCAGGCCGCGCCATCACTACCCTCCCAGCCACCACCCAGCAGGGCTCGAGCTTCTGCCCCCACCTCCCTACCCTCCTCGGTCTGCCTGACCCACAGGGACAGGGACAGAGCCAGCTCCCCAGTCTTGTTGCCCCCTCCAGGTACACAGGGCCGCCAACATGTGATGGTCAAACGCCAACTCCTTAACTGATCCCGTCCAGGTTTCCACCCGCAGCCCCCACTGTTTTCCTACCAAGTCCACTGGAGGAGGTGCTCCCAGGCCATGGCTCTGATAACGCAACCTAGCGGTAACCCCTTCACCTCACACTCCCCTATGCTTCCTGCCCCACGACCTGAAAAGGGCATTTTGTTCACCACTTTGTCCCCAAGGCTGGCCTAGGACTTACTTACCCCGGTCCTTGCCCTGCGCTAAGCCCACGTGGGCCTCTCTGCGGTGGAGCCCTGTGAGCTCCCAGCAACCTAGCGGTAACCCCTTCACCTCACACTCCCCTATGCTTCCTGCCCCACGACCTGAAAAGGGCATTTTGTTCACCACTTTGTCCCCAAGGCTGGCCTAGGACTTACTTACCCCGGTCCTTGCCCTGCGCTAAGCCCACGTGGGCCTCTCTGCGGTGGAGCCCTGTGAGCTCCCTGCAGGCAGGGACTGCATCCGCCTCCCCCTTGGGTGTCAGAAAACTGTTCTGAACAGAGAGATGCTGTCCTCCTCTCCTTTATTAGATTCCTCTCGAGAGCCTGGGGCACAGTCAGAATCTGATTAGCTCTGAATTAGGAAGAACAGAAAGAATGGGCTCTGCCCCAGCTGACCTGCCAGTCTGCCTGCCCATTAGACAGCGAGGTCAGAGCGGGGCTCAGGGCTGCAGAGAACCGCACTCCTGGGTCCCAAGCCGCTCCACCGTGAAGCAAGCCATAGCCAGCTTTTCCCCTTCCCGACCAGACTCATCATGAGATGGGCAGAAGTGGGAATTCTCTTCTTAGCTGTGGTACTCTGATTTATAATAAGAAATGTATGCAACAGAGCATCTAAAACCCTAAGAATTTTCAATGTGAAGAAAGCCGCAACCGTTTCGTTATGTTAATGTTACATTATATTAATGAAGCCCTTAGAAAACTGGGGGATGGTTACCAGGGGAACCAACCTTGTGACTGGAGGGTTGGTACTTTCAGTCTTGCCCTTGACTTCTGGGGAGGGAGAGGGGCTAGAGATTGGGTTCAGCCACGAATGTCCAATGATTTAATCAGTCAGACCTGTACAACGAAGCCTCCTTGAACCCCCAAAGGACAGGGTTTGGAGAGCTCCCGGGTTGGTGAACACACCCACATGGTTCCTCGGGGACAAGCTTCAGTGCTCCAGACCCTTCCACATCTTGCCCCACATACCTATTCATCTGGCTGGGATTTTTTAAATAATAAACCAGGAATCTAGCAAGTTTCTCTGAGTTCTGTGAGCTGTTCTCCCAAATTAACTGAACCCAAGAAGGGGGTCATGGGAAGCTCTGATCTGTAGCCTATTAGTCAGCAGCACAGGTGACTTCTGTGCTGGGGTCAGGGGACAGTCTGGTGGGACCAAGCCCTTAACCTCTGAGCTCTAACCCTGTCTCCAGTTAGGTAGTGTCAGTGTTGAGTTAAATGTAGGACAGGGACTTCCCTGGCAGTCCAGTGGTTAAGACTTCAAGCTTCCAATGCAGAGGGCACAGGTTTGATCCCTGGTTGGGGAACTAAGACCCTACATGCTGCCAGCTGTGCCTGAAAAAAAAAAAAAAACTAGGACACCCAGCAGCGTCCGCTGAGAAATGGAGACTCACTTTGGTGCTGAAAACACGTGGCGAAACGTGGCTTTGCTGTCCTCACTGAAAACCTCCCGAGCGCCCCTGGGGGTCTGAACCCTAGTGCTGTTGGTGCTCAGCACTGTTTGCACCCTGAGGCGGAAGCCTGGAGATGTGAGCTTCTGTGCCTCAAGGGCGGGAGCCCTGTTCTGTGCTCAGCTCTTCCTGCGTTCTTTCACAGTAATCTATGATGGTAACAGGAGTATTACCCCCATTTGACACCTGAGTAAATTAGGACTCAAAGAGGATAAATAGTGAAAGTGAAGGTGTTAGTCGCTCAGTCTTGTCCGACTATTTGAGATCCCAAGAACTGAAGCCCTGCAGGCTCCTCTGTCCATGGAATTCTCCAGACAAGAATACTGGAGTGGGGAGCCATTTCCTTCTCCAGGGGATCTTCCCAAGCCAAGGATCGAACCCAGGTCTCCTACACTGCGGGCAGATCCTTTACCATATGAGCCACGAGAGAAGGCCAAAAGGGTTTTGCTGCAGATGATTTTGGACAAGAGGATAAATGACTTGTCAAAAATCATCCGCGGCAAAGAACTGCTCAACTCAGTTATTTATCAAGTGCCTGCAAAGCGGTAGCCACACTGCTGGATGCTGGAACACAGAGATGAGATGTGGCCCCTGCCTTCCGGGGCCTTGCAGACAAGATGCAGAGCAGAGGCAGAGTCTAGAGTAAAGGGCCCTTGAGTTAAACTCCACTGGGCACTCTGGATTCCTGCTGGAGTGGCCATCCTACAGGGGATGCCCGCTAAGGGGTGTGGCTCTGCACTTTCTAACGCCAGTAACTAGGTGAGAGTGGAGTGCTTCCTCGGCACTGAAGCCAGGATTCAGAGGACCCGACTGCTCGGAAACACGGCCCAGGGACAGCCTCTCCCCTCCCAGGCCGTCCTCCTGGGCCCGTCTCACCCCCTCGAGGACCCACTCTAAGGCAGCTCGCACCCACCATGACTTCAAGCATTGGTGTCCCCCCTAGGCTTTCTGGGGAGAAAAGGCTACAGGTAGAAACGGGCAGGTTAGAGAGAAGAGGTGACGGGGACAGACTACTGCGGGACCTTCATGACCACTGCTCCAGGGCATCTCTCCTGCTTACTTCGCCCCAGTAACGAGGTGTCCCAGAGGAAGTCGGAGATAAAGGATGACCGTGGACTCACAGAAGCCTAAGCAGTTTCCCTTGTAGCACCTTCCAGTCTGAAGGTGACTAAACCTGAGTGTGAGGGATGACAGGAAGACACAAAGGAGAAAGACCAGTCCCCCCGACCTCACAGCCAATAAGATCTAAGTGAAAAAAATCCAGATATACAGAAAAGACAAAGCTTCGAGCAGGTTCTGCGCTTCACAGAAAATGAGCTGAGACCCCTTCAGCAGCGTAGCTGCCCATCACTTCTCCAGTTCAGTGTAGCTGACACATCTCTGCACAGATGGGCTGCTTCCAACGATGACGGGTGCAGAGAAGGTCCTGCGGGACTCTGGTTGGAATCCGACTCCCCCACAAACACGGGTGCATCTGCTAACCCTGAAATCAGTTGGATTCACTCCCTAGTAAGCAAAGGCCGTGGAGTCCTATCGCCGCGTTTCCTTCTCTCGCCCTTCCTTCTTTCCTAACGGTGGTACCTCAGAACACTGGCAGCTTTGGGGCCTCCTGTGTTCCCAGAGCCATGCGGGCAGCAACGTCAAGGGCCTGGCAGCAGCCCACCTGCACCCCAAAGGCTTCCTTGGCCCTCCAGACCAAGCACCTGGGCGAGCTCATGTGGACCCTTACAGGGGATTTGGCGTCTCTGGCAGCTCCTGGGATCTCAGGCTGTGACCGTCACCACACCCTGCCCCCACACACCTGCAGTCAGACCCCACTTAACTTGATCAACCAGGGCCAGGAGCTGCCGCAGGGTTTGAATGTGCCAACAAGCATCCCTCTCCCTCCCTGAGCCCAGGGGGCTTCACTGGAAGGCCACTGGGCCTAATCTCATTATTGAGGACCAGACACCACACACGTCCACAGCCTGGAAGCAGGAGCCTGGCCTGGCCACAGACCTTATCGGCAGCAGCGTTTTAATTGGGTTAGAAAAGATTTGTTGGGGGCTAGAACTGTTCTTGGGTACAGGGGGTAAATGACTCAATTGTCTTAGAATATCCTCGAATGTGATGAAAGACGAGGCAAAATGAGGGCTGGGCTGTTAGATGGGGCACTCTCTTACCACTGGCACCCAAGTAACCCCCAGGAAGGAAGCTTGAGGTCAGACACCAAGCCCAGTTCTCCATGAGGCCCAGGGGCTCAGTGTCAGGGCTCTCAATACTTGTAGGGACTCACAAAAAAAAAGGTGTTGATTTCTGTTAAAATCATAAGAAAAAACAAACTTCTAGGATTGAATAAAATATTTTAATTTTTAATCCAGCCTGGATTATATTTGCCTTTATACTGATGTGACTGTAAAATACAATTCTGTTTATTATTTTTTTTAATGGAGGAAGGAGAATGTCACAATGCAGCCCTGGTCAGATGGATGTGATTTCAAAGCCAGCCCCACTGTTCATGACAAGAAGCCAAGAGCCTTCTATGAGCCTGATTCCCCTTCCAAAAGGTAGGGGCGTGTTGAGATCCACCTTACTGGCCTGTAGCAAAGATGAAGCAGAATATGTACCAGTATTAGCACACTGCCCGCCACATAGTAGGCATTCAGGTAAATAGCAATCTCACAAAAACTAAATCTTTATTTCTAACAGCACCTTAGGAAGACTCACACATCAGAAGCTGTTGACACATGAGGTTTGGGGCTGTAGACAGCCAGATGGCAGCAGACAGCATGACTCCCTCTAATAAATCTACACCCTCCCTTCTGCCTACCATGAATCCCCACACTTGGGCAGACAGCCCTGGATCTGGGGTGAATTCCTCCACCAAAATCTTCTAGCATTAGAACCACTTTGTATTAGAAGCCGCCCAAGGGACAATGGCACAGGCAGGGAAGCAGTAGGACAAGCAAAGCCTCCACTCAGGTCCTGGAGGCCCCTCCTGCCCAGGGGTGAGGGTGGGAGGTTGTAGCAGCTGTTGCTGTGTATGGGGCTCACCTTGGCATTTACAAGTTGCCTGTATTTTCTGCCTCAATCCAATTGCACAGAAGAAATCAAGATATGTATGAGAAGGTAGCAAAGCTTTGTGGGTTTTTTATTTGTTTTTGCTATGAAAACAAAGGAACAGAACCCAGATAAGATAGAGCTTCATTTAATGAGTCTTAGAAAATCGTCAAAGCCAAGGTGGCATGAGAGGAGAGGGGCAACCAAAAGGGAGAGGGGTGCCAGCCTCTAAAGATGTGGCTGGGACTTAGGGGTCCACCTGGATCCTCCTCTCTGTGGTGCCCTGGGGTTCAGGGCAAGCGGGGAGGTGGGGTGTCCCCCCATTCCCAGGTGTCAGAGGCAGCCGCAGATCGACCCACAGTTCAGGGCCTACCACGGCCAACCGGAGGAGAAAGGATTTCCCAAAGAGAGACTCCTCGCCCACTAAGAGGCTGGGGGTGTTCCAGAAGAATGAGGAAGGGACCTCCTAGCCAGACACCTCACCCCAAAGGAAAGAGGCAGAGGGAGGGAGGCCTGGCCACTAGAAGCAGTTTGGCAGCTCCGTCTCAGGTTTCAAAAGCACAGTCGCGGCAAATGTTGGTTGCTGCACTTCTACCCTGCCTAGTTTCTGGAATATGGCAAAACATTAGCCGTGCATCGACACATAAACTTGGGGTTCCCTGCCGCTCCGTTCTAACTTCCAAAGAGACGAGGCCAGAGGCAGACCGGGGCCAACGGCCGACAGCTAGCGAGTCGAGCTCGTCACTGTCGGGCCGGGCTCCGTGGCCCCGCGCCCAGGGAAGCAGGTGCAGTGAGTCAGATTGGCGGCAGGAGAGGACAGGAGAAAGACGCTGCGCGCCGGGATCCTGGCCTGTTCCGGCGCGGGGGCGCTCCCGCCCCAGGCCCGGCACCCCTAAACCCACGCTGCCCGGCACACAAGCGGGCCCCCTCCCCACTCCGCGCCGGGGCTCGGCTCGCCCCCTCCGGCCCGGGCCGCCTACCTGGCCGGACGTGGGACCCGGACCTCGTCCTCGCTGCTCCGCGCCGCGCCGCCGACTGGCCCACGAGCCGCCGGCGCCGCGCCCGGGCTGCCCCGCCGGTTCTGCCGGCCGCGCTACACGTCGCCATGGCAACCGGGCGGCGGCAGCGGGTTGGCGGCCAGGCTGGCGACGCGGCGGNTGGTGCTTCTTAGGGAACCTGCTTCCTACAAGAGAGTAGGAGAGTGAAGCATATGAAACATGCTTTCAAGAGTGATGATATGAAGGAAAAGGATTACTCAAACAGGGCAACACCTAACTTAGAAGAAGACGTCTGTTCCCTGGGTGTTGCTTAGTGGTTAAGCAATTTTTAGTACTGCTTGTACCAAACAGTCTGCTTACGTAAGCAGTCTGTCATGTGCTTTGGAGTTCAGACCCTAGGGCCTTTATTTCTGGAGGGGAAGTCAAGAAGCACTATACACATAGCTTTATTTTCAGAATTATATCTCTGTGTGTGTCTGTGTGTGTGTGATACTCTGAACTACAAAAGGAAAATACCACTTCAAAGAGTCAATGAAGTCATTCTGTCTACTCCATTAATTTGACACTTGCCATAAATACCAGGTAAAGCGTGCTCTTATTAGCCTTGATTATCCCCTCAGTCAAGTACTAATCATTAGTCTTATCTTTCATTCATTAGGGAATTTGTAGCTTAATTTAATTTTACCCCTGGCAATTGTTAGGAAAATAAAAAAATGAAATGTAGACAAATTATTATGAATGGGCTGGTAGAAACTAAAAAGGATGTCCAGCCTGTGTTATTTTTCAAGTAGAAGAGGGTAGGCTCTAAGAGCAAAGCACTTTCGCATAACTATGAAACTAGATCAAATTAGGGAAAATTTAAAAACAATTTGAAATTAAAAAAGAGAAGATGCCTTTTAAAAGAACACAGAAATTTTGGATACCAACTGCCATCTATCTGTTCTCATACTGTGGTTATAGGTGACTGTCCTTTGGGGTTGAATCTAATATGTGCATGTTTCTTGCATTATTGGTTTTTAAATCTCACTTTCAAATCACAAAGTCAAAAGGAAAAATGAAGTGAATATGTCAGGACTTGTTGTTGCCAAGCTAATGGAAATGTGAAAAGATTTCTGTACAGAGAATATTGATTGACAGTAAATGATGGTGTAAATCCCATGGTGAATTTTTAAGACTGAAGAGTTGATGAGATCTGACCTTTGATTTGCAAATTAATAAACTGAGGTCCCAGATGGTAAACTGACTTGTCTAGGGTCACACATACAGTGTTTACCTTGGTTAAATGCTAGGCATTTTCATCGCCCCATATATTCCTTAAAATAATATAATTCATTCATTCATATATCCACAGTTCATTTAACAAACATTAACTGGGCATCTATTATGTACCACATACTCTTTTAGTGTCAAAAGGAATTGCAACTGGTTCTTCTCTCAGAAGCCATAATCAATGACTACTGCTCTCAGCAGGAGGATCCTGTTGGATTTCATGATTTTTCTAATTTTGAAGATTAAATGAGCTCAGTTCAGTTCAGTCGCTCAGTCGTGTTTGACTCTTTGTGACCCCATGAATTGCAGCACGCCAGGCCTCCCTGTCCATCACCAACTCCTGGAGTTCACTCAGACTCACCTCCATCGAGTCAGTGATGCCGTCCAGCCATCTCATCCTCTGTCGTCCCCTTCTCCTCCTGCCCCCAATCCCTCCCAGCATCAGAGTCTTCTCCAATGAGTCAACTCTTCTTGTGAGGTGGCCAAAGTACTGGAGTTTCAGCTTTAGCATCATTCCTTCCAAAGAAATCCCAGGGCTGATCTCCTTCAGAATGGACTG
>SJYX01012898.1:109168-135855 GCA_006410675.1 Oreotragus oreotragus
TGAGTGACTCAACCACCGCCACCACATACGACATACAGTATACTAAAACAGTATTAGCTGTTTATCCAAACTTCAAATCTACCTGGCTGTCCTATGTTTTATCTGGCAGCCCTACCCTTGCTCCTGCGTGGGAAGGACAGAGGGGCCTCCAGCAGTGCCCACCTCGCCCCCGCCCCTGCCAACAAAGCATCCCTGCCCCCAGCAGACTGAGATACCAGTCTCCTCGTCAGCACGTGCCTTGGCAGAGGCCTTGACCTTGGGCTGCAGAGAATACCAAGTCAAAGGCAGTGGAGATGGGTTCCCCAGTTCTAAGTCACTGTAAGACGCAAGCACACACAGTCTGTTCACTCTCTACAGTTTTCATCAAGTCCCTTCAACGTGCCAGGTGACACTGGGATGTAAGAATGAACAAGAATGAGCAGGGCACAGCCCTGTCCTCTTCAGGCCCTCACAGTGCAGAGAAAGGGCACTTCACCCAGATGCGAGGGTCACAGAGGCATAGTGTCAGAGCCGCAGGGCAAGCAGCGGCTAATCTGGGAAAGGGACAGCAGGGAGAGAGCAGGAGTGCCGGAAGGCAGGCGAGGAGGCCCACCCGCACTGCCGGAGTAGGAATCAGGGGTCCGCATGCCAGATCCAAGCCCCATGCCAGCTCTGGGAGGTAGGCCTGGTGCTCAGGTGGCAGATGGTCGAAGGGCACACCCTCTAGGAGAGCGGCCTCCAGCCAGGGGCGGCATCATCAGACCTGCTTCCTGAAGAACTTGCCCCAACTTCCTGGAGAGAAAACTGGTCTGACTCTGAAAGGACGTGGCTACTTCGATGAGTTTCGAACGGAACGNGGCACACCCTCTAGGAGAGCGGCCTCCAGCCAGGGGCGGCATCATCAGACCTGCTTCCTGAAGAACTTGCCCCAACTTCCTGGAGAGAAAACTGGTCTGACTCTGAAAGGACGTGGCTACTTCGATGAGTTTTGAACGGAACGATGACCACTCAGTGGGGAATCCTCTCTTCCAGCCCCGAGGAGCAGGGGTGGCCGGAAAGTCAGCAGTCAGAGCAGGAGCAGCCGGGCATCCAGCAGGGCCGCAGTGACAGTGGCGGGGCGGCAGCAGCACCGAGGCGGGGGAGACTGCGAAGCTTCCAACCAAGGCCGGGAGCCACCTGGGGCCTCTGGAAGGCGAGGGAGGGGGCTGAGGGCCGTCGCAGGCTATGGGTCCCGGCTTGACCCCTAGGTTGGTCCAGCCTGGGAAAACAAGACTGAGATAAACAAGAGAAACCTGTCCACGAGCCAAGAGAACACCGCAGGATGAATGGAAAAGCCATGAGAGCTGGGACAGTCAGGCCAGCTTTCACTTCTGCCGCCCGGAGCAAACAGGATGCGGGCGGCACAGCCTGTCAGCCGCTGCTGGGCCCCCAAGGTGGGAGGCAGTGGAAGGGGTGGGTTTTCCCAGCCTCTGTGTGATCTATGCAGCGCTCGGGGTGTGAGGGGTGAAGATCAGGAGGAAGGCCATTTTTCCTTCCTTTCTTTCAACAAAAGTTTATTGGGTCCCTACTTATGCCTTACATTGTTCCAGGCCCCAGAGAGACAATAATCCATAAGACAGACATGGTCCCTGCTTTCATGAAACTTACATGAAGTGGGGGAGACAGATAATTAAAAGATAAGTGAAGGACACACACAGAAACATAACTGCACGTAGTAACAGGTGATAGGAAGAAAATTAAGCAGGGGAAGGGGGTGGAGAGCCCCGGCAGGGAGGGCTATCATAAAGGGATGCTGGTAAAGGCTTTCAGAGGAGAGGGAAGTAAGGGTGGAGGGAAGGCCCGGGGAAGTGACTCCAGCCGAGGGAACGTGTGGGAAGAAAGGCAGAGGCCCGGACCGGAGGATCAGGTTGCCTCCATCCCGCCTCCCCGCTGCCCTGGCCCTCGCCCCCCAGCACAGGCAACATCAGCCACGTGTGCAGACAGAGGAGAAAGGAGGCATCAGGTCACTTAGAAAGCAGAGGTTGATGATGTGAGGCATGTGGCAGAGACCCCCACCCGAGGTTCCAGGGTTGTGTCTGGGCGCTGACTGTGCCTGTCATCCGATCATGTCATCTGGAGAATCCAAGCGTCAGTCCTGGTCATTAGGGCAGCACTAAGCTTCACCGGCCCAGCCCATGTTTGCCTGTGGCTGGTGGCACAGCAGCCCCAGCCCCAGCATGACCCCCACTCGGACCAGCACCCGCCTTCCGCCCCCCATCGTGAAACCACAAGCAAGCGTGTGTCCCAGCTGTGCCGTCAGTCCCACCTCTGCATTGCGCTCCCAGGGCCCACCAGTCGTTGAGTCAGTCAGCAGACACTGCAGACCTGCTCTGTGAGTGCGAGGTGCATTGTGGAGCGCAGGAAAGACAGGAGGAACTTGCCTGGTGGTCCAGTGGCTGAGATGCTGCGCTCTCGATGCAGGGGGTCTGGGTTCCATCCCTGGTCAGGGAACTAGATCCCACATGCCGCAACTAAGACCTGGTGCAGCCAAATAAATATTTTAAAAATAGAAAGACCCAGGAGAGCAAGGGTGTAAGGTAGGGGGTGAGGACTGGCCAAAACTGGAGTGGTGTCAGCAGAGACAGGGGGAGGAAGGTACGAGCTACCGATAATGACAGCCAACTAATCACCTCCGCTAACCAGCCCTAAACCGCAAGACTGGGCCTCCTGCACTTTGTTCAGAGCTTGTGACTGCCGAGCGCCCATCTTGGCTCCTTAAGCTGCTGCAGCTCTGGCCTCACAGCCCCAGGTGCCCAGCCGAGCTCCTCATGTCAGGAGTGTGGTGAGGATGTGGAGGCCTCTGAGTCGAAAGTGCAAGGTGACCAGGCCACAGTCAGGAGGATGCCCCAATGGAGATGGGCAAAGGCTCAGGCAGTGATCCCAGCTGTGGCTCTGTGACGACCCGCTTCCAGGGCAAGATGCAACTGATCCCCAAGAAGCAGAAGGAAGGGGCAGACAGACTAGGCATCATCCCTGACGAGTGCATCAAGGCTGGTGGCTCTTCCATGACTCAGAGCAAGTCAGCCGCCTGCTTGTCCTGAGTCAGAGGTTTCACTTCGCCCCTCTCTGCCCTGCCCCTCCCCTCATCCTTTTTACTTCTCTTGACCTGGACCATCACCTCCTGCCTGAGTGCTCCTATCAGGCCAGCTGATAGGAGTGGGGCTCCTCTCAGGTCCTTGATATGAGAGCAGATTAGATTAGAAGGTACCTTGACCTTAGCTCTTGGACTGCAAGGAGATCAAATCAGTCCATCCTAAAGAAAATCAGTCCTGAATATTCATTGGAAGGACTGATGTTGAAGCTGAAACTTCAATACTTTGGCCACCTGATGAGAAGAACTGGCTCAATGAAAAACACCCTGATGCTGAGAAAGATTGAAGGCAGGAGGAGAAGGGGACAACAGAGGATGAGATGGTTGGATGGCATCACCAACTCAATGGACATGAGTTTGAGCAAGCTCCAAGAGTTGATGATGGACAGGGAAGCTTGGTGTGCTGCAGTCCATGGGTTTGCAAAGAGTCGAACATGATTGAACTGACTGACCTTAGTTCAGAAATTCCCTCACCTAAGAAGCCACATTCCTCGGATCCCTCCCAGCCAGTGGGAGACCCTAAGAGGTAGGCAGGTGCCAGGGAGAACCAGGGCCCTCAGCTTGTCCCCTCGTCTCTTGCTTCATGGCCCCCTGTGGGGCAGTCACACCTCCTGCTCGTGAAGGGATCCCAGGGGCCAGAGCCAGGCCCTCCTGCTCCTTCAGTAACCAGTAGCTCAGGTCTTCTGGGGAGCTCACCCGAAAGCTCCAGGGCCCATGAGTGATGACCCGGAGAGCCAGCTCTCAGGTCCAATGGACTAAGGCTGTCGGAAGCAAAGAGACTCGAAGTCATTGCCCTCCTGACATCCCTTTGTCCATTGTGCCCTTCACAGCTTTGAAGGCAAGGTCAAGTCTAAATGGATGTGACTTCAAGTGCTCTCATCCATGTTGAATTTTTCTCACCTTTCACGGGCCTGTCTTCATCTGATAAACCCAGGCACCTCTGAAAGCTTAATTTGGCCCGGGGCTCAGCCCTGGCTTCCCTTGTCCACGGAGTCAAGACCGTTGGGGCCATGCCAGTGAGCCCAGCTTGTAAGCCCTTTAGAGACCCTGTGCTCTGCTTCCTGCCCCCGTGGCATCCCCACAGCATCCAGCTGACAGGTCAGTGGCAGTCACGTGCAGTGAGCAGCACCAGCGTCTCCAACCACCCCCCCAAGATGACTGGTTCCCACTGGGCCTGCCCCATCCAGCTTCCTCCATGGAGAGGTGTCTCCCCGGCTTGTGCTCTGCTTCCTGCCCCCGTGGCATCCCCACAGCATCCAGCTGACAGGTCAGTGGCAGTCACGTGCAGTGAGCAGCACCAGCGTCTCCAACCACCCCCCCAAGATGACTGGTTCCCACTGGGCCTGCCCCATCCAGCTTCCTCCATGGAGAGGTGTCTCCCCGGCCGGCTGAGCATCACAGAAGATCTGCTAAGATAAAAGGGAATCAGCTCAGGTTCTTTCTTCTTATGCATATTGGTCAACCCAGCCACTCTGCTGTCCAGGGAGGTGGCTTGAGGGGGGCCTTTGCTCAGCCACAGAAGGCCACTACCTCTTCCTCCACAGACTTTGTGCTTGATGTCTTCATGAAAGGCCCTCTGGAGACATCTGCTCAATGTCTCCTAAAGCAGGGAAACTACTCCAAGGTGTCGTTTTCTCCCCTAGGAACCCCTCCTCTGATCCATCTTTGATGCCTTCCGGGGCATTTATTTATGGAAGGGTCCCAGGGAAGGGACATGGAGACCAGGCCGGGTGCAGGATGCTGCTGGGGCTGGCAGTGGGGCTGGAGGCCCTTCGGGGGCCCTTGGTATGTCAAGGTGCAGGCGCAACGCCCAGCAGGAGGCTGGCCATACCCTGGTTCCAGGCGCCCCCTGCCCGCCATTCTGATGGCCACTATCCTCCCAGCCCCGGTCTCTGTGGTCCCCACGTTGCCCTCTCTGCTGCCACTGCAGGCCTTAGATTTCCCTCTGAGTCTCTCAGCGTCTTACTCGGCCTCTCCCCCTCCCCTCCACCTCTGTCTTCTGTCTGACCTGAGAGTCCCCAGGCTTCCAGGAGAGATGATCTCCAGGCTTCAGGTCATGGGCGGTTTTACCCAGTTTCCTGGCCCCTCTGGGGACAGTGAGTTAAGGTCCGTTAGGATTCTGAGCTCCAAGCTGGGCCCCACTGGGGTTGGGGAAGAGTCTCTGGCACCCAGCTGGGCCATCCGAGCAGGAGAGAGCTGGCCGTGCCCTGGTCTGACAGCTGAGGCCAGTGGGAGCCTGGGCACTCCCACCCACAGCCCCTCGCCACCACACACTCAGCCTCTCAACGAACCAGCCAAGTGCGTGGGTGGCTGGGCCCGCAGCAGGCTCTGGAAATGTGGACGTGAGGATGGCGCTGCAGACCTGCTTTGGGGGAAGGAAGGTTCAGCCTTGCGGGACAGGGGTGATAACAACTCTGGGGACTGTGAGCATTGCAGACAAAAGGAAAGAATGGCAGGAAAGACTCAGGAGCCCAAGGATCAGGGTCTGCTTGACACGCCAGTGGGGCAAAGCTTCCGTCAGCCCTTGAACTGTCAGCATATGAAAGGAATCTGACTACGGTGGCAAACATGTAGTTTGCCGCTGCTGCTGCTGCTGCTGAGTCACTTCAGTCGTGTCCGACTCTGTGTGACCCCATAGACGGCAGCCCACCAGGCTCCCCCGTCCCTGGGATTCTCCAGGCAAGAACACTGGAGTGGGTTGCCATTCCCTTCTCCAATGCATGAAAGAGAAAAGTGAAAGTGAAGTCGCTCAGTCTGTCCGACTGTTAGCGACCCCATGGACTGCAGCCCACCAGGCTACTCTGTCCATTGGATTTTCCAGGCAAGAGTACTGGGGTGGGGTGCCATTGCCTTCTCCGGTAGTTTGCCGCCAGAGGACATTACAACAAAAAGGCATCATTTTTCTCCCAGCACTGATTTATGAGAGAAGTATTTTAACTATTAAAAAAAAAAAAAAGATTGAACACTTAGAATATAAGATACTGTGACCAAGATAGGGCAGCTGGCAACTTGGCCGATGTGTCCTGATCGATTTTCTGTATCTCACTGTCCTTTGATTTTCTTGCTTTATTGCTGACTGCTGAACACTTTATCAAGGGCCAGACCCACCAGGGGACTGGCCCTCTGGGAAGCGCTGATAGAGGGGCCTGTGCAGGTGGGGCAAGAGCTGGAGCCCTGGGGAGGGAGAGGCCACACAGGAGGGACTCTGGACCTCACACTCCAGAGTCCAGATTTTATCCCCCAGCCGATGTGGAGCCAGGAGGGGCTCCCAGGGAATGGATGCAGTGGTCAGATCCCCACTTTGGGACAAGCACTCATGGCCACAGCTGTAAGGATAGACCGGAGGGAGAGAGGCAGGGGAGCCTAGGGGAGGGGCTGGTGGAAATGATGAGGGTCTGTCCCAAGGTGGGGACAGTGGCGGTGGGCCTGGAGAAAGGGGCGGAGCCAGGAAGCGGAAGGTGTCCTTCCCCATTCACGTGGGACCATGAACAAATATAACCTCGGGAGGGCAGAACCAGGAGAAGTGGGCTTAAGATTAAGGATTAAAAATAAGAACACCCTGCCTGGAAAGAATGTGGCATGTGACACTTTGGTGAGAGTGGACCAAGGCAGAGAGCCTTTCGGAAGGTGGAAGAGGAGTGGGCAGCGGGCGGCTCACAGTGGGGGCACTTGAACTTGGGGTCCACCTCTTGTACCACCGTAGTCAACTCACTAACCTCTCCATGCCTTTGTTTCCTCATCTGTAACATGGGAACCAAATAGTAGCTGACTCAGGGTTGCTGGGAAGTTTACATTAAAGATGTGTAGAGCCCCTAGATGCCCAGCTCCATAGCCATGGCCTGACGTTAACATGCATTGTCATGCTATCCCCCAGCACCCACACAGCCCCCAGAGCACAGAAGGGATTATTAATTTAGGTGATGGGGGCATGATCGGGGCAAAATACTAGGCCTGGCTTCGTGGGAGGCCCCGGGCTCAGAGCCTGCCTTCTGGGGTCCTGGGCAGTGTTTGGACCGCCCCTGGGCTCCCTTGGGCAGCTCTTACCTGCCACTCCCACACACGCGCCTGACGGCGGCCAAGATGGAAACCTGCTGGACTTGTGGCAGCATGGTCCCAGGAATGGAAGGGACTCGCACCCCCTGGAAGGTTCTCTGGGGTCCACCAGTCCACCTACAGGAGGCAGGCAGGGACAGGGGGCAGAGGGNTGACGGCGGCCAAGATGGAAACCTGCTGGACTTGTGGCAGCATGGTCCCAGGAATGGAAGGGACTCGCACCCCCTGGAAGGTTCTCTGGGGTCCACCAGTCCACCTACAGGAGGCAGGGAGGGACAGGGGGCAGAGGGTCTGGGCACCACAGGAGGGAGCGCAGACTGGAGGAGGTGGGAGTGTGGAGCTGGCTCCTCAGTCACCCACTTCCCTCCCACAAAGGACCAGCGCCCTCCAGAACCCAATCCTCATCCCCTGCCCCCTCCAGACGTGCTGCTCGCATTTTTGCCACCGAGGAACATGCCTTCCACGGCACCGTCACCCCTCAACTCCCCCACCCAGCCCCCATCCACTCACCCTCAGTAGACCCTGAGTCTACCACTTCCCTTAAGCTCTGTGGGCCCCTGAGCCCTGGCTTCTCCTGCCGCCTCTGAGCCTCCAGAGTTTGCTAATCACATCTTCACTGAACACTGAAACACAACCGTGGTCTTGGCGCCGTCCAGTGCAAGCCCTTCCTTAGGAGGAAGTCTGGCCGCCCACCTTGACTTGGCAGCCGCAGCCAGCTCGCCAGCCCCGACTCACAGCCCTGTGCTGACCCAGGGAACTTGCTTTCTCTTTCTCCTCTGCTTCAAATGCGAGTCCTCCAGCAACTGGCCTGATCAAATGCTACGCCTCCTGTCAGGGCTCAGCCGAGCGACACCCCCAGGCGGGGCTCAGGGCCTCTCACCGCTCTGGGAACTGCTTGATGAGCGTCCAGGGAGTCTGTCGGTGAGACCATCCCCAGCACAAGCCATGTGCTCACACCCCGTGGCCTCAGGAATGCACAGAGAAACCAGCGAACAAAAGAAAAGGAGGGAGATATTTTTAATGAAGACCAGGCAAGATTAGGCAAGAGGAGACAGGACAGATGTGAGTCAAAGATTACTCAGATGTTCCTGGCCTGGGAGGCAGAGATGGTCGTCACTGTCCCCGGACGTGGCAGAGCTGGGCCTGGAGTGATACAGTGCACCTCCCCTTTGCCTCCTGCTTCCTGGGGCTGGGGGCCTGACATCCCAGAGGCGGAGCACAGCGCAGACTGGGGCCACAGATGCTTAGGGCCTCTACAGGGCACAGTCCTTGGGATGTCATTAAAAACAACAACAAGACTATCTTGCTAAAATATAAACAATAAAACAAAACAGCAGGGTGCTGACCAAGCGTGTGCTGCACATGAAACTGAAGGGAAGACCTGAAAGAAGCCAGGAAAGTTAGCATTTTCCCAAAGGACACGATTGCTGAGTCAAAAGCCTAAGACTGAATTCTGCAGATAGTCTGCATTTAGCAAGAGGGAAATCAGATGCACAGAAACAAACTGGTGATTTTTCACGCGAAAAAAATCTAAGGGTTTTCATCAACTGCCAGGCTCAGGCCAAGCCACAGGACAGATGAGGCTGCCAGAACAGCCGTGGCCCTCAAGCTGCACCAACAAACTCACAGTAACTGGGTCAGGACCCCTCTGCACCATCTCTGGGGTGTAACCAGCCCAGGGGCCTTCCTCAAACCTGAAATGAGATCTACCAGGAACATGGATACTCTGCCGTCCATTCACTAGCAGACGAGCCGGTATGAGGGGTCTGGGGACCACCTCTTCTCAGGAACCACTGAAAGCGATGGACTTCTTTTGGAGAAAAAGAGACGTGGACAGACAGACCTCTTCTGTTTGAGGGAGGTTTTCTTTGCCAAAGACAGAAAACAGGAAGTGTTTCTCTGGAGAGCGGAGAGAAGAAGCATAAGTGATAAGGCATCAAGATGATCAGTGATGATGAGAATCACTAACGATCCATCCTGCTGGATTAGCAGGAGAGAACAGAGTCCTTCAGACAGCAAGGAAATCAGACCAGTCCATCCTAGAGGGAAGCAACCCTGAAGATTCGCTGAAAGGACTGATGCTGAAGCTCCAAAACTTTGGCCGCCTGATGCAAAGAGCCGCCTCATTGGAAAAGACCCTGACAGTGGGAAGGATTGAGGGCCGAAGGAGAAGGGGGTGACAGTGGATGAGATGGTTAGATAGCATCACTGATGCACTGGACGAGTCTGAGCAAACTCCGGGAGATAGTGAAGGACAGGGAAGCCCGGCATGCTACAGTCCACGGGATCACAAAGAGTCAGACCCAGCTTAGCAACTGAACAACAGCAACGTATTCGAAGTAAATTGTATCCCATTTTAATAGTCAAAAACCTATGTACTGGGACTTTAGTGGCTAAGACTCTGCACTCCCAGTGCAGGGGACCCAGATTCGTTCCTCGGTCAGGAAACTAGATCCCACAGGCTACCACGAAGACCTGGTGCAGTCAAATAAATAAATATTTAAAACTAACATAAGCCTGTGTACCATTAATCATCTGATCCTCAGCCTGGCTGGGGGCCTGTTGACCAGAGGACGGACTGCTCCTATGAAAAGTAGGCTGTGCCTCTTTCTGAGCCACCACCTTCCAGTAACTCACCAAAGCGACCGACAACAAAGTAGGGAGGAGAGGCTCCTGTTGTGCGCCCTCCAGGCCTTTTAGAGATGGGGAGCTGCTCCTCGGGCCACATTTTCACCTGAACCTACGAGAAGGGGGTTGCTGCAGACGCCAAGGGAAGGGGCACCATTTAACGTCCCCATGACAAACGGGAAGCGCCTACAACGTACACAGCGTGCAGCTGGCATTGTTGGAAACAAACAAGATAAAGGCAAGATTCTTGCCAAGAGAACTGAGGTTCACGCTGAGCACAGGAATTACTCTACCAGCCGAGAGAGCTTCCTGAAACGTGCGAAGGAACATGACCAGAAAAAGAAGGAAGCAAAAAGAAAGTTCTCTGGGTTCAACTGAAGTGCCAGCCTGCTCCACCCAGAGAACCCCAGTCTGTGAGAACCAGTGACGGAGAGGCTGCGCGGCTGGAACCCGTTCCCTGTGAGGTCGTGGCTTGAGAGCTGTAAAAAAAAAAAAAGAAGAAGCAAAAGACCTCTGTGTGTGGAAGTGTCAGTCGCTCAGTTCTGTCCAACTCTGTGACCCCATGGACTGCAGCCCGCCAGGCTCCTCTGTCCATGGAATTCCACACCGGAGTATTCCCTCCTCGAGGATCCTCCTGACCCAGGAATTGAACCGGAGTCTCCTGCATTGCAGGCAGATTCTTTACCATCTCAGCCACCAGGGAAACCCCTAAAAGACCTCTGGGCTGTGGGGGAAAAAGAGAAAGAAGAGAGGAAGGGGGAGGAGGAGGAGGTTGTGCCAGAGCTGAAATCTGAGGAGCGTCGGGATTCTGCAAGCAAACGAAGGGACGTCTTTGGGGCCAGGAAAGACTCAGGGGTGGAAACAGAAGCTTCAGAATAAACTACTGAGTGTAAAGTGGGACTGAGATGAGCCTGGAGGTAGGGGTCGGTCCATGCTCTGCTCCGGACCTTATCAGTTCAGTGCCGGCCACTCAGAGGCTTCGACCAGGAGATTGGCATGGTCTGCAAGGAGCCAAGAGGTGCTAGCCAAAAAAGAAAAAATGGAGAAAACCTAGCTACTTTAAAAGTAAGACCTTCTCTCGCTGCTGCTGCTGCTGCTAAGTCGCATCAGTCGTGTCCAACTCTGTGCGACCCCATGGACTGCAGCCTACCAGGCTCCTCCGTCCATGGGATTTTCCAGGTGAGAGTACTGGAGTGGGATGCNAAAATGGAGAAAACCTAGCTACTTTAAAAGTAAGACCTTCTCTCGCTGCTGCTGCTGCTGCTAAGTCGCATCAGTCGTGTCCAACTCTGTGCGACCCCATGGACTGCAGCCTACCAGGCTCCTCCGTCCATGGGATTTTCCAGGTGAGAGTACTGGAGTGGGATGCTGTTGCCTTCTCCTTCTCTCGCTAGGAAATCCAAATGAGTTACAAACCAGGAATAAGTTCTGCACTACATTTAAATGACATAGGACCAGTACCCAGAAGACATAAAGAGCTGTATGGGTCAATGAGAAGGTGGGGGCGGGGGGGAAGGAAACAGCAATAGCACATAGGAGGAAGCACAGTTGACCCATAAACATATGCAAAGATATTCAGCCTCAGTAGCAACAAAGCGAAGAAAGCCTGTCTTGCTCACATTGGCATAAATTTTAAGCTCACATTGGCATAAATTTTAAAAACAGGAGAATCACCAAGTGTTGATGAAGGTGTGGAGCAGCGTGGGAACTCCCACCCACCGCCGACTGGAGCACAGATCAGTACAACAATTTTAGAAAGCAGTTTGACATTCGGACACCCTTGAACTTTGCCATGTCTCTGAACATCCGCATATCCTTGGCTCAGCAATTTTAACTCCCTGGAGCCATATTTCTCAATATTGAGGAGCAGTTTCGGTTTTGTTTTGATTTTTTCATTTGTTGGGGGAATAATACTTTTGTAAAATACGGTAAAAATGAATTCCTAAAAATGAGGTGAAAATAGACAAACAGTATACAAGCCCTGATATCTTATTATTAGATTCAACAGACATCAAGTTACTTATGTATATCAAGGAGATGCGTGAGAATGCTCCTGGCAAATTGTTTTGTAGCCACAGAAACAAAAAGTAACTCACATGTCCGATCACAGGATTAGAGCTTGGAGGGAAAAATGTGGAATAATCACATAATGGATTATTATGGACTATGATAAAGTTATGAAAATAAATGAACTGTAACCCTGAAGCACCAACAATAATCTCTCAGAAGCATAATTGAGAGAGAAAAAACAAAGCTTAGAAGACTCTAATATGATGCCTTTCATTTTAAAATATATATTTATGTGTTTATTTGGCTGTACTGGGGAGAAGGCAATGACACCCCACTTCAGTATTCTTGCCTGGAAAATCCCATGGACGGAGGAGCCTGGTGGGCTGCAGTCTGTGGGGTCGAGAAGAGTGGGACACGACTGAACCGACTTAGCAGCAGGGTCTTTGTTGTGGCACATGGGATCTTTGACTTTCCTTGCAGCATGCAAACTCTTGTCTGTGGCATGTAGGACCTAGATCCCTGACCAGGGATCGAACCTGGGCTCCCTGCATTGGGAGCATGGAGTCTTAGCCACAGGGAAGTCCTCTATGATGCCTTGTTAAAAAACAACTTCATCAAAGTGTAATTTACACTTCCCTGTTGTTGCATAATTCACCCATGTTGAGGAGGAGCTAAAAAGCCTCTTGATGAAAGTGAAGGAGGAGAGCGAAAAAGTTGGTTTAAAGCTCAACATTCAGAAAATGAAGATCATGGCATCCGGTCCCATCACTTCATGGGAAATAGATGGGGAAACAGTGGAAACAGTGTCAGACTTTATTTTTGGGGGCTCCAAAATCACTGCAGATGGTGACTGCAGCCATGAAATTAAAAGACGCTTACTCCTTGGAAGAAAAGTTATGACCAACCTGGATAGTATGTTCAAAAGCAGAGACATTACTTTGCCGACTAAGGTTCGCCTAGTCAAGGCTATGGTTTTCCTGTGGTCGTGTATGGATGTGAAAGTTGGACTGTGAAGAAAGCTGAGCACTATTAAAAGACGGTTACTCCTTGGAAGAAAAGTTATGACCAACCTAGATAGCATATTCAAAAGCAGAGACAATACTTTGCTGACTAAGGTCCATCTAGTCAAGGCTATGGTTTTTCCTGTGGTCAGATATGGATGTGAGAGTTGGACTGTGAAGAAGGCTGAGCACTGAAGAATTGATGCTTTTGAACTATGGTGTTGGAGAAGACTCTTGAGAGTCCCTTGGACTGTAAGGAGATCCAACCAGTCCATTCTGAAGGAGATCAGACCTGAAATTTCTTTGGAAAGAATGATGCTAAAGCTGAAACTCCAGTACTTTGGCCACCTCATGCGAAAAGTTGACTCATTTAAAAAGACTCTGATGCTGGGAGGGATTGGGGGAAGGAGGAGAAGGGGACGACAGAGGATGAGATGGCTGGATGACATCGTGGACTCGATGGACGTGAATCTGAGTGAACTCCAGGAGATGGTGATGAACAGGGAGGCCTGGCGTGCTGCGATTCATGGGGTCACAGAGAATTGGACACAACTGAGTGACTGAACTGAACTGAACAATGCATTAACTAGGTTAAGACTTGGATTTTTCTATTTGTGTAAAAAATATGTATCACATGCTACATATTGTGTCTAGTTAGCATGGTACATCCCTCATAGAATGCATATTATTTTCTTCAAGAAGATTCAAAAGCAAGTGATATTGAAACCATTAACAGAGTGATGATTCCTCTTCCAAAGGACTCATTCACAAAAGGGGAAAAGTGAGCAAAATTCTTGTTATGTGAAACTGTTCAGGCTATTAAAATGCCTATTGAAAGATGAATGCTTTTTTAAACTGATATATGCTTTAAAAAACCCACCAAGAATCACCAGAACTTATACAGGACTGGGGAAACAGATTCTTGGAGGGTACAAACAAAACCTTGTGTGCACCAGGACCCAAGAGAAAGGAGCAGTGACCCCACAAGATACTGACCCAGACATGCACATGAGTGTCCTGGAGTCTCCAGCGGAGGCATGGGTCAGCAGTGGCCTGCTTCAGGGTCAGAGGCACTGAGAGCAGCAGTGTGTCCATGGGACCTTTTGAAGGAGATCATTATTACCTTCATTAACTCCACCATTGTTTGGCCTCAGGTCAAGCAATAGGGAGGGAACAAGGCCCTGCCCATCAAGAGAAAAATGTATTAAAGATTTACTGAACATGGCCCCACTCATCAGAACAAGATACAGCTTCCCCTTCAATCAGTCTCTCCATCAGGAAACTTCCATAAACCTCTTATCCTTATCCATCAGAGGGCAGACAGAATGAAAACCACAATAACAGAAAACTAACCAAACTGATCACATGGACCATAGCTTTGTCTAGCTCAGTGAAACTATGAGCCATGCTGTGTAGGGCCACCCAAGAAGACGGGTCATGGAGAACCGTTCTGACAAAACATGGTCCACTGGAGAAGGGAATGGCAAGCCACGTAAGTATTCTTGCCTTGAGAATCCCACGAAAAATATGATAAGACAAAAAAGTTTGACACTGAAAGATAAACTCCTCAGGTCGGTAGGTGCCTAATATGCTACTGAAGAAGAGTGGAGAAATAACTCCAGAAAAAAATGAAGAGATGGAGCCAAAGCAAAAACAAAACCCAGTAGTGAATGTGACAGGTGGTAGAAGTAAAATTCAATGCTGTAAAGAGCAATATTGCCTAGGGACCTGCAATGTCAGGTCCATGAATCAAGGCAAATTGGAAGTGGTCAAACAGGAGATGGAAAGAGTGAACGTCGATGTTCTAGGGATCAGTGAACTAAAATGGACTGGAATGGGTGAATTTAACTCAGATGACCATTATATCTACTATTGTGGGCAGGAATCCCTCAGAAGAAATGGAGTAGCCATCACGGTCAACAAAAGAGTCTCAAATGCAGTGCCTGGATGCAATCTCGAAAAGGACAGAATGATCTCTTTTCGTCTCCAAGGCAAACCATTCAATATCACAGTTATCCAAATCTATGTCCCAACCAGTAACGCTGAAGAAGCTGAAGTTGAACGTTTTTATGAAGATCTACAAGACCTTTTAGAACTAACACCCAAAAAAGATGTCCTCTTCATTATAGGGGATTGGAATGCAAAAGTAGGAAGTCAAGAGATACCTGGAGTAACCAGTAAATTTGGCCGTGGAGTACAAAACAAAGCAGGACAAAGGCTAACTGAGTTTTGCCAAAAGAATGTATTGGTTATAACAAACACCATTTTCAGCAACACAAGAGAAGACTGTACACAGGGACATCACCAGATGATCAATACTGAAATCAGATTGATTATATTCTTTGCAGCCAAAGATGGAGAAGCTCCATACAGTAAACAAAACAAGACCAGGAGCTGACTGTGGCTCAGATCATGAACTCCTTATTGTCAAATTCAGACTTAAATTGAAGAAAGAAGGGAAAAGCAGTAGACCATTCAGGTATGACCTAAATCAAATCCCTTATGATTATACAGTGGAAGTGGCAAATAGATTAAAGGGATTAGATCTGATAAACAGAGTGCCTGGAGAACTATGGATGGAGGTTTGTGACACTGTACAGGAGGCAGGGATCAAGAGCATCCCCAAGAGAAAGAAATTCAAAAAGGCAAAATGTTTGTCTGAAGAGGCCTTACAGATAGTTTTGAAACTAAGAGAAGCAAAAGGCAAAGTAGAAAAGGAAAGAAAGATATGCCCATTCGAATTCAGAGTTCCAAAGAATAGCAGTGAGAGATAAGAAAGCCTTTCTTAGCAATCAGCGCAAAGAAATTAAGGAAAACAATAGAATGGGAAAGACTAGAGATCTCTTCAAAAAAATTACAGATACCAAGGGAACATTTCATGCAAAGATGAGCACCATAATGGAGTGACATGGTATGGACCTAAAAGAAGAAGATGATTAAGATGAGGTGGCAAGAATACACAGAACTGTACAAAAAAGATCTCCACAAACCAGATAATCACAATGGTGTGATCACTCACCTAGAGCCAGACACCCTGGGATGTGAAGTCAAGTGGGCCTTAGGAAGCATCACTAAAAACAAAACTGGTGATGAAATTCCAATTGAGCTATTTCAAATCCTAAAAGATGATGCTGTGAAAGTGCTGCACTCAATATGCCAGCAATTTGGAAAACTCAAAACAGTGACCACAGGACTGGAAATGGTCAGTTTTCATTCCAATCCCAAAGAAAGGCAACGCCAAAGAATGCTTAAACTGCAGCACAGTTGTACTCATATCACACACTAGTAACGTAATGCTCAAAATTCTCCAAGCCAGGCTTTAACAGTACATGAACAATGAACTTCCAAATATTTAAGCTGGATTTAGAAAAGGCAGAGGAATCAGAGATCAAATTGCCAACATCTGTTGGATTATCAGAAAAAACAAGAGAGTTCCAGAAAAGCATTGACTTCTGCTTTATTGACTACATAAAAGCCTTTGACTGTGTGGATGACAACAAACTGGAAAATTTTTCAAGAGATGGGAATTCCAGACCACCTGACCTGCTTTTTGAGAAATGTGTATGCGGGCAAGAAGTAACAGTTAGAACTGGACAGGGAACAACAGACTGGTTCAAAATCAGGAGAGGAATATGTCAAGGCTGTATATTTTCACCCTGATTATTTAACTGATATGTAGACTACATCATAGGAAATGCCAGGCAGGATAAAGCACAAGCTGGAATCAAGATTGCCAGTAGAAGCATCAATAACCTCAAAAATGCAGATGACACCACCCTTATGCTAGAAAATGAAGAAGAACTAAAGAACCTCCTGATGAAAGTGAAGGAGTAGACTGAAAAAGCTAGCTTAAAACTCAACATTCAAACAACTAAATCATGGCATCCAGTCCTATCACTTCATGGCAAATAGATAGGGAAACAATGGAAACAGTGACAGATTTTATTTTCTTGGGTTCCAAAATCACTGCAGATGGTGACTTCAGCCAGAAAATTAAAAGACACTTACTCCTTGGAAGAAAATCTATGGCCAACATAGACTGCATATTAAAAAAAGAGACATTAGTTTGTCTACAAAGGTTCGTCTAATCAAAGCTGTTTTTTTCCAGTAACATGTATGGATATGAGAGTTGGACCAAAAAGAATATAGAGCACTGAAGAATTAATGCTTTTGAACTGTGATGTTGAAGACTCTTTAGAGTCCCTTGGACTGCAAGGAGATCAAACCAGTCCATCCTAAAGGAAATCAACTCTGAATATTCATTGGAAGGAATGATGCTGAATCTGAAGCTCCAATACTTTGGCCACCTGATGGGAAGAACTGACTCATTGGAAAAGACCCTGATACTGGGAAAGAATGAGGACAGGAGGAGACGGGGACAACAGAGGATGAGATGGTTGGATGGTATCACTGACTCGATAGATAGAAGTTTGAGCAAGCTCTGGGAGTTGGTGATGGACAGGGAAGCCTGGCGTGCTGCAGTCCATGGGGTCACAAAGTGTCAGACACAACTGAGTGACGGAACTGAACCAGTGTTCTTGCCTGGGAAATCCCATGGAAGGAGTATCCTGGAGAACTGCAATCCATGTGGTTGCAAAGAGTCAAGACGCAATTTAGTGACTAAACAACAACAAAGCAGGAATTAAAAGGGCTTAGGTTTCAGGACAGGTCTCTAGACTTAAAAACAAACAACAACAGCAAAAAAATTGGAGACAGCACAATAATTGTGAGTCTGAGTGAACTCCGGGAGATGGTGATGGATAGGGAGGCCTGGCGTGCTGCGATTCATGGGGTCGCAAAGAGTCGGACACGACTGAGCGACTGAACTGAAGTGCACAATCCAATGATTAATAGATTATTTGGAGAATTGTGCAACTACCACACTGTCTAATTTCAGTGCATTTCCATCACCTTCAAGATAACCCTCGTGCCCATTTTCAGTCACTCGTCATTCCCACCCCCAGCCCACCCTGATCTATGTTCTCTGTAGATTTGACTCTGCTGGTCATTACATATAGATGGAATCATACCACATGGAGCCTCTTGTGGCTGGGTTCTTTCACTTAGCATTATGCTTTTGGAGTTCATCGTGTTGTAGCATGTATCAGAACGTCATTCTCTTTTATTGTCAACTAATATTCGATTGTGTGGATCTACCACGTTCTGTTTACCCATCCACTGATTGCCATTTGGGTTGCTTCCACCATCTGACTCCTTTGAGCAACGCTGCCCTGCATGCAAGTGTTTGCACAGACATGTGTTTTCGTTTCTCTTAGGTACATATCTAGGTGACACTGTACTTGTAAGTCTCTAAAACAAGCAAATTTTAAAAGGTGATGCTTAGAGATACATATAAAGTACTGAAACTCTCCTTCACAAGAGACAGCATGAAAAAAACAGCATTCAGGGGCATGTGGGTGTGGGGCTGGGAGATGAGCGGGGGAGGACGGGACTCAGCTAGACAAGAGTCATGGCGGGTAGAGGACTTATAGCTCTGCATGTTATTCAGTTTCTTAACTTACATGTACATTAGATATCACGTATGCATACTGTTTGGGGAAGGCAATGGCACCCCACTCCAGTACTCTTGCCTGGCAAATCCCATGGACGGAGGAGCCTGGTGGGCTGCAGTCCACGGGGTCACTGGGAGTCGGACACAACTGAGCAACTTCACTTTCACTTTTCACTTTCATGCATTGGAGAAGGAAATGGCAACCCACTCCTGTGTTCTTGCCTGGAGAATCCCAGGGACGGCAGAGCCTGGTAGGCTGCCGTCTATGGGGTCGCACAGAGTCGGACACGACTGAAGCGACTCAGCAGCAACAGCAGCAGCATACATACTGTTTGTATTCTACGTGACACATATATTGCATAATAAGAAGACACTTTAAAAAATGAAAGCCTGTCTCCAATACTCAACAATCCCACTAGGTTCTCATCTCAGGATAACCAGGCCCCCTTTCTGGCCACCTGTCCACACTCAGCCTGTTCTCAGCTCCCTCTGTTCCAGCCACACTGGCCCCTTAGCTGTTCCTCAAGTCAGGGAACGACCCTTAGAGGGAGAATGGGTAAAAACGTTTGTAGCTGTTTTACACAAGAGGAAACAGGCTCAAAGAAGTATTTTGCTCAGGTCATAAGGCTTTTAAGTGTGGCCTGGATTTTTCTGGCCCCTGATCCAGTGCTGTTTCTCCTACAGTTGGCTTTTGGCATCCATGTGAGTTAAGGCAGAATAAATATTAAGAGGTGAGGTTGGCGTGAGTTGAGGAGCCAGAGCTCTTCATGTTAGCGTGCATGTGTGTTAAGTTGCTTTAGTCATGTCCAACTCTTTGCAGCCCTATGGACTGTAGCCCGCCAGGCAGAATACTGGAGTGGGGTGCCATGCTCTCCTCCAGAGGAATCAGAGGAGGGAATTGAACCCTCGCCTCCTGTGTCTCCTGCATTGGCAGGCGGGTTATTTACCACTGGCGCCACCTGGGAAGCCTCTTCTTGTTAGAGGCAGGACTTGATCTGGTCTTTGAGAGATGAGAGGGTTTTGGTTAAGCAAAGAGGAGCAGGTGGGTATCCAGTGAGAGTACCCCTTGCTCCCCTCAAAGCCAATCAATAATCACAAGATTTCTTGATGAACATAGAATGATGGAAGTCAACGTTTGGGCATTAAAAAAAAAACTATTTACTTAAAAAAAAAATGTTCAGCCATGCCCCACAGCTTGTGGGATCTTAGTTTCTGAACTAAGGATCAAACCTTGGCCTCTGGCAGTGGACTGCCAGGGAATACTTTTTTAATAACAGGTTTATTGAGATATAATTTATGTGTTATAAAATCCCCCCTTTTAAATTGTATGATTTGGTGGGTTTTAGTATATTCAGAGTTGTGCAGCCATCACTACTAATTTTAAAACATTTTCATCATCTCATCAAGAAAGTCCACACCATCATTGACTGCCATTGGCAGTCACTCTCATTCCCTCTCCCCCAGCCACTGGCAATCACTCTTCTACTTCCTGTCTCCCTGGATTTGCCTGCTCCCGACATTTCATATAAATGGATTTATACAACATGTAGCCTTTCCCTTGGCACCGTGTTTCAAAGGCTCATGCATGTTGCAGCAAATAGTCCTTCATTTCTGTTTATGGCTGAATAATATTCCATGGGATGAATATACCACATTCAGATTATCTCTTTCATCAGGAGATGGACATCTTAGGTTGTTTCCCATCTGGGGCTATTATGCCCAGAAATGGAATTGCAGGCTCATACGACATCTCTAACATTTTGAGGAGCTGCCAAACTTTTTTTTCCCAAAGTGGCTGAACCATTTTACAATCTCACCAGTGATTCAAGGGCTCCAATTTTTCCCTTTGTTATAGTCCATCTTTTTGGTTTTAGGCCCCTTGGTGGGAGTGCTTCTCAGATGGCTCAATACTAAAGAATTCACCTGCCAGTGCAAGGGATGTGGGTTTGATCCCTGGGTTGGGAAGATCCCCTGGAGAAGAAAATGGCAACCCACTCCAGTATTCTTTCCTGGGAAATCCTGTGGACAGAGGAGCCAGCCCAGTGGGCTACAGCCCACGGGGTCCCACAGAGTCAGACAAGACTTAGTGACTAAGGCTGCACGCACATGGTGGATGTGAAGTGGTGTCTCATTGTGATTCGATCTGCATTTCCATGATGACTGATGGAGCTGTGTGTCTTTTTATGTACTTGATTGGTCAGGTGTGTTTCTCTCGAGAAGGTCTATTCAAATCCTTTGCCCACTTTTACGTAGTATTTGTCTTTTTATTGTTGAGTTATAAGAGCTCCTCATAGTTTCTGAACACAAGCCCTTTGTCATAGTCACGCTTTGCAAATATTTTCTCTCATTCTGTGGGTTGTCTTTTTTTTTTTTTTTTTGTCCACAAAATGAGTCTTCCCTCCACCAGGGATCGAAGCCCAGGCACCCTGCAGTAGAGCAGAGTCCTAACCACTGGATTGCCAGGGAATTCCCTCGTGAGTTGTCTTTTCCTTTTCTTGATGGTCCTTTGAAAGGTTTTAATTTTGATGAAGACTATTTTGTCTAATTTTTCTTTTGTCACTTATGCCTTTGGTGTCATATCTAAGAAGCCATTGCCTACTCCCAAGATCACAAAGATTTATACTTGTTTCTTCTAACATTTTTATGGTTTTAGCTCTTACGGTAAGTCTGTGATTCATTTTGGGTCAATTTCTGTAAATAGCATGAGGTAGGGGTCTAACCTCATCCTTTCAAGTATAGAAATTCAGTTGTCCCGGCTCCATTTGTCAAAAAAGACTTTCTCTTCTTTCCCCCTACCCCAAGAGTGCCATTTAAATTGTCCTCATATCCTTGTCAAAAATTGATTGAACATAAATGCAAAGGTTTATTTCTGGACTCTCAATTTTATTTCACTGTTGGGTGTATTTTCTAAGGGATTTAAAAAAAATTTTTGTTTATTTATTTATTTAGTTAGTTTTGGCTGCAGCGAGTCTTCATTGCTATGCGAAGACTTTCTCCAGTTGTGGCGAGCAGGGGCTGCTCTCCAGCCATGGCCCACGGGCTTCCCGTTGGGGTGGCTTCTCTTGTTNGGATTTAAAAAAAATTTTTGTTTATTTATTTATTTAGTTAGTTTTGGCTGCAGCGAGTCTTCATTGCTATGCGAAGACTTTCTCCAGTTGTGGCGAGCAGGGGCTGCTCTCCAGCCATGGCCCACGGGCTTCCCGTTGGGGTGGCTTCTCTTGTTGTGGAGCCTGGGCTCCCGAGCATGGGCTTAGCTGCTCCGTGGCAGATGGGATCTTCCCAGACCGGGGATCAAACTTGTATCCCCTGCATTGACAGGCGGACTCTTAACCACTGGACCACCAGTGAAGTCCCTAAGGGATATTTTTCTAACTGTGGTGGCTGGTAACCTGTCCTTCCCCAGAAGAGGGATGCAGAGATGGGGAGCTCTCCAAAGCAGACTGCATTTCCTGGTGGGTCAGGCCCTCGTGGCATCATAATCACGTCCTCCCCCAGGATTCAGAACCTTCTCCATTGTTCTGCTGGCAGCTAGGCGGTAGCTGACTGAGCTAAGGGCTTTATCTCTTTACTACCTCTTAAGGTTATTATAAATACCAAATAAGATCACTTGTACCAAAGAATTTAGAAAGGCCTAAAAAGGTATCCAAATGTAAATTGTGTATACTTTTAGATCATCTTTCAACCCCTTCAACCTTTGCTTTTATGGTTTTTCAACGAGGCCGAGGCTGTTCCATGCTGAATTCAGTCCCTCATTCAGATGTTCTATAGACATGGTCACCAGGCCATGTGTCTGACCTGAAGTTGGAACACTTGCCCCCCACCTCCCAGATCTGGTGCTCAAGAGCTCCTCAGAGGTGAGGCCTGGCTCAAACCTGCCTCCCTCCTGCTTTCCACACTTTCTTTCCTGATAGAGGAGAAGGACTCCCTGGTTTCAAGCTAAGCCTCAGACTCTTTATTCTCTTTACCCTTCCTCCCACTCCAAGACCCCTGCTTTGGGGCCTGAAGGGGTGCCACTCTCAAAATCTCCCCTACCCAAGCCTTAGTTGGTGGGGAGACCGTTCCCTCCTGGAAGACAGCAGCTCCCTGTGCACACAACCCACGCCCTGAAAGCCTTAGGACCACTGGGTCGAGAGCTGGCGAGCCCTGTGGAGGAGAGGCCAGGCCCCTGTCCTTGGTGGGACTGCTCTGGTCCCAGGTGTCCACTGTGCCAGTCCTGAGGTGTCCACTGGTATAGAGCCCTCCTCTCCCTTCCTCCCCTCCCTTCCCTCCTGCCTGCCTCCACAGTGTCTCATGACCACACTGACAACGCCCTGCCACCCCCTCCTTCTAGGGCTGGGGCAGCCACCCTCCTCTTCTCCCCACCTCCTTCCCCCGCCTCCATCCTCCTCCACACATCTCCCTGGCACCATGCCACCTGACAAACCAGCATGGTCTCGGGCCCCTCGGCCTCCTGCACCCACTCCCTAGGTGCGGCAAGCCCACATGTTCTCAGAGCCCCAGGCTGCAGAACAGGTGGGGGTCTCCTGAGCAGCTGTGGCCAGCTTCTTCCCTGCCTCCGCTTCCTCCGTCTCCCTGCCCACACCCTCGTCGGTGTCTGGTCAGTCCTCCCACCGCGGGGGAGGACACCGTGATGCTGAGGACTTAGGGGAGGACCCTCAGCCTCCACAGCCGCCTCAAGAAGAGAAGATGCCGGTGTCCTTCCTCCCCCGTGACTGTCACACAGGGGGAAAGACTGACTGAAGGAGAGAGTGGAAACCTGGGGTGACTGAGAGCAAGCCATTCAGCCTGGGTCTTAGCATCTTCCTCTGTCCTCTCTGTGGTCATCTTTGTAGCTCTCCAAGTTGGCAAGTCTGTGATCGTTCTTGCCTGAGCAAATGACAGCTTGTGTGAAGGAAGCAGGTGTGCCTGTGGCTCTATGTCTCCCCTTCCAGAACAACCCCCCATTCTTTCGCCCATCTGACCGCCGCCCCCCGCCCAGTCCCCAGGTGAACTGGGGTCCCTGAGCATCTGCCCAGATGCCTGCAGAAGCCTAGGCGCTCCCCAACCCATGCAGGCCACACCCAAGGCCTCGTGAAGAAGCGGGACCGGGTGACGGTCATTAACCCTGTCTCGCGGCACTGGCGACTCTGCGGACAGCTCGCCCACCCTGTCCTTCCGAGCCCAGAGAGCCTCGGGCGGTAAGGCCGGAAGACTGAACGACAGAGGCCGCTGGGCTCCGGGTCCCTGCGCCGAGGCTGAGTGATGGAAGGGGAGGGCACGCCGGCAGGCTGGGGTATTCCAGCAAACTGCTGGGTCTCTCAGCTTCATGGAGGTGGGGTGTATGTGTCTGTGTTGGAGGAGGGGGGTTCTCCTTTCTAGCCTCCCCTGCGAGAGCCTGACCTAAGGCCCGTCCGCCACTCCCTCCCACCCCCACCCCAGCTGCATCTCGCCGGGGGCCGCCTCGGCCCCTCCTCGGTCCGGCGCGGGCCAGGAAGCCTCGGTCCCCGCCCCGCTCCGTTAGGCCCGCGCGGCGGCCGGGGGACTTTGGAGCAGAGGAGGAAGCGCGGCGGGGCGGGGAGGTGGGGGTGTGTCGGAAGGCGGCGGCGGCGGCCGGGTTTTATAACCCGCAGGGCGGGCGCTGCGGGGGAGAAGGGGCTGCGCTGCGCACCGCACCATGGGGGCCGCGTCGGGTCGCCGGTGGCCGCCGCTGCTGCTGCCGTTGATGCTGCTGCTGCTGCCGCCGCCGCCGCCCCTGATCCTGGCGCTGGACCCCGCGTTGCAGCCGGGGAACTTTCCCGCCGACGAGGCCGGGGCGCAGATCTTCGCAGCCAGCTTCAACTCGAGCGCCGAGCAGGTGCTGTTCCAGAGCACGGCCGCCAGCTGGGCGCACGACACCAACATCACCGAGGAGAACGCGCGGCGCCAGGTGGGCGCGCGGGCCCGGGGCGGGGGCGGGGCCCGGGCGGCCAATCACAGCCCGGCGGCCGGGCGCTGGGGGGCGGAGAGTCCCCGCCCCGCGCGCGCGCCCCCGGCCCCGGAACCATGGGGTCCCGGCGGGGCCCGCCTGCCTCCTCTCCAGCCGCCACCCCCCAATTCCCAAAACGGTCCCCGTGGACAGGCAGTCGGTTCCCTGGCCCGGTGCTGGGCCCATGGTCCTGCCCAATAAGGAACCGAAGGATGAGGCCACTCTGACCCCGAGTCCTCCCAGGCGGCGGCGCCGGGGGTGCCTCCGGGCTGGATCCGCGGCAGTCTTCGCTTAGGGTGCCCGCTCTGCTCTGGGTTCTCCCCCTCTCTGGCCGCACTACCTCCCCCTCGCTCCCTGTACCTGTCACCTCTCATCGCTGTCTGATCACCCTCTCCTCTCCCTGCCTCTCTTCTGGCGCGTTTCTGAGGCAGACCCCCCCGCCCCAGTTTTTCACCCCCAGGGCCCAGTTGAAGGGAGCAGGGCTCCCATCAGCCCCGGTCTCCAGAAGCCCTTGACCTTCCTCCCCTCCCCCAGCGCCATGGCGTCCCCTGTTTACCCTCTCGTGCCCTCCTCGTGCCCACAGGAGGAAGCAGCCTTGCTCAGCCAGGAGTTTTCAGAGGCCTGGGGCCAGAAGGCCAAGGATCTGTTCGACCCGGTCTGGCAGAACTTTACCGACCCCACGCTGCTGCGCATCATCGGGGCGGTGCGCACCCTGGGCCCCGCCAACCTGGCCCTAGAGAAGCGGCAGAAGGTGGGCCTGAGGGGTGGAGGCAGAATTCTCCAGGGTACCCTCCCAGTGCCTACGGTGGTGGTGAGAGGTGGGGGTGTCTGGCTAGGAGGGACCCCAGGATCTCTACTGGCCCTGACTGCAGGGGAAATCCCTGTGAGCAGAGTGGATTCCTGAAGTACTGATTTCCCTGGAGATGGGGGGAGAGAAGTTACTTTATATTAAAGCAAGTATCATGGAGTAGAAAGCAAAATTCAAGTAAACAATACAAGATGAAACAAGGGTTTTCAAAGTTTCTCCATAGGTGGTTTGTTTTAAGGGCTTTCTCTGAAAGGTGGAGAGGGTATCAAGGTCAGGGAATGAGAGGGATTTGGTCTCAGTCAGGTGGTGGCCGAGCTCAGAATTGAACCCTGCTCTCTAGTTCTCAGGATGCCAGTTTCCCATCTCCACAGGCGGGCCCCAGTGGAAGGGAAACCGTCCATTCACATTCAGATATGCTCCGAGTGCCACAAGGCAGCCTGTCCAAGCCACGTCCCCCCTCAGGGCATCTCCCCTCTTCCTCCCAGCAAAAAGAGGAGGGGGCGGCCAGATTACTTCTGAGGGCTGTTCATCACTAACATGTTCTCAACTCTAACTCCCCAGTACAACTCTCTGCTAAGCAACATGAGCAGGATTTACTCCACGGCCAAGGTCTGCTTCCCCAACAAGACTGCCCCCTGCTGGTCCCTGGACCCAGGTAACGGGCCTGAGTCTTCTGTCTGTCTTCCGGGGCTTCCTGCCCTTCCTGGCCGGCAGCTCCTGGAGGATGGCACATTTCTGCGGGGGGCGGGGGCGGGGGGGGGGTAAACCCAAAGGCCTGAACCTCTGATTAGGACCAGAGTGCCTGATGCCCCCACACCCTGCTTCTCCAGGCCGACTGACTTCTGGAATCTCCAGCCTCCAGCCCCGACCCCACCCTCACATGTGATTTTCCTCCCCCATCGCAACTGGCCTTCATCATCGCCACCTGGTTTTCCCTTACTGGGCCCTCTCATCTCCCTAAGAGCCCTCCGCAGGCCTTAGACCCTGCCGTGGCTTTCCTTACAAACCTCCTCCTCTACTGCTGACTTCGAGGCAGCAGTCTCTGAACTGACCCTGCCCACCTGTGTCTCAGAGCTCACCAATGTCCTGGCTTCCTCGCGAAGCTACGCCCTGCTGCTGTATGCCTGGGAGGGCTGGCACAACGCCGCGGGCATCCCACTGAAGCCCCTATACCAGGACTTCACTGCCCTCAGCAACGAGGCCTACAAGCAGGATGGTGAGCACAGCCACCCGGCCTGGGTGTGGGCATGCCCCTCCCGTCTCCTGTCTCCACTGAGCCCCGAAACACACAGAGCGGCCGTTACAGTGACTCCCTACACTGGCCCAAGGTCACACAGAGGGTGGGTGGCCAGTCTGGGCTTTAGCCCCATCAGCCTCACGCTGCCCCTCCTGGCACTCCTCCCAGCTGTGGGGCTCACACGTGTCAGGATCTGTTTAGCTGGAGTTGGAGCAACCATGGTTAGAAAACTGAGCGCGGTCACCCCCAAGCTCTCCCTTGCAGTGAGCAGGCAAATACACTGGCCCTGAGCCGGGAGAATGGCCAGGCGATAGTTGGGGGGGAGGTGCCAGAGCCTGGGGCCTGAACTCCATCCCCAATGCCCCCCCCCCCCCCCCCCCCCCCC
>SJYX01012898.1:135970-195129 GCA_006410675.1 Oreotragus oreotragus
TCTGAGCCCCCCCCCGCCCCGACAAGGCTTCTCAGACACAGGGGCCTACTGGCGCTCCTGGTATGACTCTGCCACCTTCACGGAGGATCTGGAACGCCTCTACCAGCAGCTGGAGCCCCTCTACCTGAACCTCCATGCCTACGTCCGGCGCGCACTGCACCGCCGATATGGGGACAGATACATCAACCTCAGGGGGCCCATCCCCGCTCACCTGCTGGGTAAGGGCCTGGCCTCACCTCCACACATGGCCAGGGTCAGCTTCATCACATTTCACCTTTCAGAGCATCGCATTGCTCACTCGCCTGCACGTGAACCCATAAAGTCAGTGATCCTTCTCATGATCACTGCTGTTCAGAGGGGGGCTTAGGATGCACGAGGGACGTGGCACAGGGCAGAGAGCTAGTAAAATGCAGAGCCAGGAGCCACCCTGAAGGCTTTAGCTCCAGTGGAAGAGGAGAAAGAACCCCACTTTATGCCCCAGAAAGCCAGCCCTGGGGGCCGGTGTCAGGGCTGGGGGAGGGCAGGGACATGGCAGTCAGAAAGGACCCCAGCCGCGTCACCTGGGCACCTTGGCCTCTGCCAGCCCCAGGGAATGCAGAGCACTCGGGAGTGGGTGGGACTGCTGTGTGAGCCGGGCAAGTGGGCTGTGGCCCTGCCGTGCCCCAGGTCCAGACACCGGGGTGCTGTTTGGTGGTGACACGCCTGGGGAAGCAGGCCCTGGCTGGGCTGGGCACCAAACTGTCGGCTCCCCTCCTCTGTCTAGGGAACATGTGGGCCCAGAGCTGGGAGAACGTCTACGACATGGTGGTGCCCTTCCCCGACAAGCCCAGTCTTGATGTTACCAGTGCTATGGTGCAGAAGGTGAGCTTGGAGTCAGGCCCTGGCGGGGGCCACGAGAGGCAGTCAGACACGAGGAGCTGAGGAGCCGCAGCCTGCGGTGTGTGTCCCCACCGTGAGCTGGGTGCCAGTTCTTCCCTCAGGACCCCGCTGGGAGAAGAGGGGGGCAGTGAGCAGCAGGCCACTTTTGTGTATCTGCTGTAGCCAGTAGGGGCCCGGCCTCCAGAGGCGCTCTTTGTGAGCATGGAACTGACCCTAGTGGGGGACCCTAGACACGCCCCCGGGGCAGCCGGGGTGGGCTCTAGCAGCTGGCCTCTGACCCGAGTGTGCCCCCCCCCACCCCTCCACCCCCAGGGCTGGAACGCCACACACATGTTCCGGGTGGCAGAGGAGTTCTTCACCTCCCTGGGGCTCTTGCCCATGCCACCCGAGTTCTGGGCAGAATCCATGCTGGAGAAGCCAAGCGACGGGCGGGAGGTGGTGTGCCACGCGTCCGCCTGGGACTTCTACAACAGGAAAGACTTCAGGTCTCGATGCTGGAGGTGGCTTGCAAGGCTCCCGAAGGCCGGGCAGCCGGGCCACAGGGAGGCCAGCTCCCAGGCCCATGTCTATCCCAGCTCCAAGACTGGCCAGGAGGCTGGGTCTCTTCTAGGGCTGCAGCAGGCTGCTTTCACTAGGCAGCTCTGACAGGCAGCCAGCCTTGTACCTTGGAACGGAGGGGACAGGCCGGGTGTGGCGGGGCAGGGTGGAGGTTTGCTTGTTTCCACCGGTTCCTGGGAATCCCGGGACAGTGCCTGCCCGGCTTCGTTCCCTCTGGCAGCAGCCTCCCTGTGCGTTCTCTGGTCCCTGTCCTGCCCGTGCTTCGCCCTCACCCACGCCCTCTCCCTGCCCCAGGATCAAGCAGTGCACGCGGGTCACTATGGACCAGCTGTCCACGGTGCACCACGAGATGGGCCACGTGCAGTACTACCTGCAGTACAAGGACCAGCACGTCTCCCTGCGCCGAGGCGCCAACCCCGGCTTCCACGAGGCCATTGGCGATGTGCTGGCCCTCTCCGTCTCCACTCCTGCACACCTGCACAAGCTCGGCCTGCTGGAGCAGGTCACCAACGACACGGGTATGCGGGGGCAGAGAGGACCCAGGCCAGCCCACCCGGACCCCACTGGGTCCCCCAGCAGGACCCCGCTGGTCACTGCTCCCATCTGCCCGTCTCGTTTTCGCCTCCCTGCCCCGCGTCAGGCGGCTCTGGGGATCCACCCAGGCCTCGAGGCCTACCCTGCATCCCAGCTCCACTGCCCAAGCGTCCTCTTCCAAGCAGGACTGCGTGGTCCCAAAGGCTCACGCTCCCTTCTCTGCATCTGCCCAGCCTCACCTCCTGCCAGCCTCTCCCCCAGGGCCCCCTGTCCCAGCTGGACTCCCCTCTCCCTCTGACCTCTCTCTTCTCATTTCCCAACAGAGAGCGACATCAACTACTTGTTAAAGATGGCACTGGAAAAAATCGCCTTCCTGCCCTTTGGCTACTTGGTGGACCAGTGGCGTTGGGGGGTCTTTAGTGGGCGCACTCCCCCTTCCCGCTACAACTATGACTGGTGGTATCTTCGGTGAGCAAAGAGGGATGGAGAGGGGCCTCATCCCAGGGGCCCTCGCCACCTTCCCGGGTACCCTGCTTCCTGCTTCCCTCCTCTCCAGGAACAAATCCCCCCCCCTCCTCACGGCATTCTTTTTTCCTGCCTAAAACTCCGCCGGACAGGTGGTCATCCCCAGTTCTCCAGGATGGGGAGGGACGGCCGGTGGGAATGCCTGCTTGGCAGCCTTTTCTGCAAAGGGAAAATCAGCCTGTGTACAACCCTCAGGTCCTAAGACAACTTAACCACATCCTCTTCCAGAACCAAGTATCAGGGGATCTGTCCTCCAGTTGTCCGAAACGAAACCCACTTTGACGCTGGAGCCAAGTTTCACGTCCCAAATGTGACCCCGTATATCAGGTACCGCCCCCAGTTCTAGCACACCTTAGTTCCTTCCCCTGTGCTGGGCCCCCATATCCTGGGCTTGTCCCCATCCTCCCCTGGACCCCCAACCACCTGGAATTTGAGTGGGCCTCTCTCCTGAGCCAAGCTCAGTTCTCAATTCTCCCCCAAGGCAGCCCATGGTCCAGCCACTGTCCTGTGGAAGCTAGCTGGGCCCCAGGCAAGGGGCCTCCGCCATCCCCCTCATGCCCCCACTGTGCCTGCAGGTACTTCATGAGCTTTGTCCTGCAGTTCCAGTTCCACGAAGCGCTGTGCAAGGAGGCAGGCCACCAAGGCCCCCTGCACCAGTGTGACATCTACCAGTCCACCCAGGCGGGGGCCAAGCTCCGGTGTGTGGGGGCTGTCGGGGGTGAGGGGAGAGCTCAGTGAAGGGGGTATCGGGTGGGGCCACCACCACCACACCAGTGGAGGGAGCCCTTCTCCACTCCCCGTCCTTTTCTTTCTCTCATCAACTGCTTGTTGAGTGGGCTTTCTGGCTGGCACGCATGATAAGTCGCTTCAGTCGTGTCTGACTCTTTGCGACCCCATGGACTGTAGCCTGCCAGGCTCATCTGTCCAAGGGATTCTCCAGGCAAGAATACTGGAGTGGGTTGCCATGCCCTCCTCCAGGGGATCTCCCCCCCNATGATAAGTCGCTTCAGTCGTGTCTGACTCTTTGCGACCCCATGGACTGTAGCCTGCCAGGCTCATCTGTCCAAGGGATTCTCCAGGCAAGAATACTGGAGTGGGTTGCCATGCCCTCCTCCAGGGGATCTCCCCCCCCCGCCCCCACAGGGAGTGAATCTACATCTCTTCCATCTCCTGCATTGGCAGACAGTTTCTTTACCCTAGCACCACCTGGGAAGCCCTTCTGGCTGGCGTGGGGCAAGACAAATGACCCCCTTTCACAGGGCCCCGAGGCCCTGAGACTTAACGCTGCCATTCTTGCCACCCAGTGGGGAGAGAAGTGGCCAGAGGCGGAGCAGGTGGGCAAGGCAGCAGCCACAGACCCTGGCCTGAGGCCCTGTACCCACAGCGCCCTCTCTGCCTGACAGGGCGCTGCTACAGGCAGGCTCCTCACGGCCCTGGCAGGAGGTGCTGAAGGACATGGTTGGCTCAGACAACCTGGACGCTAGGCCGCTGCTCAGCTACTTCCAGCCAGTCACACAGTGGCTCGAGGAGCAGAACCAGCAGAACAGCGAGGTCCTGGGCTGGCCAGAGTATCAGTGGCGCCCGCCGATGCCTGACAATTACCCGCAGGGCATTGGTAAAGCCTGGGGCAGGGTGCCGTGGCTTCTCAGCTCTAGGTTTGGGACCCAGGCCCCCAGTTCACAGTTCCCAGTCAGCTTGTCCAGCCAGGCCCTGGCGTCCTGCCTGGAGGGCCAGGCAGCCCCCTGAGCACTCGGCAGGGCCCTGGGGTGGAGTGGCCACATCTTTCCAGCCTCCTGGGGAGGGTGTGCCCAGATCTGAGGCCCCTGGCCGGGGGCTGGCTGGCGGGCACACTGCTCTATGAGGTCATACTGCAGGATCCGCTCTTATTGGCCGGGGGCGGGGCTGCAGGGCTCTGCTCTCCTGCGGCCATGGGCCATGGTTGGGCTGCTCCAGGACTGCCTCGCCTCCTCCTCCTCCTCCTGCTCTGCTGTGGGCGCCCCCTGCTGGTCCCCAGTGAGGGGACCACCGGCCAGGGGACCACCAGCCAGAGGACCACCAGCCAGGTGACAGTCAACCAGGAAACAACCAGCCAGGCAACAACCAGCAGTGAGACAACCATCCGCCACTCAACCACCCATCCCTCAACAACCAGCAGCCCGAAGAAAACCCAGCGCTCAAGTGGGATTGGCTGGGGGGCGGGGCGGGGAGCCCCAGGCAGCGGCAGGAGGGCGAGGGGAGGCCTGTTTGTGTCCCTCTGCTCTGTCCCGCAGACCTGGTGTCCGACGAGGCCGAGGCCCGCAAGTTCGTGGAGGAATATGACCGGAGATCCCAGGTGGTGTGGAACGAGTATGCCGAGGCCAACTGGAACTACAACACCAACATCAGCACGGGCAACAGCAAGTTGCTGGTAGGGGCCCCTGCAGCCCAGCACACGGGCGCTCCTCGTCCCACAGGGCCCGTCCTCTGAAACCCAAGGCGCTACAGGCTGCCCTCCCATCCCCAACATCAGCCGGGGGGACACGTTCTCAGAGTTTGTGGAACATCCCCGCGGCGTATTGAAAAGCGTCCAATTTCAGTTGCAGGTGGGCACACACCCAGTGCCTAACACAGGTTGTCTTTCATTAACAATCGGTTGTTGGTAAAGGAGTAATTTGTGCAGAAGTAAGTGATGCCAAAGTCAGTTAAAAAGACTGAAGGCTCCTGTGTGCCACCATAGCGAGGGCTACACCTGTCCCCAACCGTGACCCCCTCCGCGTCTGTGTGGCCAAGCGGAGATCATAACCAAGGTGAGCCGCAGAGAAATAATATTTCATGAAGACCCATATGCACTGGCCACAGTTCCTTGGCACTCGACGTCTATTGCCTCGTGTATTCCTCAACAGTCTTACAAAGCCAGTGACCTTATTCCCATTTTACAGCTGGGACCCTGAGGTTCAGAAGCCACAGAGAGAATGCCAAGCTGCCTCTGTCCCAACAGCATTCAAGATACCGGGTGGGGTTTCCTTCTCTGCCTCCCCCACACGATGTCTTGCTGGATGAGGGCATGTGTACTGCACATCATAGACAGTCCGGGCTGAGGAAGGTCTTTCTAGGCAAAGGCAGCAACTTGATAAAGCCGCCCCCCGACACCCAGCCTCTTTGGCTCCTGCACGATGCCTCCTCCTAGGAGCCCTTTCCAGAGCTCCTCCTGGGCCTCATGATATGGCTCCCCTGTGCCTGCAGATGGAGAAGAACTTACAGATGGCAAACCACACCATCAAGTACGGCACCTGGGCCAGGAAGTTCGACGTGACCAACTTCCAGAACGCCACCATGAAGCGGATGATAAAGAAGATTCAGGATCTAGAGCGGGCGGCATTGCCCGTCAAGGAGCTGGAAGAGGTGGGGAACTTGGGGGTAGGATGGGGCAAAGGGGGTGGAGGATCCAAGGTCAGGAGAGGGTCCTAGCTCAAGAGGTGGCATGTAGCCTTCATGCTGCTTCCTCCTCCCCAAGTTGTCAAGTCATGACTTCTGCCCATGTCTGCACACCTCCAGACTCGCCTACACACACACCCAGACTCGCTGAGAAGGGAGGGCTTTGGGAGGCCCCTCCCTAACCCATAGCCCAGCAAACCACCCCCCCCCCCCACCCCCCCCNTTCATGCTGCTTCCTCCTCCCCAAGTTGTCAAGTCATGACTTCTGCCCATGTCTGCACACCTCCAGACTCGCCTACACACACACCCAGACTCGCTGAGAAGGGAGGGCTTTGGGAGGCCCCTCCCTAACCCATAGCCCAGCAAACCACCCCCCCCAGCAACCCCCACACACCTCCCACCCCATGCATTGGTGCCAGGTTGAAGCAGGGGGCCAGATCTGTAGCTCGCTGCCCCTCTGCTTCCCCTGCAGTACAACCAGATCCTGCTGGACATGGAGACCATTTACAGTGTGGCCTCTGTGTGCCACAAAAATGGCACCTGCCTGCAGCTCGAGCCTGGTGAGCACACTGGGCAGTGGGCGGGAGGCCCAGGGAGGCTGGGGTGCTGTCATCAAAAGGGAAGTGTTCAGTTCTGACTCGGGAGGTCAGCATGCCCAGGAAACTCGCTTCCCTCTTTTCCACCCACGGGGCTTCTCTGCCACCACTTAGAACCAGCCTGGCTTCATCTCTGCGCTGGTTCCCCAGCTTCTGCTCCCTCTGGTCCCATCCTCCCTGCTCCAGCCTGCACTCCGCCCTTCAGAGCAGGTGTATCTCAAATGTTTCTCTCAGGGGCTTGGACCCCCCTCTTGGCACCTACCTCCCCTCGCGCTCCTCCCTGGATCCCACATCACCCCGAAATCAAAGCCTCAGCCTGCAGAAGCCATTCCCACCTCACTCCCTCCAAGGCCGGCAGGAATGGACCAGCTCTGGCGAGTCCTCTTCCTCTCGCAGGAGACTGGCCAGTCCTTAACCTTCCCCCTTCTGAAGGAGCTCAGCCCCGACACCCCAGTACCTGCACACAGAGACCCTCCTCCTGCCCGCTCTGACCCACCTTCCCAGGGTCAGGGAGCCAGAGACATAAACATTTTTCCTGAGGAATCTCCACCCAGAAACAGTCTCTTCCTGGCCCTCCGCCCAACTCCCACTTTAGAACAATCACAAATAGAAAGGGAAGTGGAAAATAAACAAGAGAGAGAAACAGTTTTCCTAGGACAGGGTTTGGCCCGGGGGTTGTGTATGTGGGTAGGCACGCAAGTGGGGGTGGATATACATGTGCGTGTGTTTGTTTATGGACAAGAGTGTTAGAGGGAATGTGGCCTCCACCCCCATCAGTCAGCCCCTTGATCTGGGGCTGGGCTGTCAGATCGCTGCCAGTAGTAAAAATAAGAGCATCCCCCAAAACAGAACACTCAAATCAGCAGAGGACAGGTGGAAAATTCTCAAAATGTGTTTTCCTCCAAACAAAGCTACCTTGAATGTATGTCCTCTGTGTAGAGTGGATGCTCATAGCGCATCTCAGCGCAGAGAGCAGTCAGCGCGGGCTGGATCCCCGCAGGCCTCCGTCTCAGGCCTGGTCGGGCAGGAAGCGGGGCCACCTTCACACCTGACCCCCGTGCTCACGGCCTCCTCCTCCCAGCTCTGCGAAGGCCGTGTCAGTTCCATGTAACCCATAACCCAGGAGGCCATTCATACAGGCGTGGCTCTGACAGGACACGGGTCCAGGTGGTGCTTGAGCCGATCTCTGTACTTGGCCTGCACAGCGGTTATTCAGACAGTTCAGTTACAGTGTGTGAAAGGCACCTGGGTCCTGTGGGGACGCAGAGATCAAGGAGGCCCAGTCCCAACTCAGGGTCAGCCCAGGCCAGCATTATCCCCATCTCACAGAAGGAGAGAAGTCAGGAGGAAACCGACCAAGAACCCCCATCTTTTGACCTCCAGGCTACTTCTCCCAGGGAGGGGTTGCCAGGGGACAAACGGCGAGCAGCAGCTCTGGGGCCTGGGCCCTGGGTTTGTGCCCCAGCTTGACCGCTTCCTGGCTAGGAGACGCAGCCATGCCACCAACACTTGTGTGGAAGGTGGGTCAGGGCACCGCTCACGGGGCTGTTGCAGCCCTGTAGTTCCCTGAGGTCGCGTCCGGACAGTGCTGAGCCTGGGCCTGGCACCTGTAAGCCCACAGAAAGGGCACCAGCCTGTCTCCAGTTTCCCCCGACCTGTGCTGCCCCTTCCCGTCTTCTCCCAGCTCTGGAGGAGGTGGGAGGTGAGCCAGGCGCTGGGGGCTCAAGCCATCCCACCCCTCCCGCCCAGATCTGACCAAGCTGATGGCCACATCCCGGAATTATCAGGACCTGGCCTGGGCGTGGAAGGGCTGGCGCGACAAGGTGGGGCGGTCCATCCTCCCCTACTTCCCCAAATATGTGGAGCTCACCAACAAGGCCGCCAGGCTCAATGGTGAGTGCTCCCTGCAGGGTCACCGAGGCCCTCAGAGGGTTCCTCTGAGACCCGAGAGGTGAGGGGGGCAGTCCTTGAAGGAGACAGGGAGTGCTCCGGGGACGGTCAGGTGTCCAGAGAGCCTGGCCACATCCCCCACCCCACCCCCACAGGCTACCAGGATGGCGGGGACTCCTGGAGGTCCATGTACGAGATGCCCTTCCTAGAGGAGGAGCTGGAGCAGCTGTTCCAAGAGCTGCAGCCGCTCTACCTGAACCTGCATGCCTACGTGCGCCGGGCCCTGCACCGCCACTATGGGCCTGACGTCATCAACCTGGAGGGCCCCATCCCAGCCCACCTGCTTGGTGAGCGCCAGTGAGATGGGCTGCGGTCTGAGGGCAGAGGGCAGACTGGGAAGTGTCTGCAGGGGACGCTAGAGCCTGGGGCAGGGGAATGTTGGCAGGCCCGGAGTGGGGTATGGGGTGGGGGTGGGAAGAAGAGCCCCCTGCTTGCACTTGGTGCCACGTTTGCTATAGATCCACATGGCACCGGTCACCAGGGACGGGGCAGTGCACAGAGTTCACAGGCCTGTCCTGGGGAGACAGACCTGCCTCCCAGGTCACAGCACCAGGCAACATGAGGGTGAGGAGGGGGCTGGGAGTGGAAGCTGAGAAGGCATCCCCAGGAGGGGGCTGTGAACAAAGCCTTGAAGGGCGAGAGGTTCTGACCGCTGGAGAAAGTCGACATGTCGGGAGAAGGGTAGACACGATGTTCAGGCAAAGGAGCTGGGAGAGTGTTGCTCTTGTTCACTTGGTTGTGTTGGACTCTTTGAGACCCCATGGACTGCAGCACACCAGGTTTCCCTGCCCTTTACTATCTCCCAGAGTTTGCTCAAACTGATGTCCATTGAAATGATGATGCCATCTAACCATCCCATCCTCTGTCTTCCCCTTCTCCACCCTCCTTCAATCCTTCCCAGCGTCAGGGTCTTTTCCAATGAGTTGGCTCTTCTCATCAGGTAGCCAAAGTATTGGAGCTTCAGCTTCAGCATCAGTCCTTCCAATGAATATTCAGGGTTGATTTCTTTTAGGATTGACTGGTTGGATCTCCTTGCAGTTCAACGTACTCTTAAGAGTCTTCTCCAACACCACAGTTCAAAAACATCACTTCTTCGGCTCTCACCTTACATTTTATGATCCACCTCTCATATCCATACATGACTACTGGAAAAACCGTAGCTTTGGCTGTATGGACCTTTGTCAGCAAAGTGATCTCTCTGCTTTTTAATATGGTTTGTCCTTTTTAAGACCAAGTTTGTCATAGTTTTTCTTCCAAGGAGAAAGTGGCTTTTAATTTCACGGCCGCAGTCACTGTCCACAGTGATTTTGGAGCCCAAGAAAATGAAGTCTGTCACTGTTTCCATTGTTTATCTATTTGTCATGAAGTGATGGAACCAGATGCCATGATCTTAGTTTATTGGATATTGAGTTTTAAGCCAGTTTTTTCACTCTCCTCTTTCACCTTCATCAAGAGGCTCTTTAGTTCCTTTTCACTTTCTGCCCTAAGGGTGGTGTCATCTGCATATCTGATGTTACTGATATTTCTCCTGGCAGTCTTGGTTCCAGCTTGTGCTTCATCCAGCCTGGCATTTCGCATGATGTACTCTGGATAGAGGTTAAATAATCAGGGTAACAATATACAGCTTTGATGTACTCCTTTCCCAATTTGGAACCAGTCTGTTTTTCCATGTTCATTTCTAACTATTGTTTCTTGACCTGCATACAGCTTTCTCAGGAGGCAGGTAAGGTGGTCTGGTGTTCCCATCTGTTTAAGAATTTTCTGCAGTTTGTTGTGATCCACATAGTCAAAGGCTTTAGAGTAGTCAGTGAAGCAGAAGTGGATGCTTTTCTGGAATTCTCTTGCTTTTTCTATGACCCAACGAATGTTGGCAATTTGATCTCCGGTTCCTCTGCTTTTTCTAAATCCAACTTGTACATCTGGAAGCTCTCTGCTCACATACTATTGAAGTTTACTTTGAAGGATTTGGAGTTACCTTGCTAGCATGTGAAATGTCCCCTCAACTTGGGGACCCTCATTCTCCAGGGGTTGCAAACTCAGATGCCCTGAGTGCACGACGTAGGCAGTCAGAGACAAGAAGGGGTGGCAAGGACTGGGCAAGTAGAGGCCACTGGGTTCCTGTGTCTGTCGGACCATCAGGCCCTGTTCCTGGGGAGCTCCTCACTGTGAACAGAGAGACCAGATGGGGCCACACACCATTTACAGATCATGAGGGAGACCCCCTTCCAGCTTTGGATCTAGTTCTTTGCAGCTCAAGAGACCAGCCACCCTCGGTCCCTCTGTGGTGAGACCAGAGAATGCCAGCTCATTGGCCGAGAAACACAGACCCCAAGAAGGAAAGCAGGTGCCCACTGGCCTGAGAGCTGGGCTCAGAGGAGAGCCTGCGCTCCCATCCCATCCTGGCTTCTCACGCACCCCGGCCCTCGCTGGCTGGCACCCATGGGCTCCACTCGATGTCAGCTCAAGCTTAGTCTCCTTTGGGCCTGCAGGCGGTAGTCGCTCAGTCGTGTCTGACTCTTCTGCGACCCCATGGACTGTAGCCCACCAGGCTGCTCTGTCCATGGGATTTCCCAGGCAAGAATACTGGAGTGGGTTGCCATTCCTTTTTCCAGGGGATCTTCCCANATGGGCTCCACTCGATGTCAGCTCAAGCTTAGTCTCCTTTGGGCCTGCAGGCGGTAGTCGCTCAGTCGTGTCTGACTCTTCTGCGACCCCATGGACTGTAGCCCACCAGGCTGCTCTGTCCATGGGATTTCCCAGGCAAGAATACTGGAGTGGGTTGCCATTCCTTTTTCCAGGGGATCTTCCCAACCCAGGGATGGAACCCAGGTCTCCTGCATTGCAGATAGATTCTTTACCACTTGAGCCACTTGGGAAAGCTTCTTTACTCTTGTCTCGCTCTAAATGCCGAGGCATCAACCTCTCCTAAAGGAGGGCAGTTGGGTGGTTCTTTTTTCTTTTTTTTTTTTAATTTTGGTTTTGCGCGGGGCCTTTGACACAGGCCTCTCTAGTTGCAGGCTCGTGGGCCCTCGAACGTTCGGGCTCAGCAGTCGTGGGGTGCGGGCTTAGCTGCCCCAGGGCATGTGGGATCTTATTTCCTTGACCAGGGATCAAACTCACATCCCCTGCATTGGGAGGCAGATTCTCAACCACTGGACCACCAGGGAAGTCCCAGAAGGGTGGTTCTTGCCAGCTGACTGCATAAACTGACCTCAGATGACGTGGACGGGACACAGCAGTGGCTGGTCAGGTTGTGATCAGCAGGACTGGGATCTGGTCTCTCACGCTGTGTGACGGTGCCGAGCCTAAAACACAACACTGTCTCCCCTCTCTCTGCATCTCGTCCTCTGCCTGCCTCCAGGGAACATGTGGGCACAGAGCTGGTCCAACATCTATGACTTGGTGGCACCCTTCCCTTCAGCCCCCAAGATGGATGCCACGGAGGCCATGATAAAGCAGGTCCGCACTGGCCCCCTCCTCACACCCCTGCTCCTCCAGGGCAGCCCCAGGGCGTGGGGCGGGGAGCCCTGCCCCAGGGGGAGAGGGCTCCCTAATTCAGGAGCTGCTTACAGCTTGGCTCTCCCCCTGGGCCCTCCCACGGTGGCACACAGTCTGTCCCCACCGTCCCCAGCTTCGGCAGAGCTCCTTCTGTTTGCAGGGCTGGACACCCCTAAGGATGTTTAAGGAAGCAGACAATTTCTTCACTTCCCTGGGGCTGCTGCCCATGCCCCCCGAGTTCTGGAACAAGTCAATGCTGGAGAAGCCGACCGATGGGCGGGAAGTGGTGTGCCATGCCTCCGCCTGGGACTTCTTCAACGGCAAGGACTTTAGGTGCGTCCGGGCTGCAGGTCCTGAGCCCCGAGGCCAAGGAGACAAGTCCGAGTCCGAGCTGGGGGCGGAGGGTTTGGAGAAGTAGGCCTGGCCTCAGCGTGGCCGCCAGTTTGTGCCAGGGGAACCCCATCCACCATGCAAGGGTCTCCTTGAGCACTGACCAGCTGCATCAGCTCAGGGTTCCAGGTCACAGCCCTGGGAGTGAGCCTGTGTGAGCCGCCAGCCAGTGTCCCTCTCAGGCAGGCCCTGCGCACAGCAGGCCCTCTCCCTGCTGCCTGTGCCTTGAGACAGGGAGACACACGAGGGTGTGGGGGCTTCACACGGATCTACTCTCATCTCTGACAGGGCTCAGGAGCTGTCTGCATTTGCGGACAGCGTTTCAGTTACTGCTGTGTGTCACGCCAGCCCAAAACCCAGGGCTATAAAACAACTATTTGACTATGCTCATGATTTTTTAATTATTACTTTGAATGGATTGACTTATTTATGGCTATGCTGGGTCTTGGTGGCTGTGCGAGGGTGTTCTCTCATCGAGGCAGGCAGCGGCTCCTCTCCAGTTGCAACGCACGGGCCTCTCACTGTGGTGGCCTCTCTTGCTGGGGCTCACAACTCTAGAGTGGACTCAGTAGTTGCGGCTCATGGGTTTAGTTGCCCTGTGGCATGTGAAATCTTCCCAGACCAGGGGTCAAACCTGTGTCCCCTGCATTTTCAGGCTGGTTCTTAACCACTGGACCACCAGGGAAGTCTGCTAGTGATTTTATGGGCCAGGGATTCAGGCACTGCACAGAGGAAGTGGCTCATCCTGCCTTGCAGGGTGGAGACCTTTGCTGGGGCAGCTCTGATGGTGGCAGAAGGCTGCCGTGGCTCAGCAGGGTTTTGGTCCAGGGCTGTGCTCCTAGGTGTCAGCTGGCTTCCTCGGCTTTTCTCTGTGTGGCACATCCCTGCTGGGGCAGGGATGCTCATGTGGGTTCCTGCATTCACATGCTGGGTGCCCGGGCTGGCGTGGCTGGAGCAGCCGGGGTCTGGCCGGACATCTCTCTCTAGGAGAGCTTGGATGACCTCATGGGGTGGCAGCCTCAGGCGGTCAGATTTCTTACCCAGTGGCCGGCATCCACAGAGAAAAAGCAGCCGGATCTCTTAGAGACTAAGTTAGTCCAGAACTGGGACAGGTCACTCCTGCCACATTTTATTGGCTAAAGCAAGTCACAAGGTTCAACCAGTCACAACCTAGGTTCAAAAGAAGATTAAGAAGTTTCCACCTCTTGGGAGAAGTGGCAGAGATGGTGAAGTAGCTCTGGTGAGAAGAGTGGACTCAGAGGTCCTGGAACAAAGCAGGCAGGCTCACTGGCTCCCCTGGCCTTGGGCTCTTCCTTCAGAGGCACGGAGACCAGAGCTTCAGGGTGGGGTGCAGATAGACTCTCAAAGGTGAGGGCTCCTTGGGGAACCTCGCTCATACAGGGAGTCCTAACAGAAGGTGGGCAGACCCCAACTTCATTGTCACGGGGGCAGGTCTTTCCCCTCACCATAGAACAACAGAAAAAGGGGTCCACTGAGCTGAAAAGCTCTGGCTAGATCCAAGGGTGAATTTCCTCGGCTCACAAAAGGTGGAACGGCAAGTGGAGCCCCTGTTCAGACAGCTCGGCAGATGTCCCATCAGTCCTGGCCCTGAGAAATTCTGGTGATCTGCCTGCGGCATTGGACACGTGGGGTGCAGGAGAGCCCAGACTCCATTGTTTCCTTCAGGAAGCTTGAGACCAGGGAGAGACAGACCGTGAGAAGAGGAACCACAGGACCCACGTCCTGGAAAGCCCCTGAGCGTGACTGAGGGTTCCCATGCCTCCAGAGCACATACCTAGCACAGTTAGAAAGCCACACATGCAGCAGTGCAGGCTCGAGGGGTTCAGGGGAGCTGGAGGCAGGGTGGGGCCTGGAGGACCACGCTGTAGGGGCTTCCGATGCCCGGATCGCCTCCAGTTCTTTTGGTTTCCCTCCCCGTGATGCTGTGCTCCTCGCATGCGGCGGTCCTGGGGGCCTGCTCTGTGAGCAGGGCTGGCCGCTGCCTTTGCCCAGGGCCCCTTGTCTCTCCCCCACCCCGTGCTCCAGGATCAAGCAGTGCACCTCAGTGAGCATGGACGACCTAGTGGTGGCCCACCACGAAATGGGCCACATACAGTACTTCCTGCAGTACAAGGGCCTGCCCGTGACCTTCCGGGAGGGCGCCAACCCCGGCTTCCACGAGGCCATTGGGGACGTGCTGGCCCTCTCCGTGTCCACCCCTACCCACCTGCACAAGATCGGCCTGCTGAGCAGCGGGGACGGCAGCTACGGTGAGCAAGGAGCGGGGAGATCCAGGCGGGCAGAGGGCCCGAGAAGGGGCATCGAGCTTGGGAGGCAGCGAGGAGGCTCTGTGGGCCACAGGCAGTGCCAGGACAGAACACAGGGAGCCAGGGGACAGCCAGCGGGGAGAGCAGGGGGGAAAACCCCTCCCAAGAGGCGGGTTGCAGGACCTAAGGAGAAGCAGGTCACCCCGCCCACTCCACCCATTCCACCCACCGCACACCCGCTCAGCCCGCTGCTAGGATATGGCGGGAGGCAGGCCTGGATCTGACATCAGGCTCCCTTCTCTTGGCAGAGGAGGATATCAACTTTCTGATGAAGATGGCACTCGACAAGATCGCCTTCATCCCCTTTAGCTTCCTCGTCGACCAGTGGCGCTGGAGGGTGTTTGACGGAAGTGTCACCAGGGAGAACTACAATCAGGAGTGGTGGAGCCTCAGGTTCTAGAGCCCTGCTGTAGGGTGTGGGCCGGGGGTCTCCATGGGGTATATGCTGGCACCTGTGTCTGTGTGTATCTGGTGTGTCTACATGTATGGTGTCTAGGGGTGTGTGTGTGCCTGTGTTTGTCTGTACCTGGTGTGTCTGTGTGTACCTGGTGTGTCTGTGTGGCATGTAAGTGTGTGTCTGTGTGTGTGCCTGCATCTGTGTGTACCTGGTCTGTGTGTATGGTGTCTAGGTGTGTGTGTGCTTGTGTCTGTGTATACCTGGTGTGTCTGCCTGTATAGTGTCTAGGAGTGTGTGTGTGTGTGTGTGTGAGAGCGAGGGGGTACCTGGGGGCAGTGACTCACAAAGGCACGGCTTGCAGGAGTTGTCAGCACCCTGTGCAGGCCCAGGGCAGGCACCATATTGCAAATCAAGAACAGCAACTCTCCCAGGTTGATTCTCCCCAAAAAGTGAAAGTGTTAGTCACTCAATCATGTCTGACTCTCTGTGACCTCATGGACTGTAGCCCGCCAGGCTCCCCTGTCCATGGGATTTTCCAGGCAAAAACACTGGAGTGAGTTGCCATTCCTTTCTCTAGGATATCTTCCCAACCTAGGGGTCAAACCCAGGTCGCCTGCATTTTTGATGGATTCTTTACCGTTTGAGCCACTGGTTTGAGTGCTGGTTGTCCCCAAATCCTCCCTCTAATGTGTCTTCCTCCTCCACAGGCTGAAGTACCAGGGTGTCTGTCCCCCACTGGCCAGATCTCAAGATGACTTTGACCCAGGGGCCAAGTTCCACATTCCTGCAAGTGTGCCTTACGTCAGGTAACAGGAAAGGGAGGAGGGCGTCAGGAGGGGCAGCGCCTCCGCGTGGTGTTCAGACACCTTTGCTACCCCTTCCAAGAGCTACCTGCTCCAGGAGCTACTGTCAGGGCAACCTGGGGACCCGTGTGTGGTGCACTGCGTCTGGGCCTCTCACCTGTAACCAAGACTGCCGTTGTTTCACTCTTGTGATACCCTGAGAGCCCCCGCCCTCCAGATGGTTGAAAACAGAAACTTCACTATAACCGGCTAATGGTTACAAGACCTCGGTTAGTTAACATGAACCATGACCCACGGCCAGACCTTGCCCTGAGCACTATTTTCTCATTTTTACAGCATTCTGTTCCCTTATATGTATTGAACATATTTCCTGTGACATAATTTGAGTTGTACCTGGGGACCTTCTACCCACTGGAACTAGGATTAGAGGCCCAGCTGGATGGAAGCCTGTATTGTTAGGGGCACGGGGTCACAGCCTTGGGATTAGACAGTACGGGTTTCAAATCTCATCTCCATGACTGTTCCCTTGAGTAAATCCCTCCATCTCTGCGAGCACCAGCTTCCTCATCTGTGGAATCCCATTTCATAGGATCGTTGCAAGAGTTCATATCTTAGCACACAGTCTTAATACAGAACATGCTTGGAACTGGTGGCCATAACCCACCATCATTAAATCACTGTCTTAAATGGAACGCAGAAACACAGCAGCGCCATCAGTCGCGCAGCCACCGCGTGCAGGCACCCAGTCAGCCCCTCTCCCTCTGCGTGCTGCAGGGGAGCACTGGCTGGGGAGGGAAGTGTGACTAGAGGAGCCAGAGCCCCCCCTCGAGGCAGGGATCTGGGGCAAAGGGCCCCTGTGCTCCCCAGAAGGCCCGTGAAGGAGGGCTTATGTCCACCGTGCCCAGCCTTCCACCCCAGCATCGGTGCAATGTCAGCACAGTCAGGACCTAATAAATAACCACGAGGTGGCTAAGTTCTGTGCCCGAGTCCAGGAAGGAAGAGAAAGCCTGCTCAGAGGCTCCAGGGAGCAGCGGGGGGAGCAGGGAGCCAAGGATAGTCAAGGGCACCTCCACGCAGGCCTGACCAGCCAGTGTGCCAGGGTGACCTGCAGAGAGACCCTCCGCCCGCCATCCCAATGGGCTTCTGAGCTCCCGAGCTGGCACTCACTTTCACACAGAAGCCGGCCCACGTGATGGCTAGCTTCCCAGCTTAGCACAGATAATTCTCCAGGAGGGAGCGGGCAAAGTGATCGCCCTCCAGATTCTGACCAGCAGCCTTGGCAAAGCACATACAGGAAAGGCCAGGAAAGACAGTGCACATGACTTGTGCCCAGCCTTCCCGTCTGCGCTGCTGGTTCAGGACATTCCAAACCTCCCCACTTTCAGAGAGGCTGCCCCTCCTTGACCGGCAGACTTCTGCAGGGAATTCCCACTGCTTTGGGATAAAGGAGGTCATTTGGGCTGGCTTCCCTGCCTGGTCAGAAGCATGAACCTGTAGGCAACACCTCGGGGACAGAGATGTCGTTTCTGTGTCCCAGAGGAGGCCGCCACATCCCTGATGGGCTCTGCCCGACTCTGCCTCACCCATGAGCATCCCTAGCTCTGAGAGTCTCTCCCAAGATGCTCCATGTGGGGGCAGCTCTGTGGTGAGAGGCGGGGAAGGAGGCATGGATGACTCTGCAGGCCAGGACAGGCTCACCCTGACGTCATGGCAGGCAGTGGGAAGCAGGGTGGCTGGGGCTTGGAGGCGCTGCCCCCAGCGCCCACCCCAGGCCTCACCTGCCCTCCTTCAGGTACTTCGTCAGCTTCATCATCCAGTTCCAGTTCCACCAGGCACTGTGTCAGGCGGCGGGCCACCAGGGGCCCCTGCACAAATGTGACATCTACCAGTCCAAGGAGGCCGGGAAGCTCCTGGCGTGAGTCTCCTCTGGCCTTGCTCTGACCCCTGTCCTCCCCACGATGACCTACTTCCCAGTGGAGCTCTTCCGGGAACATCTACCATGGCCTCGGCCCGGGTCACCCTTTCCCCAAAGCCCCAGACCTGCCCAGGCCCTCAGTCCCGGCGGAGCGGAGGCTGGGAGGTGGGGCGGAGAGAGCTGGTGTGAGACTGGGACGGGGTGGGGCAGGGAGCCTCCCGGCCTGTCCCTCTGACTCGGTTCCCCTCCTGGGGCTCCCCCAGGGATGCCATGAAGCTGGGCTTCAGTCAGCCGTGGCCCGAAGCCATGCGGCTGATCACGGGCCAGTCCAACATGTCTGCTGCCGCCATGATGACCTACTTCAAGCCGCTGCTGGACTGGCTCGTGACGGAGAACGGGCGGCACGGGGAGAAGCTGGGCTGGCCTCAGTACAACTGGACGCCAAACTCGGGTACCGCCACCCACCCCCCTGGGCCCCAGGGCAGCCCCGGGGCTCGCTCAGGGCCGGGGCCCTCCCAAGTGAAGGCAGGCTGGAGTCCGGCCCCCGCGCTCAGGGCTGGGGAGCCAGCGGCGTGCCCGGCCCGGCCCAGCGCCCGCTCTCCTTCCTCCCCGCCCAGCCCGCCTGGAAGGCCCCTTCGTGGGCTCCGGCCGCGTCAACTTCCTGGGCCTGAACCTGGAGGAGCAGCAGGCCCGCGTGGGCCAGTGGGTGCTGCTCTTCCTGGGCGTCGCCCTGCTGGTGGCCACGCTGGGCCTCACCCAGCGGCTCTTCAGCATCCGCCACCACAGCCTCCGCCCGCCCCACCGCGGGCCCCAGTTCGGCTCCGAGGTGGAGCTGAGACACTCCTGAGAGGAGATGTGTATAAGAGACAGGAGCGAGGGTTCCTGCCCCCTCCCCACCCAGTCCTCCAGACCTCGGTCCCCAGAGACCCAGAGTCCCCCCTCTCGTGGCACCCTCTCCCCATCTCCCTGTGGATACAATTAAAGGTCCTGCCTTCCCATCCGCGTCTGCGTCCCTCATGGGGAAGCCAGGGACAGCACGGGGAAGCTCCCTCCCTTCCTGCCAATCAAGGGGGTCACTTCTCGGGGGTCTTCATCTCTTTCCAAGAAGAGGCTGGGAAAACACCCCCTAGTTCTGGCCCCAGCACCACCCAGCGCCAAGGCCAGTACCCCCTCCAGCCCGGGCAGCTGGCCCCTGACCTGCTGTGGCAGGCAGGCCTGGCCAGGCCTGGGCACTGGCCCAGGAGGGCTCTGGGCGACAAAGGGGGAGCAGACATTCTGGGCTGCTGGAGCCCTGCCCCCGCTATTCCCATAAACGATCCAGTCCCCGGAAGGAAGGCTCCCAGCTGTCCTCTAGTCCCCGGGGGGAAGTGCCTTGCCGGCTGAGGGCACAGAACTGGCCCGTGCCTGCCCCAGCTCCATGTCCACTCGCACACATGCTCAGAGCCACCGGAGTACTGCCCACACGGCCCAGGGTCAGGACCCTTTGCCCCAGCCGGGTAGAAGCGGGTGCCCACGCAGGGACTGACTGCGGGGGCCACCTCTGACCATGCCCCCAGCACATGCCCTCACCCCAAGCCTTCCTCAGAGGCCAGCCTGGTTTTGAGGGAGTATCATTTTGAGGGACATTTTAAAATCTTTAATCTAGATGTTTATTGTAGAAAATTTAGAAAATACAGAAATGTATAAAGAAAAGCCTTTTATATCAACACCAAGAGACAAGCACTGTTGACATTTGGTTTATGTATTTCCAGCCTTTTTTCCTCAACACTATGTTTTAAATCTGATCACACTGTATTTACAGCTGTGTAACCTTTTTCCAGGTAGCATGACTAGACTGTCTTTTTCTTAATATTTAAATACCAAACCTAATGGTATTTTTTAATGGCCAAAGCCTGGCCCCCCTGGGAGGACCCTTGGCTCTGTGCCCCTTCTTGGCTTTGCAGATAAGACTTGGCCCAACCCTAGTATCTGTCCCCCTGGTATCCTTTAGTTCCACAGCTTTTGCCCCCACCCACCTCCAGTCTCCAGCTGCTGCTGTGTCAGTGTGTGTGTGTATCTGAGTGTTTGTGTGTCTGTTCGTATGTGTGTCTGTGTTGGTGTCTGTGTGTTCCTGTGTCTGTGATTGTGTGTATCTGTGTTTATGTACCTGTGATTGTGTGTGTATTTGTGATTATATTTGTGTATGTGTAGGGGGGGCACATAGATGCAATCGTGCAGGCCTATTCCGTGGGTCAGGATGTAGAGTTGAGGTATTCCGGATTTGCAAGAGGGTGGAAGTTTATGATTACTTGAGACAGTGGAGTTTATAAACATAGGCTCTAAATAGTTCCAAGCCTTCTACCACCCAAGACTTCTTTAATGACCCCCCTCCCCAGCCTGATGTTTCAAAAGCTGTTTGGCAGACAGAGGTCATTGTCATGACCCCCTTCCTATCTTTATAAGCTTCAGGGGTTCCTGCTGCCTGTCAGAGCCTGTGGGCAGCACTCAAAGGTCTGAGCTGCAAAGAAGACTTAACAGCTTTATCCACGAGGGCTTTTGAAATATTAAAAACGTTTAGACTCCTGTTTCTGCCTCCCCGGATGGTCGAGGTGAGGCCATGCCTACCTGAGGGATAGCTGAGGAGGTGGTAACAACAGGAAGAGGGGCCATTCCGACATTTTCTGCCGGTGACCTGAGAGCTGAGCCCTGCCCGAGGCTGCCCGTCAGGGACCAGCTCTGATCCATGCGGGCCAGAATCTCCGCACCCTGCCTCATGCTGCCCACTCTGGCTCTGTAGGGAATCGACTGGCTTCAGATTAGACCTAAGTCAGATCCTATCTCTGAATTTGACCTTGAGCAACTTACTTCCATTTTTTGAGCCTCCAATTTCACGCCTGTGAGATGGTTGCTATGATGGTTCTTATGAACCCTCTCACGATTGCTGCGATTGGTCGGATGAGATAATGTAGAAATTCCTGGTGCCTAGTTTCCTGATTATCATCTCCTGATAAAGATTGCTTCGTAATTGCCTCCCACTTCAAGGATCCCCTCGAGTCGCAGCCGGAGAGAGCTGGAAGGGCAAAGTTAGACCAGCCCCTCCCTGAAGAGATGGAGAAAACTGCCCAGAGCAGCTCACTGCGAGCTGGATGGACGTTCTTCACAATTTCTTCCTGTACCATCAGTGTCCTCCCGCTGGGAGTGCAGTGGGCTCGTTCACCCCCGGACTGGGCTTCCTTAAGTTCTGGAGACGTTCAGCTGTCACCTCCCGGTCCTCTTCAGCATCCTCTCTGGGACTCCTGCCAGGCCCTGCTGGGAGCTTCCTACTTTGTCCTCTGTCTCCTCATTCCCGCTCGTATTTCTCATCCCTTCCTCTGTCCTGCGCTCCGAGTGATTTCCCTGGCTATATCTTAACCTGTGCATTGAGATGACCGCTTTTCCAATTGAATAACCATACTTTTTATTTTTTTTCCACTTCTATAGTTTTCGACCTCCAGTGTCTTCACAAAAGTCTGTTCTTACTTCACAGATCCTGTTCCTTCTCTTATACTTTTAAAGACCTGCATTTTTTTCAATTGCTGTAATATATACCTAGCATTTACCATTTGACCTTTTTTTTTTTTTTTTGCCATGGCACAGCATGTGGGATCTTAGTTCTCCACCCAGGGATCAGACCCATACCCCCTGCATTGGAAGCACAGAGTCTTGACCACTGGACTGCCAGGGAAGTCCCCATTTTAACCGTTTGGAAGTATACAGTTCAATGGCATTGAGTATATTCAATTACTGTGCAGCCATCACCATATCTATTCGAGTCCCCTTCTCTTGGGTACACATCCCAAATTGAAATTCCTGGGTCACAAAGTAATTCTATACTCTTTTCCACAGTGGCTGCACCATTTTGGTACCACCAGCAGTGCACAGATGTTCCAATGTCTGCATGTGTTGGCCATCACTTGATGTTTTCTGCGTTTTGTTTTTTGGAGTTTTTTTGTAACAGCCATCCTAATGGTATCTCAGATTCTGATTTGTATTTCCCTAATGAATAATGATATTGGACATCTTCTCAAGTACTTAGGATCCATTTAGGGATAATCTTTAGAAAGATATCTGGTGAAGTCCTTTGCCCACCCTTGAACTGGCTTGTTTGTTTCTTCACTGTTGCGTTTGGGGAGCTCTTTATGTATTCCGGCTATTAGTCGCGTATCAGATCTAGGATTTGCACATATTTTCTCCAGCTCTCTTGCTTGCCTTTTTGCTCTGTTGTTAGTGTCCTTTGACGTGCAAAAGCTCTTAATTTTAATGAGGTCCAGCTTGTCTGTTTTTTCTTTTGTTGGCTATGCTTTTGGTATCATATCCAAGAAATCATTGCCAACTCCATGTCATGAAGCTTTTCAGCTATGATTTCTTCAAAGAGTTTTCCAGTCTGAGTTATGTTTAGGTCTATAATCCATTTTGAGTTTATTTTTGCAGATGATGTGAAGCCTAGTTAAGTCCCTTTCAGACTTCCCTAATGCCTGTCCTTCCTTTGGTATGGTCTAATCCATTTCTGCGTCTGGAGTTTAGCACAGACTCTGGAGCCGAGCTATATGGATTTGAGTCCCACCTCCACTGTTTGCTAGCTGTGTGACTAGGAGCAAATTTCCCAACCTCTCTGTCCCTCCTTTTCCTCATCTATAAACTGGATGTATTGATCATAGTACCTGCCTCGTAGTTTATTGTGAGGATTCATATTCCAAAAGCCCTCAAAAGGTCCCTAGCCCCTGTACAATGCTTAGTGGTGGAGGTCATTACTAACACTAACTGTGCTGGATTTCCTCTTGTACATCGTATTCTTGACCTATGAGCCATCTTCACTAGAATAGCCTTCCACAGGGGAACCATTCCCAGGCGCACACCAGGTTGTGAAGGTGTGTGGTTTCACAGTTGTTTCTTGCAGGGTCCTTTTAGAAAAGAAGCCACCTGCTGGCTCCCTTGATGGAGGCATTACTTCCACTGTGGCTGACTATTCTCAGATAGGCACTGATGCTGCAGCCGTTTGGGCAGGGATGCATTTTGATTGCTCATATGGGCTCTCACTCACTGCTGCATGAGCCCTCCTTGTCTCCCAGGCATCTGAAGAGTCCGTTTTCTTGCTTTCCATCTCAGCTCTGTATTTTGCATTTTTAAAAATACTATATTTGACCCCAAATAGCCAAAGCAGTCTTGAGAAAGAAGAACTAAGCTGGAGACATCACACTTCCTGATTTCAAACTGTATTACAAAGCTACAGTGAACACAACAGTTTGGTACTGACATAAACACAGACACATAGATCAATGGAACAGAATAGAAAGCCCAGAAATAATCCCACACATATATGGTCAATATATTTATGACAGAAAAGTCAAGAATATACAATGAGGGAAGGATAGTGTCTCCAATAAATGGTGTTGAGAAAACTGGATGGCCACATGCAAAAGAATGAAACTGGACCCCTGTCTTATACCACAGACAAAAATCATCTCAAAGTGGATTAAAGGCTTCAAAGTAAGACCTGGAACCATAAAAATCCTAGAAGAAAATACAGGGAGTCATCTCCTAGACGTCAGTCTTAGCCAAGATTTTTTTTTTTTAATTTGACACCTAAAAGGCAACAAAAGCAAAAATCAACAAATGATTCTACATCAAACTACAAAGCTTATGCACAGCAAAAGAAGCCATCAACAAAATGAAAAAGCAACTCCCAGACTCAGAGAAAGTATTTGTAAATCATATACTATCTTATAAAGGGTTAAATATTAAACATACATGAATAATTCATGGAAGTCCAAACTACAGAAAAAAATTTGATTTAAAAATGGGTGAGGATCTGAATAGACTTTTTTTCAAAGAAGATTTACTGATGGCCAAGAAATGCATGAAAAGTTATACAACCTCACTAGTCATCAGGGAAATGCAAATCAAAACCACAATGAGACATCACCTCCACCTCTTAGAATGGCTATTATCAAAAGATAAGAACTATTAAATGAGAGTAAGGATATGAAGAAAAAGGAACCCTTGTGCACTGTTGGTGGGAATGTAAATTGGTGCAGCTACTTGGAAAACAATACGGAGGTTTCTCAAAAAAATTAAAAATAGATTACCATCAGTTCAATTCAGTTCAGTTCAGTTGCTCAGTTCAGTTCAGTTCAGTTCAGTCGTGTCCGACTCTTTGCAGCCTCACGGACTGCAGCATGCCAGGCCTCCTTGTCCATCGCCAACTCCCGGAGTTTACTCAAACTCATGTCCATTGAGTTGGTGATGCCATCCAACTATTTTATCCTCTATTGTCCCTTTCTCCTCCCTCTTTCAATCTTTCCCAGCATCAGGATCTTTTCCAGTGAGTCAGTTCTTCTCATCAGGTGGCCAAAGTATTGGNTCATTACTAACACTAACTGTGCTGGATTTCCTCTTGTACATCGTATTCTTGACCTATGAGCCATCTTCACTAGAATAGCCTTCCACAGGGGAACCATTCCCAGGCGCACACCAGGTTGTGAAGGTGTGTGGTTTCACAGTTGTTTCTTGCAGGGTCCTTTTAGAAAAGAAGCCACCTGCTGGCTCCCTTGATGGAGGCATTACTTCCACTGTGGCTGACTATTCTCAGATAGGCACTGATGCTGCAGCCGTTTGGGCAGGGATGCATTTTGATTGCTCATATGGGCTCTCACTCACTGCTGCATGAGCCCTCCTTGTCTCCCAGGCATCTGAAGAGTCCGTTTTCTTGCTTTCCATCTCAGCTCTGTATTTTGCATTTTTAAAAATACTATATTTGACCCCAAATAGCCAAAGCAGTCTTGAGAAAGAAGAACTAAGCTGGAGACATCACACTTCCTGATTTCAAACTGTATTACAAAGCTACAGTGAACACAACAGTTTGGTACTGACATAAACACAGACACATAGATCAATGGAACAGAATAGAAAGCCCAGAAATAATCCCACACATATATGGTCAATATATTTATGACAGAAAAGTCAAGAATATACAATGAGGGAAGGATAGTGTCTCCAATAAATGGTGTTGAGAAAACTGGATGGCCACATGCAAAAGAATGAAACTGGACCCCTGTCTTATACCACAGACAAAAATCATCTCAAAGTGGATTAAAGGCTTCAAAGTAAGACCTGGAACCATAAAAATCCTAGAAGAAAATACAGGGAGTCATCTCCTAGACGTCAGTCTTAGCCAAGATTTTTTTTTTTTAATTTGACACCTAAAAGGCAACAAAAGCAAAAATCAACAAATGATTCTACATCAAACTACAAAGCTTATGCACAGCAAAAGAAGCCATCAACAAAATGAAAAAGCAACTCCCAGACTCAGAGAAAGTATTTGTAAATCATATACTATCTTATAAAGGGTTAAATATTAAACATACATGAATAATTCATGGAAGTCCAAACTACAGAAAAAAATTTGATTTAAAAATGGGTGAGGATCTGAATAGACTTTTTTTCAAAGAAGATTTACTGATGGCCAAGAAATGCATGAAAAGTTATACAACCTCACTAGTCATCAGGGAAATGCAAATCAAAACCACAATGAGACATCACCTCCACCTCTTAGAATGGCTATTATCAAAAGATAAGAACTATTAAATGAGAGTAAGGATATGAAGAAAAAGGAACCCTTGTGCACTGTTGGTGGGAATGTAAATTGGTGCAGCTACTTGGAAAACAATACGGAGGTTTCTCAAAAAAATTAAAAATAGATTACCATCAGTTCAATTCAGTTCAGTTCAGTTGCTCAGTTCAGTTCAGTTCAGTTCAGTCGTGTCCGACTCTTTGCAGCCTCACGGACTGCAGCATGCCAGGCCTCCTTGTCCATCGCCAACTCCCGGAGTTTACTCAAACTCATGTCCATTGAGTTGGTGATGCCATCCAACTATTTTATCCTCTATTGTCCCTTTCTCCTCCCTCTTTCAATCTTTCCCAGCATCAGGATCTTTTCCAGTGAGTCAGTTCTTCTCATCAGGTGGCCAAAGTATTGGAGTTTCAGCTTCAGCATCAGTCCTTCCAATGAATATTAGAATTGATTTCCTTTAGGATGGACTGGTTGGACCTCCTTGCAGGCCAAGGGACTCTCAAGAGTCTTCTCCAACACCACAGTTCAAAAGCATCAGTTCCTCAGTGCTCAGCTTTATAGTCCAACTCTCACATCCATACATGACTACTGGAAAAACAGTAGCTTTGACTAGACAGACCTTTGTCAGCAAACTGATGTCTCTGCTTTTTTGTATGCTGTCTAGGTTGGTCATAGCTTTTCTTCCAAGGAGCAAGTGTCTTTTAATTTCACGGCTGCAGTGATTTTGGAGCCCCCCAAAATAAAGTCTGCCACTGTTTCCACTGTTTCCCCATCTATTTGCCATCAAGTGATGGGACCAGATGCCATGATCTTAGTTTTCTGAATGTTGAGCTTTAAGCCAACTTTTTCACTCACTTCTTTCACTTTCATCAAGAGGGTCTTTTAGTTCTTCTTTGCTTTCTGCCATAAGGGTGGTGTCATCTGCATATCTGAGGTTATTGATATTTCTCCTGGCAATCTTGATTCCAGCTTGTGCTTCATCCAACCCAACATTTCTCATGATGTACTCTGCATATAAGTTAAATAAGCAGGGTGACAATATATGGCCTTAACGTACTCCTTTCCCTATTTCGAACCAGTCTGTTGTTCCATGACCAGTTCTAACTGTTGCTTCCTGAACTGCATACAGATTTCTTAAGAGGCAGGCCAGGTGGTCTGGTAGTCTCATCTCTTTAAGAATTTTCCAGACTTTGTTGTGGTCCACACAAAGGCTTTGGCATAGTTCATGAAGCAGAAGTAGATATTTTTCTAGAACTCTCTTGCTTTTTCGATGATCCAACGGATGTTGGCAATTTGATCTCTGGTTCCTCTGCTTTCTAAATCCAGCTTGAACATCTGGATGCAATACTTGTACTTGGATGCAATCTCAAAAATGACAGAATGATCTCTGTTCGTTTCCAAGGCAAACCATTCAATATCACGACCAGTAATGCTGAAGAAGCTGATGCTGAATGGTTCTGTGAAGACTTACAAGACCTTCTAGAACTAACACCCCCAAAAAATGTCCTTTTCCTTTTAGGGGACTGGAATGCAAAAGTAGGGAGTCAAGAAACACCCAGAGTAATAGGCAAATTTGGCCTTGGAGTACAGAATGAGGTAGGGCAAAGGCTAATAGAGTTTTGCCAAGAGAACACATTGATCATAGCAAACACCCTCTTCCAACAACACAAGAGAAGACTCTGTACATGGACATCACCAGATGGTCAATACTGAAATCAGATTGATTCTATTCTCTGCAGCCAAACATGGAGAAGCTCTATACAGTCAGCAAAAACAAGACCAGGAGCTGACTGTGGCTCAGATCATGTTATTGCCAAATTCAGACTTAAAGAAAATAGGGAAAACCACTAGACTATTCAGGTGTGACCTAAATCAAATACCTTATGATTACACAGTGGAAGTGACAAATAGATTCAAGGGATTAGATCTGATAGAGTGCCTGAAGAACTACCATACAATATAGCAATTCCACTCCTGGGTATGTATCCAAAGAAAATGAAATTACAGTCTTGATATCTGCACCCTCATGTTCATTGCAGCATTATTTACAATAGCTGAGATATGGAAACAGCCTAAGTGTCCACTGATGGAAATTAAAAATGTAACACATACACACACGTGCATGTACACACACAGGAATATTATTCCGCCATGTAAAAGAAGGCAAGCTGGCCATTTGCAACAGCATGGATGGAACTTCAGAGCATTATGCTAAGTGAAGTAGGTCAGACAGAGACGGGCAAATACTGTATGATCTCATTTTTATGCAGAATCTAAAATACAAAACCCTGCCCAGTGGCTCAGCAGTAAAGAATCTCCCTGCAAGGAAGGAGACACAGGAGATGTGGGTTCAATCCCTGAGTAAGGAAGATCCCCTGGAGGAGGAAATGGCAACCCACTCCAGTATTCTTGCCGGGAAAATCCCATAGACAGAGGAGCCTGAGGGGCTACAGTCCATGGGGTTGCAGAGAGTCGGACATGACTGAGCAACTGAGCATGCACAACGACACCAACGGTAAAAAACCCGAAGAACACCCCCAAACAAAACAAAACAAAACTGAACTCATAGAGATGGTGAATGCCAGAGGCGAGGGTGGGTGGGTGAAATGGGTGAAGGCAGTCAAAAAGTATAAACTTCTTGTTGCAAGATAATTAAGTTTGGAGGGTGATGTGTATAGCATGAAGATAATAGTAACCAAATAATAACCAAACAACCAAAAAGTACTTTTTTTTTTTTAATCCTGATAGATGGCCCCTTACCTTCTGTGCCTCCTGACAGCAAAATTATGGTCTAGGGCTCTACTTTGGGAAACAGGTGTAAGGACAGTGAAAGAGAGGAGGAGCCCTGGGTCGATCATACTTCCCTCAAGAGAGAAAAAGGCCAAAAGATGAGAACATAAACGGTCAAGTCAGAAGAACAGGGAAAGACAACTGTGCTTCCAGAATTCAGAGACCCAGAGAGGTCTTTTCCTTCCGTCTACCCATTCATCCATCCTCCCACTCACCTGCTCAGAAGTAATGCCAGCCAGTGGAGGGAGGGGGTTCATCAGTCCCTGGTCAAGATCAAGGGTGGCTCCAATGCCAGGGACAAGTGACCAAGTAGAGTGGAACAAGCTCTGGTCTAGACATTAGGAGCCCTGGTTGTCCTTTTGGCTCTGCCACTGACCTGGTGTGAAGGTAGTATGGCTAGACCTTTCTAGGCCTCAGTCTCCTCACCTGTAAAATGGGGACAGTTGGGCCAGAAGTTAGGTGGGGCCTTTCCCTTCCTGACATTCTGCGGCTGGCCCTTTAGCCCCTGATGTCACAATATGGAGCTGGACCGTGATTGGGCCACAGCCCCCTCCAGCTCTGCTGTTCTTTTGGTCGTGGGAACAAGAAGGACTTGCCCTGGGCCTCCCCGGCTTGTGCTCTTCTGTTGTGCCGTGGCTCAGGGTGACCAGGACTCAGGTGGGGCGTGGGATCAGGCCCGGGGGCCAGGCAGGGGCAGGCCCCTCCCAGGACTATTGATGCCCGTCTTCTTCTCTGCAGACCAGCTCTGCAATGAGACTGTGGCAAAGGCCTTCCTGCAGTTTTACGATCGAACAGCCCAGGTTGTGTGGAGCCAGTTCATGGAGGTCGCCTGGAACTATGTCACAAACATCACAAAGAAAAATCAAGAGGAGATGGTGTGGTACCACTTCCAGCTCTGCCCCTTCGCCCTTTTCTTCTCAGGGGTCGCGGTGCAGGGGTACTAGGGGGCAGGAACCACACATTTTGCCACTCTTCCAGAGCTGGATGAGAGAGGGAAGCCCCAAAGCACATGTCCGAACAGACATCAGGCTCCAGGCCTCCTGGAGTCCTGAAAGCTGTCTGGGCTGGAACCTCTAGCTTCTTTCCTCTTGTAAATATCACCTGCTTGCTCTTAGGGAGCAGGGTCCCTCCCTTTGTGCTCTTAACAACCCTTTACAGGGGCTTTGGAAGGAAGTTGTGGGGCTGGGCCCTGGAGTTCAATGTGACACCCTCACCCTCTCCTTCACCCTCACACGACAAACGTGGTGACCGTCCTTCCAGTTGTACAAGGACGTGGAGAAGTCCCAGCACACGCTGTACTTTGGCACGTGGGCCCGCCTGTTTAAGGTCGCCANGGAAGGAAGTTGTGGGGCTGGGCCCTGGAGTTCAATGTGACACCCTCACCCTCTCCTTCACCCTCACACGACAAACGTGGTGACCGTCCTTCCAGTTGTACAAGGACGTGGAGAAGTCCCAGCACACGCTGTACTTTGGCACGTGGGCCCGCCTGTTTAAGGTCGCCAACTTCCAGGACTCGGACATGAAGCGCATGCTGAGTAAGCTGCTGAACGTAGGCAAGGCAGCCCTGCCCAAGGAGGAGCTCGGGAGATGATGGACGAGCCCCCAGGTCTCCAGGCACATGCTCCCCCACCCCAGGGGGGGGCAGGCCGCCGGGTGGGGAGCCGCCTGGGGCTGGAAGGAGGTTGGGGGAGGCTGGGCCAGAGCTGCCTCTGGGTGGGTGGGGGAGGTGAGCAGAGGCTGGTGGGAAGATGGGACGATGCCTTGGCCAGGCCTGCCTCTCCCAGCTGGTGGGACTAGCGCTGGGGGTGGGCCTATGGCTGCGGGCCTGCCCTGGGTGACACCTGTCCCCCCAGTACAACGAGATNGCCTCTGGGTGGGTGGGGGAGGTGAGCAGAGGCTAGTGGGAAGATGGGACGATGCCTTGGCCAGGCCTGCCTCTCCCAGCTGGTGGGACTAGCGCTGGGGGTGGGCCTATGGCTGCGGGCCTGCCCTGGGTGACACCTGTCCCCCCAGTACAACGAGATTCTGGCCTACATGGAGACCACGTACAGCATGGCCCAGGTCTGCCTGAATGAGGGGCCCTGCCTGCCCCTGGAGCCTGGTGAGCACCCGAGCCCACCCCCACCCACCCCAGAGTCTCAGCACAGACAGTTCCAGGAGCCTCCGGATTCCCACCTTCCTCCCAGCCCCAGCTGCACTTGGGGAGGGGCTACCCAAGGCTGGAGTGGGCAGGAGGCCGGTGGGAGTGAGGCCCCACCTCGGCTCCTTTTCTGGGTACAGACCTCGAAGAAGTCATGGCCACCTCCCGAGACCCGAAGGAGCTGCTGTGGGCCTGGCAGGGCTGGCGGGATGCCGTGGGTCGCCAGCTCCGCATGACCTTTGAGCGCTACGTGCAGCTCAGCAACAAGGCTGCGAAGCTCAACGGTGAGGCCCCTCACCCCGCACCTGCCAGCCCATCCAGCTGGGCAGGCTGCGTCCTGCATGGGGCTCAGGGCAGTGCTGGGAAAGGTGAAGCCGAGTCTGGGTAGGACCTGGAGACAGGAACCCCGAGTCCTGCCGCTGGGGAGCACAGAGCTGGCTCACTCGTCGTGTGGATCCACAGACAGCAGCTGAGCACTACTCCTGGGGTGTCCCGTTGCCGGGGAGGGTCTGAGGGTGCACAGGTGGAAAGACGGGGAAGGTGCCCACCCTCCCCAGGCTTACAGGCCTCTGGGAGACAGACGCTCACTTCCAGTCACCACCCAGGAAAAGCGCTGAGAAGGATGGGGCTGCAGAGAGAGAAGAAGGGACCCTGTTTCAGCCAGGTGGGCGGGGAGGGCCTCGCTGACATTCATCCAAGGCCTGAAAGATGGAGCAAGCCGGGCGAGAAGCCCTCAGGAGGATCTGAAGAAAGGCAGCGCGGGTGGGTGGGGCTCCAGGTGGAGAGAGAGGAGCAGACCCTGGCCCAGAGGATGCAGGCCCAGAGGATCCTCAGTGTGTGCTCTGCTAAGTGCCTTTCCATCCCACTCTCATCCTTTATGGATGGTGACCTTGGGAGGGTGCTGTCTTTCCTGTCTGGCAGATAAAGACCTCGAGGATCTAGGAGGTCAGTTGGCTTCCCTAGCAGGTGCCTGGGTTTCCTGCCAGCCAGGCCAGGCTGAAGGGTGGGTGGGGGTCACCCCTGAGCCCCCTCCCCTGTCCTAGGTTACCAAGACATGGGGGCCTTGTGGCAGTCCACGTACGAGTCCGACTCGCTGCAGGAAGACCTGGAGCAGCTGTTCCAGGAGCTGCAGCCGCTCTACCTGAACCTGCACGCCTACGTGCGCAGGGCCCTCTACCGCTTCTACGGGCCCGAGCTCATCGACCTGAGGGGGCCCATCCCCGCCCACGTCCTGGGTAAAGCCCCAGCTGGCGGCAGAGGTGGGCAGGTGGAGTAGGCCTCCCGAGCAGGCGCTCAGTCGGTGGGGAGAGACGGTCTCCCGCCTCCTCTTAACCCTGCCCCTCCTCTCGCAGGGAACATGTGGGCTCAGTCCTGGGTCAACATCTTAGACCTGGTGCTGCCCTTCCCGGAGAAGCCCCCTGAGGACATCACGAAGATCATGCAAGGCCAGGTCGGCGCTCGGGCCCGGTCTGCCCTGCCATACCCCACAGCCCCCTGGCGGGGCCCCACACGCTGCCTCTTCCCCACAGCACTGGAAACCCGAGAAAATGTTCCAAGAGGCTGAAAAATTCTTCACCTCCATGGGGCTGCTTTCCACCCCTCCTGAGTTCTGGGAAAACTCCATGATGGAAAGGCCAACTGACGGGCGGGAGGTGGAGTGCCATGCGTCCGCCTGGGACTTCTACAACGGGAAGGACTTCAGGTGCCCACCCTGCAGCCGGTGTCACCCCCTTCCTCTGCCCCTTCTGCTCTCCACCTGTCTGCCTGTCTCAGCAGGTGGCAGCCAGGGGTAGGGGGCGGTGAGCCGGCCATCTTGGGGAGATGAGTGTGAAAGCCAAGGGCCTGGCCGCTGCTCAGAGGTGGCTCCTGGAGTACCAAGAGCACAAGGCCCTGCTGGTCTCCAGCCCGACCACCCAGTCCCTTTACAGAGCCTAAATAGGGAAATGTCTCCTTCTCCCAGGGCATCCCCATGCTCCTTGACCCCTGCCCTTTAACCCTAGGATAAAGAAGTGCACCGAAGTGACCATAGAAGACCTCCTGTCCATCTTCCACCAGATGGGCCACATCCAATACTTCCTGCAATACAAGAACCTCTCGGTGATCTTCTGCGCAGGCGCCAACCCAGCCTTCGAGGAGGCCGTGGGGTCAGTGGTCACCCTCTCAGCCTCCTCCCACAAGCACCTGCTCAACAGAGGCCTGCTCAGCCAACAGCACCAGGGCAAAGGTGATGGGGACCAGAAGGATCCCAGGCCTGGGGCCCCCGGGCAGGGCCTAAGGGCGCCTCCTGACTGCCCCTCCGGGTGCCTCCTAACTGCCCCCCGCTTTCCCAGAGGAGGAGGTCAATTTCCTGATGAGCATTGCCCTGGAGAAGATTGCCTTCATCCCCTTCGCCTACCTGATGGACCTGTTTTGCTGGAAGGTCTTTGACGGCACCATCGAGGACGTGTACAACCAGGAGTGGTGGAACTTCAGGTGGGGAGGACCGCCATTCGGGCCCCTCTGGCTACGCCTGGCCTAGGGTGGGCTTTTGGGGGAGCCTCAAGGGGACCGCCTGCTACCAAAGGGCACCACCGTCTCGCCTCCGGGGGCAGAGCTGGGCGTGTGATACTGCTAATCTGCGGCCACAGGGAAGCCCTGGGGTGGCACTGGCTCTTGTCACCAGACGAAAGCATTCCTGCTGAAGTGGGTAGGGCCGGAGCATGGGTCTTGGGGGATTGTGTCGAATCTGGCTCCAGCGCTCAGCAGGCTTGTAGCCCCTCGAGGGATCCCTGGAGGCCGGCAAGCTCGCACAGGGGTTGTACTTGGGCCCTCCAAGAATGGGATGCTGACCACCAGGCAGGCCTTCCTGCTCCTCCCCTCCCTCCTCTGCTTCCCAGTGGGGCCAGCAGAGGGGGTGTTTGGGGTCTGAGCTCTTTCCCTCTGGTGGACAGTCCTTATATGACAAGGGCAAGCCCACTGCCCCCTTTCCTATTATCCCAACACACACACATACACAGACACAAACCTGTCTCTGACTGTGTCCCAGGCCCGTCTGTGGGTGGCACTGGCAGTGAAGGAGCCCCGCATCAGTCTTGAGTGAGGGGCACCCCTGTCCATCCCATCACCGACCCCTGGCTGTTAGATTGGATAATAATTGCGCATGCACAAGCTACCCTTTCTCCACCAATCTTCAGACCCACCAGCTCAGGTCTGCCAGCCACAGGCACTCCTGAAGGGCCCACTAGTTCTGCATCAGGCCCTTAGGCTGACTTGAGCCTTTTCAACGACCCATGGCCACTCCCGTTTTCCTCCATACCACAGGAATGGTGCTGCGTTTTCTTCCCAGCACTTCTTACCAGATGAAACCACTTGGTTGGTTGGTCCATGGCCGTCCCCCATCGTTACAATGAATGCAGGGACCCTGCCTAGCCCGTTCCCTCCAGTGTCCCCAGAGCCAGCATAGAGTTGAACGAGCCAGTGTGGAGAACTCGGCACAGTTCCTGCAGAGAGGACAGGCTTGATGTTAACTCCTGTAATTGTTTAATTCTCTGATTCCCAATCCCATGTGTTTTCAACTCATTTATTTAATCAATAAAATGCATTAAGTGTCCTCCTCATGCCAAGTTGCTTTGATAGCTGTGCAAATGCTCCAGAAGGAAAAAGGGCTCTGGAAATCTTACCAGGTGGCACTTTCAAGCCCCCGATTAACACTGCTCCCAGGTTGAAGTATCAGGGCCTGTGCCCTCCCATCTCTCGGACAGAGGAGGACTTTGATCCAGGCGCCAAGTTCCACATCTCTGCCAGCTTGCCCTACATACCGTAAGGTCTGGGCCACTCCAGCAGAACCGGCCTGGGGGCTGGGGGTTCGAAGACACAAGACCCAGGTGGAGGATTTTCAGGAAGGCCCAAGACCCAAATGTCCTCCCCTTGCACGCCTCCCCACCTCCTCCTGTCAGACAGCACACCCTCCTGAGGGCCTTGTCCTGAGCACACTGCTTTCACATCAGCTCCTCTGTGGAGGGTAGCGTAATGGGAAAGCATGTCTGCCGTCCCAAAAGGTGAGCAGGAGGGGGGAGGGGGCGCGTGAGTTCAGTAGGTTAGGAAGGAGAGACCCTGCAGCATCCCAGGGCCAGCCTCCCTGACGGTGACCACTGATCCGAGCCCACCCCTGCCATGCCCCCAGCCGGCCTCGCCTTCTCTCCCCAGGTACTTTCTCAGCCTCGTGCTCCAATTCCAGTTCCATGAAGCACTCTGCAAGGCCTCGGGCCACACGGAGCCGCTGCACCTCTGTGACATCTATAACTCCAAGGAGGCTGGGAAGCTCCTGGAGTGAGTGCCCTCCCTCTTCCCTTGTCCTTCCCCATCTTGCTGGAAGCCTGCCCCGGGCTCCTCTCCTCACCTGGCTCCACCCCAGGTCCCCTGCGCAGAGCTTCTGTTCTAGTGGAAGTTCTTCCCTGTGTCAGCCTATGAGAGACTACAGAGTCTGAGAGACTACAGTCTCTCCTATGTTAATCAAAGCCCATTTCCTCTTATGTAGCCCCTGTGGCCAGAGAGATGGTTTAGCCCCTGCTGCTAACATGCACACATACGCATGCATGCATGCACGCACTTGCTCACACTGTCAATAAATCGAACTGTCCCAGATGGGAAGCCAGTGTTGGGGTCTCGCCTCTGCCTCCAGCTTCCGCCTGAATCCCCTTATTCTTTCCCTGCAAGGTGCCTGCCTAGCTTCTCAGCAGCACTTGATGCGCCCTGGGGTGCACTCTGCTTTGCCTGTCTTTTCTCGGAGGTGCCTGAACGCAGTTCCCAGACTGATCCGGGTTGCTTTTGCACCAGCCTCTTGGCCCGCTCTGATCAGCTTGTGGTCTACTTTGACCCCCAACCCGCAGTCTCTTTTCCCCGCTCTTGGTGTCTAGCCCATCCTTTCCATCCCTGCCTCTGTGGTGCAAGTTTCTGGCCCTGAAGGAAACCTGGAGCGGGGTGAGAGGCTGACCTGGGCTGGAAGCCTTTACTTCCACAGGCTGGCTCTCTAACAAGCACTCTTACAGTGTTTCACATTAGCAGTTCATAACTTGCAAAGTGGGTTTTATTATCCACATTTCATAAATGATGAAACTGAAGCTCAGAGAGGTATAATTGCATGTTGCTGATCTAGGAAGTGGCAGAATCATGCTTTGAGCCCCAGAGTGACTCTAGAACACATTTTCCTCCACCCTGTTGCTCCCATCAGTTATAGAGGATGCTGTTCTGGTGAAGTTAGACCTGGGTCCTCTGGTCCCAAGATCAGCACTCCAGTCTCTGGGATATGGAGCCCGCCCCACTGACATAATCTTTTTCTCATTGCATTTCAACCGATTTCAGTAGGTCCATTACCATAATCGGTCAAGGTCATGTTGAGTTTTATTCCTGGTTTCCCAGAGGATGAACAAAGCCACTATTTAATATCCTAATAATTATGCACAATAATTTAGCATCCTTTGAAAATGTAATGAGCATGTTCGTGATTCCACCATGCAGCTTGTCAGTACCCACGAGGCCAGACAGAGTTGAGAGACTGATCCTTGCCTTTGCTCCCTGGAGGGCTGCACTTGACATGCCTTCTTGTCTCCCTAGTCTATTTGCTATTTCATCTTTTCATACTCCTGGGATTTATTCTAGCCAACTGCCCAGGTTTGAGCTTCTCAGAATGTGTGGAACAGAAAGGGCCTCTCTGCTCCCTGCATTCATGCCTCTGGGTGCCCATCATTTACTCACTCAGCAAACATTTACCTGTGCACGTGCCAAACAGCCTGCCCTGCGTACAGCAGGGGGCACTGGGCCATAGGATAACCCAATGACCATACACCAAGAAAGGAGCTGGTGCAGCAGGAAAGGGATCTGGTGAACACGCAAGGAGGGTAAGGAGGTCTTGCCAGGGGACCAAGGAGGGAACTCTGTCCCTCGGTGCAAGAGGAGAAGAAATAGCAGGCTTCCATTTTCTGTACATCAACTCTTTTTTTAAAAGACACTTCAATATTCATTGGATATTTCCAAGAGTACTCTTAAGTTTGTTTTTTTTTTTTTAATAATTTTATATTTTTGGCTGTGCTGAGTCTTTGATGCTGCTCAGGCTATTTCTCCAGTTGTGGGGATTTAAAAAATAATAATTTTATATTTTTGGCTGTGCTGCGTCTTCGATGCTGCTCAGGCTATTTCTCCAGTTGTGGGGAGCGAGGGGCTGCTCTCCAGTTGTGGAGACTGGGCTTCTCACTGCCAAGGTTTCTCCTGCAGCGGAGCCTGGGCTCTAGGTGCTCAGGCTTCAGTAGATGTGACACGTGGACTCAGTAGCTGTGGCTCCTGTGTCTTAGAGCACAGGCTCAGTAGCTGTGACCCACAGGCTTAGGTGCTCCATAGCATGACGGGATCTTCCCGGATCGGGGATCAAACCCGTGTCTCTTGCACTGGCAGGCAGATTCTTTACCACTGAGCCATGAGGGAAGCCCAGCATCAACTCACTTTTGACTGAGCCTTTATCCCACTTGATCGGTGAGACATTTGACCTCAGTCTTTCTCATCATTCCCCGACCCCTCTCCACCCAGGACATATAAGGCTCCCAGGGTCTGACTTGGTATCGAAGCATGCCGAGGACTTGCCAGTCATCTCTAGGCCTTTTGTGGAAGAATGGGGCAGGCAAGCGCTTGCAGGAGAGAAGGGAAAGGGCAAGATTCTTGGCTGCTCTTTTCCCTAATTGAGTTTAAAACTTGATTTTGCTACTTTTGACTCATCTTCTTAAGTGTGATCACCCTGGGGCAGCCTCTAGGTTGGTGCCACTGAGAATAGAAGGTAAAAGTGGCCTTGGTCCAAGTTCCCAAATCCCCTGCCTCACCGAGCCAGCCGCGAGGGCCTAATCTGTCCATGGGCCCATTTCTGCCGCCCTGGAGTTGAGGGCTCCAGGCAGTGCCCAGCTGTCAGCTTGGCAAGTCTCACGTCCTGCCTGCGCCAAACCTCTGTCCCACCCAGCCTGAAGGACTGTTTCTGAGTAGGCAGACTCTCAGTGGCTGAGACTTTCCCCCACCAGGTCCTTCCTTTCTCGCAGNGCAGTGCCCAGCTGTCAGCTTGGCAAGTCTCACGTCCTGCCTGCGCCAAACCTCTGTCCCACCCAGCCTGAAGGACTGTTTCTGAGTAGGCAGACTCTCAGTGGCTGAGACTTTCCCCCACCAGGTCCTTCCTTTCTCGCAATACCTGCCACTTGATAAAATCCTCTTACCTAAAAGTAGTTATGGGGTTTCGCTTGGTTTTTTCCCTTTCTTTCTTGATGACTTTTCTCCTCCATTTCTCTAGGATCCTAACTACATTTTCCCCCAGTGGACTCTGCCATGCATGGATCTACTGACCTTTAGTTTCCCTACCTTATTCTTTCCCAGTTGTTTATTAAGCAGTGTATATAAGACTTTGCAAGCTACAAAGCCCTTTTTGCTGCCATTATGTGTCTTCATCCTCACCACAGTGAAATGCAGGTATTAATGGGGGCTGGTTTTACTGATGAAGAAGCTGAGGCTGAGAGAGGTTAAGTTGATTGTCTGTGGCTGTGCAGCCCGTAACTAGCACTGCTGGTTCTTGAACCTGAGTCTTGATGGCCTAGATATCATACTCTAGGCCTCTGGGCCTCTCAGCTCCACCTCTCTCCAGGTCAGATCGGGGGCCTCTCAGCTCCACCTCTCTCCAGGTCAGATCGGGGAAGCAGGTTGAGAAGTATCACATACACCTCCTGCTGCCTCTGTGGGGGATGCTGGGGTGGAGGAGCCTGGAGCCCTGGCTGCAGCGCACACTGTCCCCCTACCTGAGTGCCTGGGCCAAGCCTAAGGCTAGAACCCCTGGCATCGATCACTGGATGAGCCTTGAGGCAGCTGACATTTCTGCAGTGCCGCAGGCAGTGCACAGAACACATCCCATGCTTGCAATCTCGCTAATCCTCCCAAATACTCCCTGGGAGACCGGAAGGGACTGAAAAGCAGTCTCTTTACTGACACTGAGCACCTCATGGGAAAGAGTGTTTCATGACTTTAGGTTTATTTGAGTCCAGGATAATAATAATCCTCAAGGTGGTAGTACTAGTAATAATAATAGTAATCAGACATTTATTGCCTACCTAATTATGATCCCAGAATTGTGTTTATTTGGTCAACACAACCACCCTAAGGGGTAGGTACTGTTATTTTCTCCACTTTATGGATATGGAAATTGAGATTCAGAAAGGTTAAGTACTTGTCCAAGGTCCCACAGCTGAGTCACAGGGTCAAGAATCAAACACAGGTGAGTATTATTTCAAAGTTTGAGATTTCTTTTTCTTTTTTTTTTAACTGGAGGATAATTGTTTTACAGTATTGTGTTGGCCTCTTCCATAGAGAGCTTGTGATTTTATCCATTATGCTTAACATCTGTTGGGAGAGTCTGGCTAGCAAAGTCAGACCCTAAAGGTGGGGTTGGGCATACTGAGGGGTCTCAGCAGCGTCAGCCGATGCCCCCACACAGCCTCACAGCTGTACTTACACTCCCAGGGATGTCCTGAAGCTGGGCTCGAGCAAGCCCTGGCCGGAGGTCCTGGAGAAGATGACTGGGGAGACCAAAGTGTCTACAAAGGCCTTCATGACCTACTTCAAGCCCCTGCTGAACTGGCTGGTCACTGAGAAAGTGCGGCAGGGGGAGATACTGGGCTGGCCAGACTTCAGCTGTTCCTTTGAAGGTTTGATGATCTGACCCTTGTCCTACCTCTATTCCAGCTCCAGGCCCGACCCTAGCCTGCCCTGGGCCAGCCCCTACCACAGCCCAGCCTTCACCCCTCTCCCATCAAGGACCTTGCAGTGTGACCCTGTCTGTACCTGATACAGCCTCGGCCAAGACCACAACCCATGCCCCAGCCACTGGCTCGGAGGCTTCCTTGCCTACTGTCCAGCTAGACTTCAGGGTGGATCTGAGCACGGGGTGGGCATCTGACCTCTTGGCCCTGCAGGGAGCCACTGCTGGGCTCCATGGGGTACATGGCCCTACCTGTGCCATCTGCTCCCCATCCTCCTCCTGCTCCTCTTTCCTACCCTCCTTCCAGGGCTAGGCCCTCACCTTTGGAAGACAGGTGCCAGAGGCTGGGGAGAATGCCTGTGGCCATCAGATCCCATCTGGTCACCACGAGGCACCCTCCCCAGCTCCACCTGCTCCATGCGTTTCCTGTGTCTTCCGCAGAAAGAGAAACAAGCAGGGCAGCATTCCTGGGGATGGAACTGAGCCCTGACCAGGTCAAATCCTGGCAGTGGACGCTGCTGGCCCTGAGCTTTGTCATGTTACTGGCAGTCCTGCTGCTGGGCCGCAGGCTATACACCCTGGAAGAAAGCTCACTGACCCAAGACACCAGTACACAAGACACCCAGTCACAGGGCACAAAGTCACAGAGCCCCAGATCACAGGACGCCAGTGCCATCGAGCCAGCATCCAAAACCTACTTTCTGGGCATAGCCATGGAGCCCCACCAAGTTGTCAAGAGACAGTGGATGCTGCTGGGCCTCTGCCTCCTCCTGATGCTGTGCTCCATTGGCCTCATCATTCGGATTTTCACACAGCACAACAGGAAGCCTCCGTGGATGAGAGATGAACAGGGGAGCTGGGACTAGACACCAGTGCAACTGGTGAGGTTTGGGGGCAGGAGGAGAGTGGCCAAATGAAGAGCGGGTGGGGGAGGGGAATGCTTGCCTACATAGCACCCAACTGCTATTGGGTGCAACCGTGGCAGATCTGGGTATATGGGCAGTTGTGCATTTGTGAACTATTGTATGTGAAGCCATGTGCATGGGTGACTGTGTGATTCCATGTCTGCCCTGGGTTCCAGACCAGCTGCCTTCTCCTGGGGTTCAGGATCCATAGTTTTAGTGACCCCAGGGCTGTGTCCCTCCAAACCAGCCCCTCACCCCAAAACTGGTTCTTTACACAATGTTTTCTTCAGAAATTCTACTGTGGGGCTGGACAGGGGCTGCAAGGCCCAAGGAGTATCTGCCATGGTTAGAAACAGGACCCTGCTTCAATGCCTTTATCAAATGCATGCAAGTAGGACCAGAAGCTCCTTGTACATCCGTGCTCAGCTCATGAGCGCTAAACTCTGTATACTGGCCGGCACTGTGTTGGGCTGCATAATCCAGCCCCCAGAAGCTGCCTGTCAGCTATCTGAGATGCAAGTAGCCTTATAAACTGCCCCATGGCCCATCCCGGCCCCAGACCAGGCCTTCCCAAATGCAGACAGTGGGTAGCTGGGCACCCAGCCAGGCTTGATTAATGACTGACTTCTTTAATATTTAAACAAAGCTCATCTCCAGCCACTCCACTCCAGAGATGGCCTTGTTCAACACACACACACCTGCTGCCTGGCCTGTTGCCCTGGGGATTGAGCACAGGGCAAACAGCACCTTTCCAGGCTCAGTGGAAGAGGGGAGGTGGGGAGGGAGAGCTTTAAGGAGGACATTGGGGAATGAGTGCTCTAGGGACAAGCCTAGGAAGAGAAAGGGAAGGCTTCTGCTCCTGCCCCTCTTTGCCCTTTCTTTCCAGCCTGGGTCTAACACAAGGGTGCCACACCCGGTGTATGGGAACTTACTGAGTTTGGACTGAGGCCCCAGGGGCCCCCTGGGAGACTGAAAATCAATGTCTGTTGGAAATTAGGGGAACCTTGAGAGGAAGTAACATCACAGCCAGAAACCACAGAGGAGGCATCAGGGCTGCAGTTGAGCAAGCGGGAAGGTGGCCAAGAGATGGGACTGGCTCTCTCTAGATTAAAGATCTGAGCCCAGAAGTCAAGGATCAGGGTACAGAAGGACTGGGCCGAGATCTCCATGGAGCCTACCTCTGTCCAGGTTTCAAGAGGTCTTCTTGAGTTCTGGCAGAGTCCGAGTACTTTCTGTTCTGACCGCAGGCTCCAGAGCACCCTCATTCACTGCTGTTACTTTGCCTTGCTGTAATGTCCTTATTTGTCCCCATTACTAGCTGTCAGCTCTATAAGGTCAGGACACAGTGAAACATCTGTAGCCAGCACAGGCCATGGCACACAGTGGGGATTTGGAAAGTGTTTGAGTGAGTGAGTAAGTGAGTGAATGAGTGTCCCACTGCCCAAATTTCTCCTCAGAGCTCAGCACCCCATGCTCTGAGCCCATGAGAAACAGCCCCACCTTTCCTCCACAACCAGCCTATCCCCCCCGACACGGGGCCAGCCAGGACAACTCTGCCTCCCCCCAGGAGGCCACACTTGCAGCCCTCCCATCCCCCAGCCACAGTGGCCAACGAGATCCCCATCAGGCATTGTGGCTCTGTGTGGCAAAGGCACACCCAGCCCAGGACTCCAAGCCTCTCACCTGGACTCCAGCAAAACTCTCAATGAGCCTCCTTGTCCATCCTCCCTCCCNTTTTTTTTTAACTGGAGGATAATTGTTTTACAGTATTGTGTTGGCCTCTTCCATAGAGAGCTTGTGATTTTATCCATTATGCTTAACATCTGTTGGGAGAGTCTGGCTAGCAAAGTCAGACCCTAAAGGTGGGGTTGGGCATACTGAGGGGTCTCAGCAGCGTCAGCCGATGCCCCCACACAGCCTCACAGCTGTACTTACACTCCCAGGGATGTCCTGAAGCTGGGCTCGAGCAAGCCCTGGCCGGAGGTCCTGGAGAAGATGACTGGGGAGACCAAAGTGTCTACAAAGGCCTTCATGACCTACTTCAAGCCCCTGCTGAACTGGCTGGTCACTGAGAACGTGCGGCAGGGGGAGATACTGGGCTGGCCAGACTTCAGCTGTTCCTTTGAAGGTTTGATGATCTGACCCTTGTCCTACCTCTATTCCAGCTCCAGGCCCGACCCTAGCCTGCCCTGGGCCAGCCCCTACCACAGCCCAGCCTTCACCCCTCTCCCATCAAGGACCTTGCAGTGTGACCCTGTCTGTACCTGATACAGCCTCGGCCAAGACCACAACCCATGCCCCAGCCACTGGCTCGGAGGCTTCCTTGCCTACTGTCCAGCTAGACTTCAGGGTGGATCTGAGCACGGGGTGGGCATCTGACCTCTTGGCCCTGCAGGGAGCCACTGCTGGGCTCCATGGGGTACATGGCCCTACCTGTGCCATCTGCTCCCCATCCTCCTCCTGCTCCTCTTTCCTACCCTCCTTCCAGGGCTAGGCCCTCACCTTTGGAAGACAGGTGCCAGAGGCTGGGGAGAATGCCTGTGGCCATCAGATCCCATCTGGTCACCACGAGGCACCCTCCCCAGCTCCACCTGCTCCATGCGTTTCCTGTGTCTTCCGCAGAAAGAGAAACAAGCAGGGCAGCATTCCTGGGGATGGAACTGAGCCCTGACCAGGTCAAATCCTGGCAGTGGACGCTGCTGGCCCTGAGCTTTGTCATGTTACTGGCAGTCCTGCTGCTGGGCCGCAGGCTATACACCCTGGAAAAAAGCTCACTGACCCAAGACACCAGTACACAAGACACCCGGTCACAGGGCACAAAGTCACAGAGCCCCAGATCACAGGACGCCAGTGCCATCGAGCCAGCATCCAAAACCTACTTTCTGGGCATAGCCATGGAGCCCCACCAAGTTGTCAAGAGACAGTGGATGCTGCTGGGCCTCTGCCTCCTCCTGATGCTGTGCTCCATTGGCCTCATCATTCGGATTTTCACACAGCACAACAGGAAGCCTCCGTGGATGAGAGATGAACAGGGGAGCTGGGACTAGACACCAGTGCAACTGGTGAGGTTTGGGGGCAGGAGGAGAGTGGCCAAATGAAGAGCGGGTGGGGGAGGGGAATGCTTGCCTACATAGCACCCAACTGCTATTGGGTGCAACCGTGGCAGATCTGGGTATATGGGCAGTTGTGCATTTGTGAACTATTGTATGTGAAGCCATGTGCATGGGTGACTGTGTGATTCCATGTCTGCCCTGGGTTCCAGACCAGCTGCCTTCTCCTGGGGTTCAGGATCCATAGTTTTAGTGACCCCAGGGCTGTGTCCCTCCAAACCAGCCCCTCACCCCAAAACTGGTTCTTTACACAATGTTTTCTTCAGAAATTCTACTGTGGGGCTGGACAGGGGCTGCAAGGCCCAAGGAGTATCTGCCATGGTTAGAAACAGGACCCTGCTTCAATGCCTTTATCAAATGCATGCAAGTAGGACCAGAAGCTCCTTGTACATCCGTGCTCAGCTCATGAGCGCTAAACTCTGTATACTGGCCGGCACTGTGTTGGGCTGCATAATCCAGCCCCCAGAAGCTGCCTGTCAGCTATCTGAGATGCAAGTAGCCTTATAAACTGCCCCATGGCCCATCCCGGCCCCAGACCAGGCCTTCCCAAATGCAGACAGTGGGTAGCTGGGCACCCAGCCAGGCTTGATTAATGACTGACTTCTTTAATATTTAAACAAAGCTCATCTCCAGCCACTCCACTCCAGAGATGGCCTTGTTCAACACACACACACCTGCTGCCTGGCCTGTTGCCCTGGGGATTGAGCACAGGGCAAACAGCACCTTTCCAGGCTCAGTGGAAGAGGGGGGGTGGGGAGGGAGAGCTTTAAGGAGGACATTGGGGAATGAGTGCTCTAGGGACAAGCCTAGGAAGAGAAAGGGAAGGCTTCTGCTCCTGCCCCTCTTTGCCCTTTCTTTCCAGCCTGGGTCTAACACAAGGGTGCCACACCCGGTGTATGGGAACTTACTGAGTTTGGACTGAGGCCCCAGGGGCCCCCTGGGAGACTGAAAATCAATGTCTGTTGGAAATTAGGGGAACCTTGAGAGGAAGTAACATCACAGCCAGAAACCACAGAGGAGGCATCAGGGCTGCAGTTGAGCAAGCGGGAAGGTGGCCAAGAGATGGGACTGGCTCTCTCTAGATTAAAGATCTGAGCCCAGAAGTCAAGGATCAGGGTACAGAAGGACTGGGCCGAGATCTCCATGGAGCCTACCTCTGTCCAGGTTTCAAGAGGTCTTCTTGAGTTCTGGCAGAGTCCGAGCACTTTCTGTTCTGACCGCAGGCTCCAGAGCACCCTCATTCACTGCTGTTACTTTGCCTTGCTGTAATGTCCTTATTTGTCCCCATTACTAGCTGTCAGCTCTGTAAGGTCAGGACACAGTGAAACATCTGTAGCCAGCACAGGCCATGGCACACAGTGGGGATTTGGAAAGTGTTTGAGTGAGTGAGTAAGTGAGTGAATGAGTGTCCCACTGCCCAAATTTCTCCTCAGAGCTCAGCACCCCATGCTCTGAGCCCATGAGAAACAGCCCCACCTTTCCTCCACAACCAGCCTATCCCCCCCGACACGGGGCCAGCCAGGACAACTCTGCCTCCCCCCAGGAGGCCACACTTGCAGCCCTCCCATCCCCCAGCCACAGTGGCCAACGAGATCCCCATCAGGCATTGTGGCTCTGTGTGGCAAAGGCACACCCAGCCCAGGACTCCAAGCCTCTCACCTGGACTCCAGCAAAACTCTCAATGAGCCTCCTTGTCCGTCCTCCCTCCCCCACCAGCCACTGTAAAGTTTCTTTCTTTGGACCTCCACTGTAAAGTTTCTTTCACTGGAATATTTCTTTCATGTCTAACTGCTTAACAACTTGGTTGTCCATCAGTTAAATCTAGATGTTCAAAATGGCATCTGAGGGTCTTTATCATTCCCTTTTCCTCCCACCTCCCAGCTCAGCTCTTTGCACTGATTCCATCATTGGCCTTTGCCTAAAGTGCATGCCCTGTTGGTGCTTGCCCTCCAAGGATGGCTCCAAACTGGCTGTTGGACCCTCTGCAAAGCTTCAAGCTCACCAAGATGCTCAGTGAACAGTGGTCTCCATCCCCGACTCCTCTCCAAGGCTCTCTCAGTAAACCTCACCCCATCCCCATCTGCTAATTCTATTGTATTCATTTTCAACCAGTACTCAGATACTTTTATCAGTGGTCACTTGCTAATATGTGGTTTTAAATCTGTTCTTCTCCCAAGCAGTATCTGTATGCCAAGAGCTCTCAGGCCTCTAAAGAAAGCACCTCATTACATGTTCCTTGTGCATTACACTGCCAGTACCAGGTCCTGGATGGGCTTGCCACTAGGAGTTCTGTATGGGCACTGGGACTCAGTTGAAGGGGACTTGGTAAGGATGGGCAAGAGGTCTATCCATACCATTGCCCGAGTCCAGTCCAATGGTCAGATCAGGAAAGAAACCTTCAGCAGAAGACCATTTGAGGCCTTTAGCAACCCCTTCGGCTCCTCCTCTCCTCCCCTGCTTGAGAGAGACGGCCTGGCAATGTCCAGACTGGCCCCCTGGTACCTGAACCGGGTCTGAGAGGGCCGAGGGCACAGTCCATTGGGACAGAGCAGAAGCTCCTCAAAGAGGCCCTACCCGATTGATTCCTGGCGCCGGACTCCCGCCCAGCTCCGCCCCTGAAGAGTCAGGGCCCCGCCCCTGCCCCGTTGAGTCCCGGAAAAGTTGCCCCCGCCCCGCGGACCCCGCCCCGCCGCGGCTGCCGCGCGGCTTCTTTCAGCACCGCGGCGCGGACAGCTCCCGGGCGGCCCGGGAGGGAAGGACGCGCGGCGAGCGGCCGGCCGGGGAGGGCAGCGGAGGGGTAGACGCAGGCGGGCGGGCGGGGCACGAAGCCCTGCGGCCCTCCCCGGGGGCGGCGCCCACCGGAGCCGGACGCCGCTGAGCCAGAGGACAGGCGGAGAAGCAGGGAGCCGGGGTGCTGCTGGCTCCGGGCAGAGGCCGCGGCCGAAAGATGCCGGTCCGCAGGGGCCATGTCGCGCCCCAAAACACTTACCTGGACACCATCATCCGCAAGTTCGAGGGCCAGAGTGAGTGTGTGCGGTGGGTTGGGGCATGATCTGGAGCCCTGGTTCGGTGGCAGGAGTGGCTGGACCCTTTACTAACTTCGAATGGAGCAGGGTGGGGGTTGTCCGATGCCAAACGCATAGCCTTCCCTTCAATGTCCGAGAAACACCTTTTCCTCCAGCGAGCCCCGACTTTCACCTCCAACGCCACCTCCCTTCCACTGCACGTTGGGCAAAGTGCAGCTCCCCGCTTCACCCCTGAGTTGTTTTCTTGCCCGTTCTAAGCCCTGTCATGCTTCCCTCCTGACTCCCCCACCCCGCCCCCAACTTCCTCCAGAGGCTTCCTTTCGCCCTCCTTTTCACCTCCCGACCGAGCCACTCTGGTCTTTCTAGGAGCTCACCCAGGCCGGGCCCCCATCTGGTCGCACCCCTGCTCCCTCTCGCCTACCCCTTTCCCTGCTCCAGGAAGCCTTGGGCCTCTCTCCCACTTCACCGACCCCATTACTGCCCTGGTCTTCCCACAACTCCCGGGCCTGACTCCCCTTTCCCTTCTCTGATCAGCGCCCTGCTTCCCCCTCCTGACCACCCCCGCATTACTCCCAGGACCCCCATGGCCTTGCCCCATGACTCTGGCCTTCCTGGTCTTCCCACCCTCCCCAGACTTGACCTTCCCCTTCCTTCATTTTGATCACGGCTCTGCTCTGCATCCAGATCCAATCTCCCCCCAACACACACACATACCAACCACTCCCACAAGTCCCTCTGATCTTTCCCTCCCTACTGCCTGGTCCTGGTTGCCATGGGCTCCCACCTCCCGCCCCAGGTCGTAAGTTCCTGATCGCCAACGCTCAGATGGAGAACTGTGCCATCATTTACTGCAACGACGGCTTCTGTGAACTCTTCGGCTACTCCCGGGTGGAAGTGATGCAGAGACCGTGCACCTGCGACTTCCTCACAGGCCCCAACACCCCGCGCAGTGCCATGTCCCGCCTGGCGCAGGCCCTGCTGGGGGCCGAGGAGTGCAAGGTGGACATCCTCTACTACCGCAAGGATGGTGAGGCACCCTCAGGCCACAGATTCTGCAAGGCAGGCTCGGCCCCTCTCTTGTCCAGGCAGAGTGGTCATGGGAAGGGCACCGACCCCGGGGACCAAAGGGCCTGGATGAATCTTGTCTTCTCTCTGGGCCTCTATTTCCTCAGCTGTATGGAGAGAGTGCTGGACCCTGGGTGCAATGCCTTCCGAGGCCCTTTTCAGGGGCCAGGGACAAGGCTGAGCCACCAACTGGTCCTGGCCGCATGCAGGGCCTCCCACACCATCGTCCCTCCCCCACGTCCCCGGCCTCCTGGCTGTCCACTCTGTCACTGTCAGCCCCAGCTGTCAGGCAGCTGGGACGGAAATTAACCTTTCCTCATCTCCGTCTGCTCTGGGGATTAGGGGAGGATAGTGCTGGACCCTGGGTGCAATGCCTTCCGAGGCCCTTTTCAGGGGCCAGGGACAAGGCTGAGCCACCAACTGGTCCTGGCCGCATGCAGGGCCTCCCACACCATCGTCCCTCCCCCACGTCCCCGGCCTCCTGGCTGTCCACTCTGTCACTGTCAGCCCCAGCTGTCAGGCAGCTGGGACGGAAATTAACCTTTCCTCATCTCCGTCTGCTCTGGGGATTAGGGGAGGAGTCACCCCCTCAAGGCCTCTGGGGCCAGGCAAGGCATGGGGGCGGCTGGCTTGAAAAGAGGGCTGGGTGTGGCTCAGGGACCCCAGCTCCTTGGGGAGACAGAGTCTGGAGTTTGTGCTGGCCCTGGAGGCTTGTCCAGTTTGGGATATTACTGCCAGTCCAAGCTACTGCAGACAGAACAGAAGCATAGGGCGGGGGCTGAGGATAAGAAATTCTGGAGCCCCTCAAGACCCTCCCCTCAATACTTCAGTGTTTCCACTGGCTCTGTGTGGAGAGGAAAGAGATGGGTGGGAATTAGGGTCCCAAAGTCCCTTTGAAATCACCTGGATCAGTGGCCCCCTCAGCCTGCTTCTGCATCAGAATTACCTGGAATTTGTTTTCCAAAACACACCTTCCCTAGAAAGGGGCTGACTCAGAGGTGTGAAATGAGGGCCAAACAGGTGTATTTGGAAAAATCTCCCTTGCAGTTTAGATGTTCTGTCAGGTTTAGGAACCACTGGCTTAGATTAATCCCTCATTTCATGGGTGAAGAAACTGAGTCCCAAGAAAAAGCAAGAACTTGGCCGGGATTCTACTGCATGGGTCCCAGCTGGGACTGGACCCCAAGTCTCTGGATTCTTCCCTCGGATATATCTGGTCCGAATAATCCCAAGAGGGGGGAAAGGAACCCAACAGCCTCTGTGTTCCGAGGTGGAACTTTTGGGGAAGGAAGCCCAAGAGGGCCCTCCCTGGGGAAGAAAGCATGAGGGCCACTGGAGTGCAGTCAAAGGGCAGGCACCTTTGGATTGGGGCTGAAAGGTGCTCACGGTCCTGGTTGCTGGGGCCTGGTGTGTGGAGCATGAATGTAAGTGTAAACCTGAGCATGTGTGTGTGTGTGTTTAAGGTGTTTGAGGTGCTTCTTGGGCAGGTCCTGGCTGTCCCTCTGACTGTAGTGATTAGGGGACTAGGAAGAACCTGGCTTAGTTTGGGAGCACTCACGGGGTTAACGAAGTCAGAATATTTTTAAAAGCTGTGACCTCACCTCCTCACATCATTGCAGAGAGGAGGTGACAGTCAAAAGAGTGAGAAGGGTCCCAGGGGAACAGGATGGGACAGCAGGGAATGATGGAGGCCAACAGGTCCTTCTGTCCCTCTCCTTGACCTCAGAGCCCTGCCTGGGCCTGAGAAGGGTAAGAGCTGATCATAGACTGCCAGTGATGTCAGCTCAGAGCTCTTAGGGTCTCCTCAGCACCCTAACTGTGCCTCGGCCTGGAGCCGAGGTCGAGGTCAAGCCTTGACCTTCTGAGATCCTCAGGTCCTCAGAACCCTGTTGGCGTCTTCTAGCAGTCAGAAGGAGCCCTAGAGACCTAGTCTTAGAGGTCTTCTGTGGGTGGAAATGAAAAGTTACCCACGTACCTGTGCATTGTGCTTAGTCACTCAGTCGTGTCCAACTCTTTGCAACCCCATGGACTGTAGCCTGCCAGGCTCCTATGTCTTCCACATTGCAGGCAGATTCTTTACCATCTGAGCTACTAAGGAAGCCCACCTTGACCCATTATAGTCCAAGACCTTGAGCACCTTGGACCTACCTGAAATTGGTGTGAAACCTAGAAAGGGGACCCTTCTGGCCAGCATTCCCCTAAGAGAAGGATGTGATGCTCAGATAACTTATGTACACCCTCTGGTCCACTCTGACCACGTGATTGTTTTTTCTGTTTTGTTTTTATCATATTCACATGGCTCTTATAGCCTGCTGAAGGGCATCCTAATGGTGGTTTTTCCCTTCCTCGGGTCAATACCTCCTCTCCCCCATCTTCCACTGATTAAAGGAGGAGTCACACCCCCACCCCCTACAGAATTCTAGCTGATTTATAATCCTCTTTTCCTCTAAAGGGGTAAACCACTGATAGTTCTCCAAGTTCAAGTAGAGAGTCTGTGGCCATACACCTCCACATTGTGCATCTGCCTGTCAGCTATCTGAGATGCAAGTAGCCTTATAAACTGCCCCATGGCCCATCCCGGCCCCAGACCAGGCCTTCCCAAATGCAGACAGTGGGTAGCTGGGCACCCAGCCAGGCTTGATTAATGACTGACTTCTTTAATATTTAAACAAAGCTCATCTCCAGCCACTCCACTCCAGAGATGGCCTTGTTCAACACACACACACCTGCTGCCTGGCCTGTTGCCCTGGGGATTGAGCACAGGGCAAACAGCACCTTTCCAGGCTCAGTGGAAGAGGGGAGGTGGGGAGGGAGAGCTTTAAGGAGGACATTGGGGAATGAGTGCTCTAGGGACAAGCCTAGGAAGAGAAAGGGAAGGCTTCTGCTCCTGCCCCTCTTTGCCCTTTCTTTCCAGCCTGGGTCTAACACAAGGGTGCCACACCCGGTGTATGGGAACTTACTGAGTTTGGACTGAGGCCCCAGGGGCCCCCTGGGAGACTGAAAATCAATGTCTGTTGGAAATTAGGGGAACCTTGAGAGGAAGTAACATCACAGCCAGAAACCACAGAGGAGGCATCAGGGCTGCAGTTGAGCAAGCGGGAAGGTGGCCAAGAGATGGGACTGGCTCTCTCTAGATTAAAGATCTGAGCCCAGAAGTCAAGGATCAGGGTACAGAAGGACTGGGCCGAGATCTCCATGGAGCCTACCTCTGTCCAGGTTTCAAGAGGTCTTCTTGAGTTCTGGCAGAGTCCGAGTACTTTCTGTTCTGACCGCAGGCTCCAGAGCACCCTCATTCACTGCTGTTACTTTGCCTTGCTGTAATGTCCTTATTTGTCCCCATTACTAGCTGTCAGCTCTATAAGGTCAGGACACAGTGAAACATCTGTAGCCAGCACAGGCCATGGCACACAGTGGGGATTTGGAAAGTGTTTGAGTGAGTGAGTAAGTGAGTGAATGAGTGTCCCACTGCCCAAATTTCTCCTCAGAGCTCAGCACCCCATGCTCTGAGCCCATGAGAAACAGCCCCACCTTTCCTCCACAACCAGCCTATCCCCCCCGACACGGGGCCAGCCAGGACAACTCTGCCTCCCCCCAGGAGGCCACACTTGCAGCCCTCCCATCCCCCAGCCACAGTGGCCAACGAGATCCCCATCAGGCATTGTGGCTCTGTGTGGCAAAGGCACACCCAGCCCAGGACTCCAAGCCTCTCACCTGGACTCCAGCAAAACTCTCAATGAGCCTCCTTGTCCATCCTCCCTCCCCCACCAGCCACTGTAAAGTTTCTTTCTTTGGACCTCCACTGTAAAGTTTCTTTCACTGGAATATTTCTTTCATGTCTAACTGCTTAACAACTTGGTTGTCCATCAGTTAAATCTAGATGTTCAAAATGGCATCTGAGGGTCTTTATCATTCCCTTTTCCTCCCACCTCCCAGCTCAGCTCTTTGCACTGATTCCATCATTGGCCTTTGCCTAAAGTGCATGCCCTGTTGGTGCTTGCCCTCCAAGGATGGCTCCAAACTGGCTGTTGGACCCTCTGCAAAGCTTCAAGCTCACCAAGATGCTCAGTGAACAGTGGTCTCCATCCCCGACTCCTCTCCAAGGCTCTCTCAGTAAACCTCACCCCATCCCCATCTGCTAATTCTATTGTATTCATTTTCAACCAGTACTCAGATACTTTTATCAGTGGTCACTTGCTAATATGTGGTTTTAAATCTGTTCTTCTCCCAAGCAGTATCTGTATGCCAAGAGCTCTCAGGCCTCTAAAGAAAGCACCTCATTACATGTTCCTTGTGCATTACACTGCCAGTACCAGGTCCTGGATGGGCTTGCCACTAGGAGTTCTGTATGGGCACTGGGACTCAGTTGAAGGGGACTTGGTAAGGATGGGCAAGAGGTCTATCCATACCATTGCCCGAGTCCAGTCCAATGGTCAGATCAGGAAAGAAACCTTCAGCAGAAGACCATTTGAGGCCTTTAGCAACCCCTTCGGCTCCTCCTCTCCTCCCCTGCTTGAGAGAGACGGCCTGGCAATGTCCAGACTGGCCCCCTGGTACCTGAACCGGGTCTGAGAGGGCCGAGGGCACAGTCCATTGGGACAGAGCAGAAGCTCCTCAAAGAGGCCCTACCCGATTGATTCCTGGCGCCGGACTCCCGCCCAGCTCCGCCCCTGAAGAGTCAGGGCCCCGCCCCTGCCCCGTTGAGTCCCGGAAAAGTTGCCCCCGCCCCGCGGACCCCGCCCCGCCGCGGCTGCCGCGCGGCTTCTTTCAGCACCGCGGCGCGGACAGCTCCCGGGCGGCCCGGGAGGGAAGGACGCGCGGCCAGCGGCCGGCCGGGGAGGGCAGCGGAGGGGTAGACGCAGGCGGGCGGGCGGGGCACGAAGCCCTGCGGCCCTCCCCGGGGGCGGCGCCCACCGGAGCCGGACGCCGCTGAGCCAGAGGACAGGCGGAGAAGCAGGGAGCCGGGGTGCTGCTGGCTCCGGGCAGAGGCCGCGGCCGAAAGATGCCGGTCCGCAGGGGCCATGTCGCGCCCCAAAACACTTACCTGGACACCATCATCCGCAAGTTCGAGGGCCAGAGTGAGTGTGTGCGGTGGGTTGGGGCATGATCTGGAGCCCTGGTTCGGTGGCAGGAGTGGCTGGACCCTTTACTAACTTCGAATGGAGCAGGGTGGGGGTTGTCCGATGCCAAACGCATAGCCTTCCCTTCAATGTCCGAGAAACACCTTTTCCTCCAGCGAGCCCCGACTTTCACCTCCAACGCCACCTCCCTTCCACTGCACGTTGGGCAAAGTGCAGCTCCCCGCTTCACCCCTGAGTTGTTTTCTTGCCCGTTCTAAGCCCTGTCATGCTTCCCTCCTGACTCCCCCACCCCGCCCCCAACTTCCTCCAGAGGCTTCCTTTCGCCCTCCTTTTCACCTCCCGACCGAGCCACTCTGGTCTTTCTAGGAGCTCACCCAGGCCGGGCCCCCATCTGGTCGCACCCCTGCTCCCTCTCGCCTACCCCTTTCCCTGCTCCAGGAAGCCTTGGGCCTCTCTCCCACTTCACCGACCCCATTACTGCCCTGGTCTTCCCACAACTCCCGGGCCTGACTCCCCTTTCCCTTCTCTGATCAGCGCCCTGCTTCCCCCTCCTGACCACCCCCGCATTACTCCCAGGACCCCCATGGCCTTGCCCCATGACTCTGGCCTTCCTGGTCTTCCCACCCTCCCCAGACTTGACCTTCCCCTTCCTTCATTTTGATCACGGCTCTGCTCTGCATCCAGATCCAATCTCCCCCCAACACACACACATACCAACCACTCCCACAAGTCCCTCTGATCTTTCCCTCCCTACTGCCTGGTCCTGGTTGCCATGGGCTCCCACCTCCCGCCCCAGGTCGTAAGTTCCTGATCGCCAACGCTCAGATGGAGAACTGTGCCATCATTTACTGCAACGACGGCTTCTGTGAACTCTTCGGCTACTCCCGGGTGGAAGTGATGCAGAGACCGTGCACCTGCGACTTCCTCACAGGCCCCAACACCCCGCGCAGTGCCATGTCCCGCCTGGCGCAGGCCCTGCTGGGGGCCGAGGAGTGCAAGGTGGACATCCTCTACTACCGCAAGGATGGTGAGGCACCCTCAGGCCACAGATTCTGCAAGGCAGGCTCGGCCCCTCTCTTGTCCAGGCAGAGTGGTCATGGGAAGGGCACCGACCCCGGGGACCAAAGGGCCTGGATGAATCTTGTCTTCTCTCTGGGCCTCTATTTCCTCAGCTGTATGGAGAGAGTGCTGGACCCTGGGTGCAATGCCTTCCGAGGCCCTTTTCAGGGGCCAGGGACAAGGCTGAGCCACCAACTGGTCCTGGCCGCATGCAGGGCCTCCCACACCATCGTCCCTCCCCCACGTCCCCGGCCTCCTGGCTGTCCACTCTGTCACTGTCAGCCCCAGCTGTCAGGCAGCTGGGACGGAAATTAACCTTTCCTCATCTCCGTCTGCTCTGGGGATTAGGGGAGGAGTCACCCCCTCAAGGCCTCTGGGGCCAGGCAAGGCATGGGGGCGGCTGGCTTGAAAAGAGGGCTGGGTGTGGCTCAGGGACCCCAGCTCCTTGGGGAGACAGAGTCTGGAGTTTGTGCTGGCCCTGGAGGCTTGTCCAGTTTGGGATATTACTGCCAGTCCAAGCTACTGCAGACAGAACAGAAGCATAGGGCGGGGGCTGAGGATAAGAAATTCTGGAGCCCCTCAAGACCCTCCCCTCAATACTTCAGTGTTTCCACTGGCTCTGTGTGGAGAGGAAAGAGATGGGTGGGAATTAGGGTCCCAAAGTCCCTTTGAAATCACCTGGATCAGTGGCCCCCTCAGCCTGCTTCTGCATCAGAATTACCTGGAATTTGTTTTCCAAAACACACCTTCCCTAGAAAGGGGCTGACTCAGAGGTGTGAAATGAGGGCCAAACAGGTGTATTTGGAAAAATCTCCCTTGCAGTTTAGATGTTCTGTCAGGTTTAGGAACCACTGGCTTAGATTAATCCCTCATTTCATGGGTGAAGAAACTGAGTCCCAAGAAAAAGCAAGAACTTGGCCGGGATTCTACTGCATGGGTCCCAGCTGGGACTGGACCCCAAGTCTCTGGATTCTTCCCTCGGATATATCTGGTCCGAATAATCCCAAGAGGGGGGAAAGGAACCCAACAGCCTCTGTGTTCCGAGGTGGAACTTTTGGGGAAGGAAGCCCAAGAGGGCCCTCCCTGGGGAAGAAAGCATGAGGGCCACTGGAGTGCAGTTAAAGGGCAGGCACCTTTGGATTGGGGCTGAAAGGTGCTCACGGTCCTGGTTGCTGGGGCCTGGTGTGTGGAGCATGAATGTAAGTGTAAACCTGAGCATGTGTGTGTGTGTGTTTAAGGTGTTTGAGGTGCTTCTTGGGCAGGTCCTGGCTGTCCCTCTGGCTGTAGTGATTAGGGGACTAGGAAGAACCTGGCTTAGTTTGGGAGCACTCACGGGGTTAACGAAGTCAGAATATTTTTAAAAGCTGTGACCTCACCTCCTCACATCATTGCAGAGAGGAGGTGACAGTCAAAAGAGTGAGAAGGGTCCCAGGGGAACAGGATGGGACAGCAGGGAATGATGGAGGCCAACAGGTCCTTCTGTCCCTCTCCTTGACCTCAGAGCCCTGCCTGGGCCTGAGAAGGGTAAGAGCTGATCATAGACTGCCAGTGATGTCAGCTCAGAGCTCTTAGGGTCTCCTCAGCACCCTAACTGTGCCTCGGCCTGGAGCCGAGGTCGAGGTCAAGCCTTGACCTTCTGAGATCCTCAGGTCCTCAGAACCCTGTTGGCGTCTTCTAGCAGTCAGAAGGAGCCCTAGAGACCTAGTCTTAGAGGTCTTCTGTGGGTGGAAATGAAAAGTTACCCACGTACCTGTGCATTGTGCTTAGTCACTCAGTCGTGTCCAACTCTTTGCAACCCCATGGACTGTAGCCTGCCAGGCTCCTATGTCTTCCACATTGCAGGCAGATTCTTTACCATCTGAGCTACTAAGGAAGCCCACCTTGACCCATTATAGTCCAAGACCTTGAGCACCTTGGACCTACCTGAAATTGGTGTGAAACCTAGAAAGGGGACCCTTCTGGCCAGCATTCCCCTAAGAGAAGGATGTGATGCTCAGATAACTTATGTACACCCTCTGGTCCACTCTGACCACGTGATTGTTTTTTCTGTTTTGTTTTTATCATATTCACATGGCTCTTATAGCCTGCTGAAGGGCATCCTAATGGTGGTTTTTCCCTTCCTCGGGTCAATACCTCCTCTCCCCCATCTTCCACTGATTAAAGGAGGAGTCACACCCCCACCCCCTACAGAATTCTAGCTGATTTATAATCCTCTTTTCCTCTAAAGGGGTAAACCACTGATAGTTCTCCAAGTTCAAGTAGAGAGTCTGTGGCCATACACCTCCACATTGTGCACCTGTGTAAAGCTATGTTCAAAGAGGCCAGGCCACTTGACAAAAATTACCCCGTGAGACAGGGCTCAGAGACCCCCGAGAAACTGGCTCTGCTGCCATCTACCTTCACGAGGAAAAGTTAAGAACCTAACAGCTAGGAAGCATGGGGATGGCCACAAGACTCGAGCCAATGAGAGTCTGAAGGGAGCCCTGGAGAACAGTCCTAACGCTGCGCCCCCTGGGGTCCTGCCAGAGGGGCCTAGCCCCACCTGCCTGCCTTGGCTGGATTTCTTCTGTGATGACCCCAAACCAGAGAGTCCCCTAATTTCCAAGCCAGACTCTAGGAAGCCTGGGGCTCCTCCAGTCCTCAGCTCCAGTTCAGGAAGAAGGGCATGAGCGGAGGTCTGGGGTCCCAGTGTCTTGTGTACACTCACCCACGAATGCCAGATATACCCAGAGGGGAGGCAGGGTGGAGCAGCCACACTCTTAGTGGCGGCCTTTGTGGCACCAGCTCTTCCCTCAGGGCTCACCACATGCCAGATGCAGGGTGTACAGAGATAGGGACAATAGATAACAAGAGAGCCTCCATGGGGAGGGGCGGGGACTGTGAGAAACTGAAGGAAGGGGCGCATCTAAGAGGCAGAGAAGAGCCGGGAGCAGTGTGCTGGGTGGGGCGGGGGAGCAGGGAGAGTCGAGCCCACTGTCCAGCATCAGAGCGATGGGCCCCGAGAGGAAGCCCTGCAAGAGAGGGTGAGCAGAGCCTGTCAACCACCCTTTAGGATCAGGGCGAGCCCAGCAACACCACCACTCCCAGGCACCCCCTAGGGTGACACACTCACCCACTTCTGGTCACTCACATTCACACATGAGCAAGGACAGCTTGTGCTGTGCTTAGTCGCTCAGTCATGTCCAACTCTTTGCGACCCCATGGACTGTAGCCCGCCAGGCTTCTCTGTCCATGAGGATTCTCCAGGCAAGAATACTGGAGTAGGTTGCCATGCCCTCCTCCAGGGGATCTTCCCAGCCCAGGGATCAAACCTAGGCATCGCAGGCAGATTCTTTACCGTCTGAGCCACCAAGGAAGCCCAAGACAGCTTAGGGATCAGGAAAAGAATGCTCTGATCTCATCTGAATCCTCCTGTCTCCATCAGCCCACAGGCAGCAGGTGTGAAGGTTGGGCAGGGGGTGTTACGTAAAGCTGCCCTCCAGCCCTCATTGCTCTGATGGGCTAGTCTTTGGTTCACTCTCAGCCTCAGTTTTCCAAAGATAGCATCAGTTGGTACAGGCTGGGTCTTGGCAGCCCCTAGAAGCATAGAGCCTGGAAGCCCTGCCCAGCTCTGCCATCTCCCCACCAGGCCAGATTTCCGCAGTGCCAGAGAGAGTGAGGAAAGAGAATGGCCTTGCAGGTGGTATTTCAGGCCACTGGCCAAGGAGGCTTCTGGGGTGGGTCCCAGCACCCAGGCCTTGCCATGCCCTGGGCTGACGAGAGTGCCAGGCTCTGGTCTGGGAAGCAGGCCCACAGCCCTGCAAGCCCAGGAGTGGGCCTCAGAGGCGAGCGGGCGGCCTCTCCTCGGTGTGGATGTCTCCCCCGGGGCCAGCGCGGCAGCTGGCAGATGGCTGCCTGGTGCTTGGGAGTCCGGGAATCTGATCCCGGAGATTCTTGCTCCAGGGAGGAAGGTGGGAGGGAGGAGGTGGACAGCTCGGCTGCACCCCAGCACTGAGAGGGTGAGAAGGTGCCAAGGGAAGGGTGCACCAGAGGTTGATCTGGGGAAGAGGGATTCTAATGGACCCCAAAGTAGTAATAGCCTCCCACCCACTCACATTTACACTCATTCTTTCATTCACTCAGCTAACAAACAACACCTGGGACAGGTCCTGGCCTCTACCACACAAGACAGACAAATCTGCTTTCTGCTAGTCATGTTCACCCAAGTCCCCTGCCCTTAGCATCCTTGGACCTGACACCCAGCAACATTGAACTGAGGCACATGGGATGACCGGGTACTGTGGAACAGGGCTCACAGGGCATCCACCCAGCCTGCTGCCTGGCTCTAGGGAACATGGCAGTTTCAGCTTGTTTTGTTCCACTCACCTATGGGAGAGGGAGCAAGACCCTGGAGCAGAGAAAGAGGAACAAAAGGGCCAATGGCTGGGTCTGGGCGGCCTGTGATGGCTGTGTAAGTGGCAGGAGAGCCTGTCCCGCCCCCACCCGGCCATCTATCTCCCTCTCCCTCTGCAGCCCCCAGGCCACTGCCCCACCTGCCTCACCCCTAGTCCCAGCACCTCTGTCTTGAGATGAGAGGCCCCTTCTTGGTCTGGAGCCGCAGCCTGGCCCTCATTCCAGTGTCCTCGGCCCAGACAAGTCCCCATCCCCCTCCACACTGTTGTGTATGAGAGTGCAGGGCTCTCCGCTCCATGGCCCCAGCCCTCCCTGATGGACGGCCCAGCCAGTCCTGGCAGGTCAGTTTTTCAGAAGCCCAGGCTCTGCAGTACAGGGGCCCGAGTATGCCCTCCAGGGCTCCGCCATGCGCCACCATGGAGCTTGAGGCCTAAAGTGCCCACGGGCTCAGTGCCCAGCACTTGTGTTCTCAGTGAGTTCCCTCCAGCATCAGGGGAGCAGGGCATCTTTGGGGAACAGGAGTACAGGAGCTGAACCCAGGGCCAGCCAGAGCTACTTGAGGCTAGGAGACCCAGCCTCACTTCCCCACTTAATCCACCCCCATCTGCTCAGCTTTAATTACAGCAGAAGCAAACCTCAAGGTTAAGCCCCAAGCTGAGGGCCGAGTGTGGACTTGGGCCCGAGGCTGCATTATNTCCCTCTCCCTCTGCAGCCCCCAGGCCACTGCCCCACCTGCCTCACCCCTAGTCCCAGCACCTCTGTCTTGAGATGAGAGGCCCCTTCCTGGTCTGGAGCCGCAGCCTGGCCCTCATTCCAGTGTCCTCGGCCCAGACAAGTCCCCATCCCCCTCCACACTGTTGTGTATGAGAGTGCAGGGCTCTCCGCTCCATGGCCCCAGCCCTCCCTGATGGACGGCCCAGCCAGTCCTGGCAGGTCAGTTTTTCAGAAGCCCAGGCTCTGCAGTACAGGGGCCCGAGTATGCCCTCCAGGGCTCCGCCATGCGCCACCATGGAGCTTGAGGCCTAAAGTGCCCACGGGCTCAGTGCCCAGCACTTGTGTTCTCAGTGAGTTCCCTCCAGCATCAGGGGAGCAGGGCATCTTTGGGGAACAGGAGTACAGGAGCTGAACCCAGGGCCAGCCAGAGCTACTTGAGGCTAGGAGACCCAGCCTCACTTCCCCACTTAATCCACCCCCATCTGCTCAGCTTTAATTACAGCAGAAGCAAACCTCAAGGTTAAGCCCCAAGCTGAGGGCCGAGTGTGGACTTGGGCCCGAGGCTGCATTATCTCCTAATGAGGAGCTTAGCGGCTTTCTCCACCTCTGCTCTGTGGGTGGGGCTCTGCTGGGCAGCGTCACCAACAGCTCTGGCCACTCTGCGGGCCTCTTCCCCCGCCCACGGCTGCTCTCAACTTGACCTTAACCCAGCCCCCTGCCTAGCTTCCCCAGGCCAGGTTCCTGCAGGAGA